>OY856415.1:350600686-351040686 GCA_963693085.1 Alisma plantago-aquatica
AATATTAAGGAAGGAAAGGTTTAATGCCCTAACCAACTATGGTTACTCCTCAAGGGAATTCATTACTACGGATTCTAAGAGAGGAGATACTGGTATAAATGGTTTTTAGAAGGTGTGCAGAAACAAGTCTCCTCCAAGAGGTTCTGTTGGGACAAATAAGAGAAAGAATCATTATGTATGGATAAAACCTAATTTTTCCTAATTAGTTTCAAGAGCTAGAGTTCATAGGACAGAAGGAAGTAGATGTTACTATGACTAGAAGAACTCCAGTCAACCCTGTTACAGATGAATGAGAACATGTCCATTACACATTGGAATCATAGAAGTCAAATAAGCCCTTTCTTAAATACAATGTTAAAGATGACCTCAAGAGAATTCCCTCACCCGTTTAATTTCTTTATGAAACAAAGATAAGAACAAAGATTGTTTATGAAATTTCGATTAACTATGGCCTAATTACATATGGGTTTCTAGTTATTATTCTCATCCTTTGGGAAGGATTGTCATCATACGTGATTATAGTAATATTGATATCAAGTACATTGAAGAATATGACCAACACTTGCATGTTTGTAATAGGAACAATGAGTTTGCTTGCTTATCTTCTAGGTGCTAATGAGGATAGAAAAATATTTGAACTCTGGACTAGTCTCTGATGTATTCTTGCTAGTACTAAACAAGCATGTTGTATTGTTGGGTACTTTAATGTTGTTAGACTGGTTTATTAAAGGAATGGTAGGTATAATCCATCCTATATTTCAGTGCATGAGTGACCGGCCTAAATCACACGTCCAAAAGGAGTGGATTAAAGTAGTCAGACTTTTAAAGAGATAACCCGATTCTCAGGCCCCCACAACGATAAATAGGGTCCAATGTAGCGATCAAGGTTGAACACAGGGACAAGGTTGGTCGTGTTAAGAATGTGGAATCAAACACTCTTATACTCCATTCGAAAAGGGAGATAAAGAGATGTTCCCTATGGAACGGTAGCACATAAATAAGAATAGTAAAACAAAAAGAAGCAAAAGAAACAAACTGTAAACAAGTATATGGGGAAAACCCGAGTTGGGTTTCACCAACTAAAGCACCTCACCAACATGTAATACTATCTCTCTCTCTTGCATACTCATATCAAGATTACAAGCAACCGTTCAAATTACTATTCCACTCTCTCTTGAGATGAGGATAGATCTAAGTCTAAAAGAAGCCTCTCTCTCGAGATGACAACTAAAAAATGTCGCAGAAGAACAAATGGTTAAAGCTTTATCATTCCAACACTCTCGTGCATTCATACCAACTCCATGACACGGGATAAAAGTGATATTACTATCTGAGATATCAAAAATCAAACATCACAAGATGGTAGCTAAGCATACAAGTGAAGCACTAAAATAGGTGCATGGAGAAAATCTTGATAAGAATATGTATATTCAAAAGAAAGAGACAATATACATGTTGGGAGAGCCTTAGTGGCTACTCCCAACCCAAGTTAAGGTGTTTAGCCCCTCATGTTTGCGGATAACATGACGACGTTACAAAATGATAGATCCATAAGATACCACGAAGGGACAAAAGGGGTACACGAGGATGAAACAATAGATCTGGAAGAGAATAAATGTGATACTACACACTACTTCTTTATATCCAGATCAACCGTATGGATGGACTTCTCCTCTTGAAGAAGGGGCAGGCGTCCATCTTTTCTCTCCTCAGATTCCGCCCCTAGAGATCCAAGACTGATGTATGTATGGTCGGAGATGAGTCTAGAATGTAGCAACACTTCATGGCCTCGATATCTGATCTCTCCTCCCCCTCTTGACAAGACAAGTGGGTGTGTTATTTATAGGTGCATTTCACTGACTTAGAACCACGATCGCGGTTTTTCTGTTAAGTGAGGGCAAGACCACGATCGCAGTCTCTGCCTTATTATTCCCTTGCCATGGTCCAGCTTGGTCACGGTGTTCTGGTATCTGCGGTCGTGGTGTTGAGATAACTGCAGTCGCGGTCTTGGCAATAACCATGGTTCCAGTCTTCAGGAGTCTATCAGTGATCGCGGTCTTGTGATAACCTCGGTCGCTATCTTCAGGAGTCCATCAGTGATTGCAGTCTTGATATAACCACGGTCGCAGTCTTCTCTTCTCTTATTGCCTGATGATCGAGGTCTCTAGGGTACTCTGGAACTGCGGTCGTGGTTGAGAGATAAGTGTACCGTGGTTGCGGTCCCTAAAATCATGACTCGAGTTGTGGATGTTCCTGAAAACACGTAAGTGAGGTTTTAGTAAAAAAGACAAAAAAATTATGTGAAAAGATGATGAAAGTTATACTAAAAGTGGTGTAAAATATATATAAAAAGTACATAAAGTAGAGTGTTATCAACTCCCCCAAACTTAGAATCAAGCCTGTCCTCAGGCTAAGTGTAGGTTCAAGAACTCATAGAGAGAAAGAATGAACAATCTTAAAAGACAACATAATAACATGACTGATATATCTCATTCTTGCATGAATACTGTTGTGGTATGTACTCAAACCCTTAGGTCTCAATCTCCCCCTTAAAACTGAAGTTGCATAACTTCAATTCTCTTTCATAACCTTCAATTGTAAAAGGCTTCTCCTTCTCAACTTATCACCCCTCCCTTAGGTAATGACCGCACTAATGCCAAATCTTTTTTTAAGGGTATCTTTCACACCAATTCTTTATTTTTTCAGCTGACCCTATGCTAATGTGTTCGGGTGGGCTTAAGGCTTTTAGGTGTTTTCCTCTTCCCCCTGAACTCCTCACCCACAACTGTTGTAAGAAAAGTGTTTCCCTTTTCGGGCTTCTAACTTTAAGTCAGGTGGTTTTGTGAGATTCCATTCAGGATTTGGAGGTGAGTAAGCTTGGCTTCAAGATTCCACTTACGGGCACGACATGTCTGCATTCATGAGTGAAACAATATATTAGTCGTGCAGAGACTTTTGGCATCTTTTCAGGCACATATCTCATATTTTTTTTTCTTTATTTATTTTTGGCTTTTTACCTCTCCCTTCAGGCTTGGGTTTGGGGAGTTTTACTTGGTCTTTTGGGCGGCCAAGCCTCTTTTAGATATTCTTTGAAGAGGGCAGTTTTTTCCCTTTCTACGGAGATATGGATTTTCTGGTCAAAAACGTCGGGTGAGGGTGGTTGGTCAGGAGTATGACTAGGTGAAGTTCTCTAGTCTCCAAGGGTTTCATGAGTTAAGGTTGTTACATTTACAAAATCTTATTGAAATAATGAGGTATAGCAGTATTGCTATGACTATTGTTTTACTCGTATATACTTGTATATGCTGCACATACATTTCTCTCTAAGAGGGCTGAAACACTACAATAAGAAAATTTAGCGAGAGGGGAGGCGAGCTTCTAAAAGGTTCGTTGTAACAAGAATTCAAAATTTCAAAATTTTTGACGGTGTAAAAGGAGTAAAAGGGAAAGTGAATGAAAAAGGAAGTAAATGAAAAAGGAAGCTACAAGTACCTCTGTGGCCCGTTTATGACTCCTCCCCCAAACTTATCATGTACCCCATCCTGGGGTGTCAAAATTTGAGTAAGATGTATAAATAGGCCTTCTTTATTTGCTTATTTGTTGGGGAATGCCCACTTGGACTCGAGGAGCATGCTTAGTGCATGATGTTGCTCGTACTGCATGTTCTCCACCTTGAAATCGATAGTGGCAATGGCTACCATCCATGATAGGTAGAAGAACCCACAATCATTGGATAGGGGTACGTACTGAGGGGTTCCATGGTAGTATTGAGTTTTCTTAAAGTCCTTGCCTTTTGTCATAACGTACCCTTTGCAGTGCCGCCTTATCATCTCGACGATTGCTTCAGTGCAAGTATTTGCCTTTTCTTCTGTAGGAGACTTTGTTGTTGTCATGTTGGTCTTTTTGTTGAGTGCAAAGGCTGCGTCGAAGCTATTATACAAAACTACAGTCCTTTTTAGAAGGTTGACATGCATCAAAGTCCAGTGGTTGTCGTGAAAAATTGGCAAGAAGATGTGCTCTGGCATGGCCTCTTCAAATCGTCATTGTAGCCATTCCATTTCTCCTGTTTTCTTATCTTTTAGGATGTCATCTACCAGTAGGAAATATGCCATGTGCGAGTTTGTCATTGAGTCCCCTAATAACGCCTGGTAGGACGACATCGTGTTCATAGAAAGATACCCTCCAATTTTCAATGTTTGTTGAGGTCGTCTTTTAATATGCAAATGTCATCTTGTTGAAAGATGACATCTTTCGGTGAGTCGTTTTCTTTCAGAGAACTCATAATTATCCTCAGTTCTTCCATTGATAGGCTAAACCAGCTCCATCTATCAATGTTCTCAAAAGAAGGTGTGATTTCTCCTTCCGGCCTATCTGGTCCATCGTTCCCCATCTCTTGTTCTTCAGCTTCTGCTTCTACATGCTGTTCTTTTGTAGGTTGGACTTTAGGAGTTGCTGCCACTAAAGACTAATTTTGTTCTTTAACGGTTTGCTTCACAACTTCTTCAGCCTCTACACTATAGTCTGCCTTCCAAGTTGTAGCTCTGGCTAGTTCAGATGGATTAACCTACATGGTTTTGAGCTATTTCCTCCAAGCTACCTTTTCGGGAAGAGGAATGTCCATGTGAAGCATGTGGGGTATGGCGTCTGTGGGCATCGCTGGATCATTGAAGAATTGGTGATCGTAGATGACTTCCATGATGTACACACCCCACAGTCCATGCATGTCTTCCATGTTCAAATCTTTCAGGGGGATGCCCTTGTTGATGGCTTCTATCATTCGCAGAACAATAAAGGTGCAATCCCCCGAACCAGTTTCTTCTTGGGGAACCCTTTTGTAGATGGAGAACAACTTTGAGGACCCTTGAAATTTTGTGCCCACCTCTTTGATAGCTCGTTGTTGGCATATCAGAATCTTCAAGGCATCCCTGGCATCCTTCCTTTTGTATATGAGAAAAGTGCTATCCATCTCAGCTGCACAGCAGTTGAGCACTATCGTCTGACGTTTATGTAAATCGATGAAAATCGATGAAAATCAGTGCCTAATGCTTTGCATTCCTGATGGGTAGCACAATAGTTCTGGTCTCTTTCATCTGGACCGCCACTTTTAGCTCTAACACTTCTATCGCCATGTATTCTTCTTTATATAGCAGGATGGCCAGATGTGTGGTCTCGTTCAAGACCATATGTGGCTTGTCTAGGTGTAAGAACTCTTTCAGGAGGGTGGCACAAAGTACCTTGAACATTATTTTGTGTACTTGCACCTTCTTTAGGAAAACCCTCCGGAAGTCATCTCTGGACAGACGTCTACCCTTATTGTTGTACAGCATGTCCGACCCGGGTAGATCATCATTGAGGACATCTTCTAGGACATGGACATCTCTACAGAAGATGTGCGACACCACCGTCATGTCCATGTCCTTCATCTTGCAGGGCAGAGGGGGAGCTGCTATAGGTAACTCTATCCTGGCATCAGCTTGTCTCTCCCTGGTGGGCTCATCTATGAAGAAGACTGCTAGCCCGCCATCCTCATCCTCGGGCATTGCCTCCTGTGCCATAGGTGCTGAAGCTTCGTGTATCATTGGCATAACCCTTGACACTTGTTCAACAACTTTATTCGTAGGTTGTACTATGGTTGTTGGTCCAGCTTCCTTTGAGGAGGCTTCAGTAGCGGTGTTGTCCTTGATGTGACTCTCCTCAAAGACCTATCCCAACTTGGCTCCTGCCATCATTTTCAGAGTAGCCTCCATCTTCCCATCATATATGTAGTTGTGGTTCTCTTTGAGAGGTTAGAAGAGGAGGAAATCATTACTTTCTTCGAGCCCAACCCCCAACTCAACAATCATCCTGTTTAGCTCTTCTGCTCTAACTGAGCTAAGCACTGCGACCACCTCCTCTCGATGAGCAGCTACAATCTGCTCTTTTAGAGTTGGAGAGTGTGTTGGAGGGGAGAGATGATGTTCTGCTTGATTTTTATCTTCATTGGGTGGCTTCATCCATTACTTCCTCTGGGTCGTAGTTGAGGTCGAACCCCTTTGATTGTACTGCATGCTTCTCATTCTGGGGGCTCGAACTTTCCATTGGATGGGTCCCTTTTGGATCATTAGTGGGAGATGCCTTCCTGCTTGTACTCCTAACTTTTTTTATGTTGGCTCTTGTTGTGCCGGCTCCCCCCCCCCACGTTGTCATCGTGGCTGGAGGGGCTGGCTAAAGAGCATGCTGGGTTGGAGGGGCGCTTCATTCTCTTTTTCTCCTATCGGGCTTCAAGTTCTTCATGCTCCTGGTCGAGCTTCCGATGGTCTTCTTGTATGCCCTGGTGCTCTTCTTCGAGGGTAGTCATCGCCACTTCGTAATCTCGGTGCATTTCTTCATTGTCGGCGTAGATGGCCTGCCCCTCCATCCGCATGATCATCATCTCCTCCTGCATCTTTTTTAGCATCCCCATCATCCTCCACTGATTGCTTAAAACTTCTTGGATAAATTCTGGGAAGGTTGTCGTCCTGTCATCCAATGCTTGTACCTGCGTTGTTAGGGATGACAAATATGTAGATATTTTTTCATTTATAGTATTAGTTTGATGCATGTGTTCCCACATTGCATCAAACCTTGTATCCAGGGCACCCCCGAAAGAGGGTGCTTGCCGTTGCTGCCGGTGCAGCTGCTGCTCCATGCATGTTGTCGACGAGCTCGACAGGACTGGTTGCTTAGGTGGTGGTGGTGGGGGAATCTCTCCAAATTGGCCCTTCTCTACATCCACCTCCGGTACGGCCTGAGAGCCTTATCTTTTTGGATCTGCCTCCGGCATGTTGGTGGGTTATGGGGCTTCTTCTGTAGCCTTTCCCTTCCCCACCTCTTCCTCCATAGCTTTAGTTTCCTCTTATGGCTTGGGAGAGGTGGGGTCTACAACCTTTTCACCTAGAGGCTGTTCTGCGGCCATCTCTTTTTCAGCTGGCTTGATGGTGGCTTCAACTTCTTTTTCTCCACCGGTAGTTTCTTGTTCAGGTCTGCCTCTATCAGGTCTGCCTCTGTCACCATGTGGATTTCGCCCCCTAGCCATACTTGGAGCATGTAGTATCCACCTCCTACTACTCATGTCTTGCTACGGGAGGCAACCTTTGTTAGTGTAGACAAGAATTCTAGAGTCAGCCTCCTATAGGACTTTTCTTCGGGTGTGTGGATAGTGCAGAGATTTGCGCCCTCCTGGAACTTCATCGTCCTATCGTAGATCCCCATCTTCTTGAAGTCCTCCACATGGAAGTAACGTGTTGGGCTGCATTCTTTGTTCAGGGATATCCAATTGTAGGTAGACTGGTGTAGAGCATCCCAGGGCACGAATGGAGGCTCCCCTTTCTGCACAGAGGTTTCTCCCTCTGTCTTTTCTGCCCTTGCTTTCTTGCTGGGCTTGGGTTCCTTCAGTGCAGCCTTTTTCTTCTTCCCATGCACCAGACTCTCTAACTCTTCTAGTCAGTATTCGGAGGTCTCTGTCTCCTCTGTTTGTTATGTTTCTTTTGGGGACTCCTCTTGCGGTAGCTCCCACAATATCCTTTGATACTTCTCTAGCCTTAGCTACATCTCCACTCTTTTCGGCACTAGAAGAGTGGTGTTCCTTTTCAGAGCTTCTAACAAGCTCTTGACGATCTTCTCCACTTCCTTTAAGGATGTGGCTCTCTTGTATATCGGGTCAATTGTGGTAGGAGAAGACATTCGACAAATTTAAAACATTAAAGGAGATTAGCTCCTGATAAGGTATATTGAATATTATCTTCATTGTTTTGGGCACAAATATCATCAATTGATAGGTTATCTTCATTAACATGAATGTTAGGTTTCAATTTTTATAAAGTAGAAATAGGAATCACGGTCGCGGTTTTAATCATAGTCACGGTTATTGTTACTTCATAGCATTACCGCCATCACGGTCTTTTAAAGAGATCATGGTCGTGGTTATTGTAAGGGATCACTGTCGCCGGTCATAAGGGAGAATTGCATTCACAGTTTCCTGAAGAAAGACCACGGTCGTGGTTATTACCACGATCATGGTTTTTCTTCAGGCAAGGCTTAACTTGCAATCTTTTTGGGTTTTGGGCGAACACCGCAGTCGCAATTTTGAGGGGTTTAACATCCAGTGGTTGCAGTTAGGATGACCGTGATCGTGGTTCGTCTTCCTCCGACCATTCAGCTTCTCAGACTGAACGTTCGTTCTTCATTCATGCCAACATCCATTATTCCACTTTTAGGGTTTTTAGGCATTTTTTCTCTTAGAGGTTATTAACAAACACCGTCGTGAGGCGGTTGGGATAATCATCAATGGAACCAAAGAGAAACCCCAGTTAATCGTTGGGTGTGGAGAATCGGGGTGAAAAGGGTTGGTTTTAGGTGAGAAGGTAGTACGGCGATGAAAAGCGCAAAGAAAAAGGGTTAACCCAGGCATTTAACTCGATGACAGTAGCGACGGCGGAGACAAACGCGAATGGGGTGGCGATCGGGCGATCGTTGTGGGTGTGGGACATTGGTCGTGATCGGAGTGGAGATTAGGGTTTAGATTGGAAGAGACTGCGAACGAAAAGAGCCTAAGATGTGAGGATTTAAAGGTATATATATGCAAGTAACCTCGACCAAACAAAAAAAGGGGAAGGACCGCGGTCACAGTTTTCATCTGGAAGAATTGCGGTCGCGGTGTTCTCATGAAAGAACTGCGGTCATGGTGTTCCTAAGGAAAAAGACTACGATCACGATTTTTCAGTTGCTGCAAAGAACAACCACGGTCGCAGGCTCACGTAGGCAAGCGTAAACCGCAGTTGCGGTTTAGACCGCAACCAGATCAAACAAGCGTCGATTCTTTAGGTGAAACTTGAAATACTCAAAAGAAAAGGAACATGTACATAAAAAAAAGAAAACTTAAACAAAGCAAAAAAGTGAGATAAAACAAAGATTAACTTGGTTTGCCTCCCAAGAAGCGCTTGCTTTAAAGTCTCTTAGATAGACTTCATAAAACTTCAATCCTTGGATACTGCAGTTGGGTGTGGTAACCCTTCATTGCTTCTCTCATTAGGCTAGCTTGGTTCCTCCAAATTGATATCAGATCTTCTCACAAAGGCCTCATCTTCGTAGAACCTTTTTATCCTTTGGCCATTAACCTTGAAGATTTTGGTTTTCTGTCCTTGGATTTCCATCCATCCTGATGGGTAGATTTTTTCCACAGTGAAGGGACCTGACCACCTGGTTCTTAACTTTCAGGGGAACAACCGAATGCTAGAGTTGAATAGGAGTACTTTGTCTCCTTCATGGACATCCTTTTTCTTCAGGTGGGTGTCGTGCCACACCTTGGTCCTTTGTTTGTAAATTCTTGCATTTTCATAGGCATGCAATCTCAATTCTTCAAATTCTTGTAGTTGCAGATAACATCCTTGGCTGGCCTTTTCTGTGTCCATATTCAGAAACTTAATCACCTAGAGGGCTTTGTGCTCGAGTTCCAATGGTAGATGACATGATTTTCCATATAAGAGTCTACAGGGTGTAGTTCCTATAGAGGTTTTGTAAGTAGTTCTATATGCCCAAAGGGCATCATCCAACTTCATCGCCCAATCCTTCCTTGTTCTACTAACTGTCTTTTTAAGAATTTGCTTAAGTTGTCTGTTTGACACTTCTACCTACCCCAAATTCTGGGGGTGGTAGGGTGTAGCAACTTTGTGCTTGACTCTGTACTTTTTTAGCAATTTTTTAAACTGCTTTTCCCCAAAGTGGGAACCTCCATCACTAATCACAGTATGAGGTACACCAAATCTTGGAAAAATTGTTTTCTCAAAAAGCTTTATGATAGACTTGGAGTCACATATTTGGGTAGCCACGACCTCAACCCATTTTGAAACATAGTCGACAGTGAGTAGGATGTATTTATACCCCTGGGATGGTGGAAATGGTCCCATATATTCGACTCCCCATATGTCAAAAACTTCTACTTCACCCATTACACCATAGGCATTTCATCTGTTCGTCCATTATTACCCGTCATCTGACATTCCTTGCAAGATTTGATGTAAGAAACATCATCCTTGAATAGTGAGGGCCAGTAGAAGCCGGACTACAGGACTTTAGTGGTAGTCTTTCCACCTCCCAGGTGTCCTCCATAAGGTGAAGAATGACATTCCCTTAAGATGTGAGGCACCTATTCCTATGGGATACATCTTCTGTACAAGTTATTAGAGCATCTTTTAAAGAGCATCAGGTCATCCCAATAGTAGTTCCTTACGTATGAAAAGAGATTCTTTTTCTAATGATATGTTATCTTTGAGGGTAACTCCCCACAAGCAAGATAGTTGCAGATGTCTGCGAACCACGACGACTTTTGTTCTTCTAATTCTATCATAAGCAAATCCTCATTTGCATAATTATCGTTGACTGGAGGCTCATTCTTGTCTTTGATGACAATCCTTGTTAAGTGGTCAACAACTACATTTTCCGCCCCTTTCTTATCAATGATTTCATGATCGAACTCTTGGAGCAGTAACGCCCACCTTAGCAGTCTAGGATTCATGTCCTTTTTCTACATTAGGTATCTTATTGCTCCGTGATCTATGTAAACTTTTACTTTTGCCCCAATCAGATAAGACCTATACTTGTCAAAGGTAAAAACGATAGTGAGCATTTCTTTCTCTGTGGTTGTGTAATTTATCTGCACTTCATCAAGAGTGCGGCTAGCATATCAAATGACATGGTGTTTCTTGTCTTTCTTTTGCCCCAAGACTACACCTACGACATAGTCGCTAGCGTCGCACATCAGCTCGAAGGGTAGCTCCCAATCAGGAGCTTGAATAATAGGTGGTGTTACAAGCGCTTCCTTCAACGTCTGGAAAGCTTTCAAACAATCATTTGTAAAATAAAACTCGGCATCCTTTATTAGAAAATTCGCCAAGGGCTTTGAAATCTTAGAAAAACCCTTTATAAATCTTCAATAATATCCAGCGTGACCAAGAAAACTTCGTACTCCAATCATAGACATAGGTGGAGGTAGTTTAGGGATAGCCTCGACCTTGTTGATATCCACTTCAATTCCTCTTTTTGAAACCTTGTGGCTCAGGACTATGCCTTCTTGTACCATGAAATAGCATTTCTCCCAGTTGAGAACTAAGTTCTTCTCCTCACAATGTTGCAAGACCAACAATAGGTTCTTCAAACAACCATCAAAATCTTTTCTATAGACATAAAAATCATCTATAAAAACTTCCACAATATCTTCCAAAAAATCTAAGAACATCAAAATCATGCAACATTTGAATGTTGCAGGAGCATTACATAGTCCAAATGGCATTCTTCGTAAAGCATAGGTGCCATATAGACAAGTGAAGGTAGTTTTCTCCTAGTCATCGGGTAAGATAGGAACTTGGTAAAACTCATAATAGCCATATAAAAAGAAAAAATATTCATGATGCACTAGTCTTTCTAGAACATGGTCGATAAAGGGTAGCGGGTAGTGATCTTTCTTTGTCGCCTAGTTTAGCTTTCAGTAGTCTATGCACATTTTCCACCCGATGATAGTCTGGGTTGCTACTTCATCTCCTTTGTATCCTTTCACAATAGTCATTCCCCCTTTCTTCAACAAAACATGAATAGGGCTTACCCAATTGTTGTCGCTAATTGGGTAAATAATACTTGCATCTCTTAGCTTAATGACTTCCTTCTTCACAACCTCTTTTACCATTTGATTTAGCTTCCTCTGGGGTTGAACTAGAGGTTTTGCTGATTCTTACAAATTTATGTGGTGCATGCATAGGGCAGGATTAAGCCCCTTGATATCATCCACATAATAGCCAATAGCTTGCCTGTGTAGCTTTAACTCCCTAAGAAGTCTTTCCAATTTCTCTTCAGTTAGATTAGCATTAACTATAACATGGTTTCTCTCCTCATGATCAAGAAATTTGTACTTCAACCCTTCCAACAAGTATTTTAGTTCCAGTTTGGTGTTAGGTGCCTTCTCTTCCTCTGGTGTCAGTTCTAGAGAAGCACACTTGACTATCTCGATAACTTCCTCTTCCTCGCTCATATCTTCTTTGTCTTGATTTAGGTAGTCGAGGATCTCAGCAACATCAGGGTCTTCAATTTCCGAATCATGATTGTTTAACACCCTCATAAGAGGGTCTACTACTGCTGTATCTTTTTCTACTTCTTTACAATATTGGTTGTAGCTATCCATGAAGTAAGTAGATACGAGCAGGGATGGTCCCTTCATGGCATCTTTTACCTTGAAATCAATGTGGTCATTTCCCACCCTTAGAGTTATGATGCCTTCAGTGACATCAATCAATGCTCTCCTGGTCGCCAAGAAAGGATGTCCAAAGATGATTGGGTATTTAGGGTCTTCAATAGTGTCAATGACAACAATATCACACGGGATGAAAAATCTTCCCACGCAAATCGGAACATCTTCAACTACTTCCACATGCCTTTTGAAAGTATGATCCGCCAACTCGATTCTCATATTGGTCCTGAACATATTAGTCAATCCCAATCATTGTGTGAGGCTTAAAGGCATAAGACTAATTCTAGCCCCCAAGTCAATGAGACCTTTCCTTTTGATGTTATCCCCTACATCAAAAGGTATAGTAAAGGCTCTAGGGTCCTTTTTCTTGGTAGGTAATTCTACCTTTACGAAAGCAGTTGACATACTGGCTAGGTGCACCATTTCAATTCTTCCTCCTCTTCTTTTCTTTATGATTAGGTCCTTGAAAAACTTGGCATATGTTGGTATTTCTTCTAAAGCATCCAGAAATGGCACATCAAGGTGGAGCTTTTTCACCGACTCCATAAACTTTTCATACCTCTTTTTGAGATGTTCCTTTACGAGTTTGTAGGGAAATGGAAATCTTGGGGAGTATTGACTCCTTTTGGCTAATATGTCCTGCACATGTTCTGGTTCTCTAACTTGAGCTTGTTGGTTTTCTCCTTCGACCGATTTCTCTGTAATAATCTTTGGCTCCGGTTCTTCAAGTCTTATTGCCTCAAGGCTCCCTATCGTCCTTTCTAATCTAAGGACTACCATCTTGGCATACTCGGTGTTAGATGGTATCTTCTCAGAAGGGTTCTTCACCAGCTTGGCCAACTAAGTGATGTGTTGGTCTATTTGGCGTTGATGTGTTTGCATGTCCACCATTTTGACCTACATCGTATCCAGGACGCCAGAGTTGGACAGTGCACTTTGTGCTAGTTGATTGTTTATCGTGTTCTGTCTCTTGAAGAAATTGAATAGTTGGCCCAATAAGTCAGGTTGACTATTGTTCCTTTCCTGACTCTATCCTTGAGCTTGTCCATGTCCTTGACTTGTGCTTGTAGCTTGGCGGTTTTGATACTTCCCTTGACCTTGATAGTGGGTTTAGTTTGTCTGGAAAGTACTTGTTTTGGTTTACTGACCTTATCCACCTCTCTTCCCAAAACCTGGCAGCTGATTGGGTGGATTATTTAGCTGATGTGAATTCTTCATGGCGTCCTTGCTACCATAACTGAAACCTTGGTGATCCGGTCTCTGAAAGTTAGCATAAGAGACATTTTCAACTTCCTCCTCCTCAGACTCACTTTCACTAGATTCTTTGGGTCGGGTGTATATGCAGTTATCTATTATGTGCCCACCTTTGCCACAAGTGACACATTTCATCACTTTTTCAACGTGCTTCTTCCCCTTTCCTCTTGATTCCTTCAGCTGTCGAACATCAATGGCTATCTTTTTTATTCGAGATGTGATTTCCTTGAGAGCCTTTGATTCAATTGACAACCCTTCATTGGTGGCCTTTTTGGCACACCCTCTGTCGGTCTTGTCATAATCAGTCCCAGATTGTAACTCAACCATGTTTTCGATGATTTTCTTGGATCTACTGGGCTTTTTATCATGGAAGTCACTTCCTGATGCTACATTTAGTGAGACTCTCTTGTCTGGTGTTAAACCATTGTATAACATCGTTATTAGAAAACCCTTCTTATAATTATGGTGAGGGAAATCTCTCTGATACTCCTGGTACCTTTCCCAGGCTTCATGCAGATTCTCACCTGGTCTCTGTGTGAAAGATGTGATCTTCTGCCGGTTACAAACAATCTTCTATGTGGGGTAGAACTTGTTCACAAAAGCATCAACCAATGCGTTCCATCCATTCAAAGCTTGATGTGGTAATCCAAGGTACTAGGATAGTGCCTTGTTCTCTAAAGAGAAAATGAAACCTTTGCAATAAATGACTTCTTGTGGAACTTCCCGCACCTTGATGGTGTCACAGATATTCTTAAAAGCATTGAGGTGATGATAAGGGTTATCATTCTTTGAACTCCCTCAAAAGATTTTGTTCTGGATCATAGAGATTACTGCTGGCTTCAGCTCAAAGTTCGCTGCATCGAATCTCGAGATGATCACAGGGCATCTTGAGTTGTTGGCTTTTGTAGCAGCCAATTCCCAAAGAGTCTCCTCCTCCTCCTCATTGTCTTCCCTATCGATGTTCCTGCAATTGTTCTCATGGTTGTTATGGTTTCTTATGTGCCTGCGATGATGACGACGCTCCTCATAGTGATGATCATCCTCTTCATGTCGCTCTTCTTGCTCTTGATACCGATGGTCGTCATTGTAATGGCCACCTCTATCTTCATCTGTTGCTGGTGGATGTGGGTTTTGTTCATTCCTCACATTCCGCTCGTCTCTTGAAAGGGTAACATCCACGTGAGGTGGCATGGCGAAAAGGAGTAAAGTAAAACAAGTTGCTTCTTCCTGGGCACCTGAATAGATCATACAGTCAAGTTAAAAAACTGAACTGGTCCAAACGAACTACTCTGCACAAACTCATGTTAGCAAACATAAAGTAATTGTGCTGTCAAGCTTATTACTAAGCTTGAGGCACAGGAGTATAGCAAGCAGACTCGGGTTCTTAACAGTGTTGTTTTTCCTTGTCCCCGAAAATGGCACCAAAAAGTTGACCGGCCTAAATCGCATGTCCAAAAGGAGTGGATTAAAGTAGTCAGACTTTTAAAGAGATAACACGACTCTAAGGCCCCCACAATGATAAATGGGGTCCAATGTCGCGGTCGGGGTCAAACAAAGGGACAAGGTTGGTCGTGTTAAGAATGTGGAATCAAACAATCTTATACTGCAGTCGAAAAAGCGGATAAAGAGATGTTCCCTAAGGAACGGTAGCACAGAAACAAGAACAATAAAATGAAAAGAAGAAAAAGAAACAAATTGTAAACAAGTATATGGGGAAAATTAGGGTTGGGGTTCACCAACTAAAGCACCTCACCAACATGTAATACTATCTCTCTCTTGCATACTCATATCAAGATTACAAGAAACCATTCAAACGTCTATTCCACTCTTTCTCGAGATGAGGAGAGATCTAAGTCTAAAAGAAGCCTCTCTCTCACGATAACAACTCAAAAACCTCACAGCAGAACAAATGGTTAAAGCTTTAGCATTCCAATACTCTCGTGCATTCATTCCACTCCATGACACGGGATAAAAGTGATATTACCCTCTCAAGATATCAACAATCAAACATCACAATATGGTAGCTAAGCATACAAGTGAAGCATTAAAACAGGTGCATGGAGATAATCTTGATAAGAATATGTATATTCAAAAGAAAGAGAATATACATGTTGGGAGAGCCTTAGTGGCTACTCCCAACCCAAGTTAAGGTGTTTAGATGCTCATGTTTGCAAACAACATGACAACGTTACAAAAAGACAGATCCATAAGATACCAAGAAGGGGGAAAAGGGGTATAGTAGGATGAAACGATAGATCTGGAAGAGAAGAAATGTGATACTACACACTACTTCTTTAGATTTGGATCTACCGCATGGATGTCCTTCTCCTCTTGAAGAAGGGGTGGGCGTTCATCTTCTCTCTCCTCAGCTTCTACCCCTAGAGATCTAAGACTGATCTATGGATGGTTGGAGATGAGTCTGGAACATAGTAGCACTTCGTGGCCTCAAGATCTGATCTCTCCTCCCCCCTTGACAAGATGGGTGGGTGCACTATTTATAGGCACATTCCACTGACTTAGAACCACGATCACGGTTTTTTAGTTAAGTGAGGGCAAGACCGTGATCATAGTCTCTGTCTTATTCTTCTCTTTCTGCGGTCCAGATTGGTCGCGGTCTTCTGGTATCTGCAGTCGCGGTGTTGAGATAACTGCGGTCACGGTCTTGGCAATAACCGTGGTCACAATCTTCAGGAGTCCATCAGGGATCGCAGTCTTGAGATAACCTCGGTCACGGTCTTCAGGAGTCCATCAATGATCACAGTCTTGAGATAACCGCGGTCGTGGTCTTCTCTTCTCTTATTGCCTAATGATCAAGGTCTCTGGGGTCATTGGGAACCACGATCGCAGTTGAGTGATAAGTGTACCGCGGTTGCGGTCCCCAAAACTGTGACCCGAGCTGTGGATGTTCTTGAAAACACGTAAGTGAGGTTTTAGTCAAAAAGACAGAAAAATTATGTGAAAAGCTGACATAATTTATACTAAAAGTGGTGTAAAATATATATATAAAGTATGTAAAGTAGAGTGTTATCAATGAGTTTAACTATGTTACACAAAAAACTTTCTACATTTGAACCAAATCTTAAAGGTCACTACTTTACTTGGGATAATTGGCAAGTTGGTTTAAAGTTCACTACGTAAAAAAGAGATAATATTATGTTCAACAATGAGTTTTGGGATTTTTGGACGAATTATCTAGGAGCGATTTATTCTTCCATTTATAGTAATCAAAGGAACCTTAGAATGAATTTTTCTCATAAGGGTAGTAAGAAGACATGCATTTAAGAATCATTAAAAAAGGATGGATTTCTTTATGGGGTCAGCACATCTTAGAATGTTGAAATGAAGGGCTATCTATGTTCAAGGAGGTCAAGAAGCTGAAGGAAGTGAAGTAAAGGTTGATTGGATGGAGTAAGAACAATGTTGATAATATAATTGATGAATCCAAAAAACTCAAAATTAATGTTTTGGATGGTTAAAATATTGCTGATAGTAACCCCAATAATGACAGACTCAGAATGATTTCTAAATATAAGAGAATTTATCTATTGAAGTTATAGAATGTAAAGAATCCATTTTGATGTATAAATCTTGAGTTTAATGGCTTAAACATGGAGATAAAAATAGTAAGTTCTTTTATAATTCTCTAAAAATGAGAAGATAGAGAAATACTATTGATGTAGTGAATATACATGGAGTTTTAACCTATTATGTATCTACTATTAACAAACTTATAGTTGGATACTGAGAATCTTTTTAAAGAAATGAACCGCTACCCTATTGTCTAGAATAATGAGTGGGGTATTCCTAAACTAAGGGAGAATCATATTCTAATACAGGACAATAGAGTTACCAGAGATGAGATTCATTATATTATTCTTAAGGATGATGGTGAAAAGGCTCCAGGTCCAGATGGATTGAATGGTCATTTTTAAAGGTCTTGGCATATTAGTGGTGATACCATTTCTAAAGCTACTGGGGATTTTTTTGGTGAAAAAAAACTCCTGAAAGAGATGAATCAAACTTTTATGGCTCTTATTACCAAATGTAAAGATGCTAGAATTATGAAATAGCGGAGGTTGATTTCTCAATGAAATTTTGTTTAGCAAATTATATCAAATATTCTTGCTAATCTATGAGTTCTATTTAGCATGGTATCATTGACATTAATCCATTTTCCTTTGTTTGTGGTATAGATATTGATGATGCCATATTGATCTCTAGTGAACTCTTAAGTAATTTAAATAAGAACTATGGAGCATCAAAATTCTATGTGAAGGGTGATATTAGTATAGCATATGACTCTGTTAAATGATATTATTTCTTGAAGATCATGGGTCTGATGGGACTCCGTTGGATTCTAGCATAATGAAATATATACTATCTAGACATGATGTCCTAAATGTTCTCATTAATGATGAACCTTCTAATCATTTTAGTCCCTCTAAATTTTAGAGGAATGATGATCATTTGGCACCTTTGTTGTTTATTATTTGTATGCAAGTTTTCTCGAGTATCATTATTTGTTTAGGTTATAAATACATTCTTCAAGCTTATTGGAACTCCTTCTTATCAGATGCGCGATGCTCATAAAATATTTTTTGATGATCTAGTGATATGTGGTGAAGCTTCTATTGATAATGATGTTCCCATGAAAAATATAATTAAGAGCTTTGGTCCATTTTCTGGTCTACATTTTCACTAGGGGAAGAGTGTTTTTACCTTAGTAAGTAAGCTACTAAGCTGAAGTTGGATTCTATTTTGGGATTATCTGAAAGAAAACTTCATGTAACCTATTTATATGTGTCCCTAATCTTTGGTATTCTCACTAAGAGTTTATGCCATTCCTTCACTGATAAGCTCCAGGGCAAGTTGGAATCATGGAAGTACACATGCTTATCCTTTGCTAGGTGCATATAACTTATAAGATCCACTCTTATTGGTCTTTATGATTTTTGGGCCAATTGTTTTCCCTCTTCTAATCATTGTGTGCAATGAGGTATATAATATCTATAGAAGTATCTTATGGGGTGATAAGGAGTACAAGAAGCATATTCATCTCATGGTCTGGGAGAGAGTCCATAATCCAAAGATGGAGGTTGGTTTGATTATTGTGATGGCAAGGGAGGATGTTATGGATAAATTGGCACTCAGTTTTTGTAATGTTGTTAATAGCAAAGAACATCTTCTGATCCATTTGGTTCATGGTAAATATCTAGAAGGTGATTCTATATGGATGTGTAACTTCTCCACAAACATTTTCTGGATGTGGAACAATGTCTTGAAACTCAAGCACCCGACGAGTATGCATATGAAATATGCTTTGGGGAAAGGTGATATGATCCTTATGTGGATATATCCATGGCCAATGGAGCATAAATATATTATAGATATGGTTGATCCTTTTTTATGTTTATTGTTGGGAAATGAAAGACTTTCCAAGTTTTGCATGGTCATTGATGATAGGGATTGGTGTGTTTTGAGTTGCAAAATGTTTATTCATTGAAAAGTAGCCATATCATTCTATATCATATTTGTAATATAGGAAAATGATCATTTGTGAGAACTACATTCTGACTATATAAGATGGTTGGAACATAATTCTTGTAGACTTAAAGCAAAGTGTAGATTTATCATATAGTCTCTTTTAGCTTGTTGTTATGGAATATGTCGAAGTGGCATTGGACCCTTACTCTTTTATTTCTTGGTAATAATATGAGGATCATGCTTAAGTGATAAAAATGTGAGTTTTTGTTGATTGAGATGTTTTTCCATGGTTAACTCATTTTCAGAGAGATGATTTTTGTAGATTCCAATGAAATAGTCGATACTACAACGGGTGAAGACAAAGATGCCAAATGAGGTAAAGGGTTTTCCCAGGTTATTTGGTAATTTTAGATGTTTCACCAAGAACATTGCCATTATATCTTCACCATTAGACAGGATAAAAAAGAAGGGTGTGCCTTTCATGTGGAGCAAAGAATTTTAGCATTATTTTCATTAAATGAAGGAGAATTTGATGTTAGAACTAGTTTTAGTCTTGCTAGAGACATGAAATGTTATGTCATGTATTGTGATGCTTCAAAGAATGGGTTAGGTTGTGGTGTAATGCATGACAAGAATGTGATGTCATATTATTATAGGCCTCTCAATAAGCATGAGGAGAACTACCAACAACACAATCTGTAGATGGAATAAGTGGTTTTCGATTTGATGGTTTAGGGGAGATACATTTATTGTAAGATTTACCAGATTTTTATAGGTTACTAGATTCTTAAGTACATATTTTACCTAAAGGATAAGAACATGCAAAGAGAAGATGTACTTATTTGATCTAGAGCTACAAATGTAAGATACATAATCGCCCAAGAATGACAATGTCACAATTGATGCTTTGAGCAAAACATAATCTAATTCGTTGTTTGTTCCATGGAATGTAGCAAGATGGAAATATTGGTGTCTCTTCATTAGATAAAGATTAGATTGAAGGTTTACCTATCAGTATGTTTGTTAGGTCAGTTGTAGATAAAGCTGTTATTGGTTCAACAACTCAAGGATGCACAAAGGAATGATTTTGATACGCAAGATCTAACCACAATTTGGTGATAAGAAGCATGAAAATTTCTATGAATCTATGGATGAGATAGTTTGTTTCCAGAATAAGATGGTGGTTCATGAGGAACATGGTTCTTGAGGAAGCACATTCCTTGATGTACACAATGCATCCCAATAGTCACAAGATGACTATAATCTTAAGGACCTATATTGGTGATTAGGGATGAAGCATGGTGTGGCAGAGTTCATGGAAAGGTATCAATGTACCAATAACTCAATATAGAGTATCAAAATCCAAATTTTTTGCAACCTATGTCAAAAAAAGTCTTATCAAAATCAGTTAAAGGTAGCCCATGACAAGCAAAACTATTGTGTAGATAATTGGAAGAGGTCGTTGGAATTCTAGGTTGGAGACGCTATCTATATTAAAGGCTTGCAATACAAGGGCATGTTTTGGTTTGGGAACATGGGTAATATTGCTCCAAGGTAATGAGGGTGTATCCCTATCACTGATGATGTTGGAGAAGTGACCTACAGACTGGAGTTTACTCTATATTTGAGAAGTTTTCATGATGTTTACACATTGAGACAATGTCATCTAGATAGTGAATAGATGTTACAAAATAGAAGTGGAAGTTCTATATGATACCTCATATGTTAAGGTACCAATTTTGATCTAGGGTCATCAAATGTTGATGTACAAGAAGAAAGACATGGCTTTAAAGAAGGTTTATTGGCATCATCATGTATAGAGGAGGCCACATGGGTACTAGAGGAGGAGATTCATTGGAAGTACACCTCTTTGTTTTAGGATTTTAAGGGTGAATATTTTATCAAGAGGGAAGGTCTATTAGACCCTGGTATTTTCTTTAACCTAAATCTCATTCTAGTAGTCTTCAATGCATGCTTATTTAGAACTTAATCTAGATGGTGGTTGTTGATTTTACCCCAACAAGATAATACCATAATGTATATGGTTGCTTCATTTTGTGCCACTTGTTCTACATTAAGTTTTATTCTCTTATACACGTACATGTGATCATCCTTGGTTGTTTGTCATTGAATTAGGGTCTCAAAACTTGGTCTCATGTTAGATTTTTTGTGGGAACTAAA
Source organism: Alisma plantago-aquatica (assembly GCA_963693085.1). Classification (NCBI taxonomy): domain Eukaryota; kingdom Viridiplantae; phylum Streptophyta; class Magnoliopsida; order Alismatales; family Alismataceae; genus Alisma; species Alisma plantago-aquatica. The sequence continues at coordinate 350,621,859 of OY856415.1, forward strand.
TTCTAGTTATGTTCATGACCATTGGTTGGGTTCATGAAGCCAGTCTGGGTTCATTAGTAGGATGGTTAGGGAGACTTTAGGTATGGATGTTTGGGAACTCTAGTGTGTCCATGATCTCTGGTTGAGTTCATGAAATTGGGTCAACTTTATGACTGAAGCAAATCTAAGTTGGATTTATGAGAGTGAAGTGGCTTAGTACAGTAAGAAAGAAATTTGGTCAGGGTTGGGTGTGAACTTGGATTGGGTCAAGGTGACTCAGGTCAGATTAAGGTGAAATAATTTTAGCAAAGTGCATGAGTTTTTGGGTTGGAGATGGCTAACTTGGGTCTAGTCATTCCCTGAACCTAGGTTGAGTGTAATGACCACATTTGTGCTTAATTGGTAAACTAGGGTTTACCTGAATGATTATATGATTGATTAGATTGAACATTGTTTAGACTTTATTAATGATAGTAGATCAATTATGATGTTTCAAAACTAAGAAGAAACTCTAACTATAATTTTAGTTTGAAGAATTAAGGTTTGATAAATGTAAACCCTAATCGGCAAAAATTAGGGTTTTGATAGTACATGAATATGGAATTTGATCAAGATAGCAGTGTGGTAATTTTTTTTCATATTTTCTACAAATTTTTTATTTAATTGAATTTTGGATATGATAGGGATAACTCAATCATGCATATTGAAGAAAAATTTAAGATTTTTTTAGAGTTCCTTGAATGTGATTCTCGGTCAAACTATACTTCGACCAAAATGTTAATAGAGTGCTTTTCGTAGTGTAGTGTTTTATTTTTATTTATTTATTGGTAACTCCAAATGATCTCAAATTTTAACTAGAGATCTGAAACTCAATCAAAACCAATATGTACAATTTTAATAATTTTTAGATGTGTTTAGTTATTAGTAGACGAATTACAGTAATATTTTTATGATAGAAAATTCAGCTGAAATAAGAGAAAGTATAGTGAGGGGTCAATGTGCAATTGAGCCAAGAAGCTCAATTGATTTATATGGTCAACCAAACACACAAGGAGCTCTCATAATTTGTGATTCAAACCAAAGAAATGAAATCCTAGAGAGAGAGGGAGTGTTAGGGTTTGAGAGGAGAAATTGATGGAGATGCTGACCTAGGGTTTTGCGGTCTGAGGAATGATGAAATCATGTAAATTTAGCTTCTTTGGATATAGTTTCATGGTGAATCTTCTGTCAGATGTCAAGATTCCGTCTCTCCCCTATTTGGATTCGAAATCATATTAAAATAATTCCTTTTCTCACTCTTTCTCTACTAATATTCAATTCTAGGGTTTCCGAGTTGAAAGGAAGAAGAATCGGGTGAATTGCTAGGGATTTGATATGAGATCGAGATTTTTAGGGATGAGCTACATTTTTAAGGTGTTTTCACACCTTAGGGTGAGTGCGAACTTCTTTTAAATAGTATATTACACGAAAATTGGTTAAATCATCCATAATCTTTAATTGCTTAGTATGCGACTACAATCCCTGAATTGTCTGTTTGATCTAAGTTGTTGCAAAAAGATATGAAATGGATTCTTCCTCTATTTGTTTGAACTTCAGAAGATAAATTCATATTAGAAATGTATACAATACATCCTAATGAGAATTCCCTAAGTATTCACAAAGGTTATAAGAGTAAACTAAAATAAAGGGAATTTGTCTGTGACTGAAATAGTTGTATAATTAAATAGAGAAATGTGTTTATCTGCATCCCCTTAGTTATGAATGATTGTTTATCGGAATGCATAGGACATATATGTCAGATACTATTTTGGATTTCATGTGATGTGAATAGTGTTTGCTTGATATCTTCGTAAAGAGGGTGAAGCCCTATATGAGTGGAAAGTTGGAAATTTGTGACTAAATATAGTGAAATCCATTTCAAGTGTTTTTATTGGCATCATAGACTCTATTTATGCAATGTTATTCTTGATTCATAATATCTCAATGAATGGCATGGAAACCCTAATTTCGCTCAATTCGAGGATTTCATACATATGTTGATTGTATATGACTTGTTTAAAGCAATATTTATTTAGTGGATGTTTATGACATATTAAATCCTTATGAGAGCCATGTGATAAGTGAATGAGGTAAATGAAACCCTAAGGATATAGTGTTCAATGAATTAAGAATTTTGATTACCATGTTCTCAGTTGAGATGCACAACCCAGGATTTGGGTCGATGTGCACATTTTCCAAGAAAGTGCAAATAATTTATGGGTGCAAATGATGATTACTCATATGCCAAGTAATTAGCTCTTATCGGTATATTAAGATGTTTAATTGCATGATTGTAGTGTATAAATGCCAAATGGACATGCATTATGTTTATTTAAGTATTTCAGTCTGCCAGCATGTATAGTATGTTGATTTCTCAGTATATTACAGTGTTTGAATATACTATTTTGCCAAGTTATGGATGATAAACATGTTGTGTTATAAACTTCAAATAAATAGACATGGTACCATAGAGATACCAGAGTCAAGTATAAATAAGGGAAAAGATACAATATAGTAAGATCTTTCCAAGAATAACAAAATAATATACATTGGTGCCCTGAACACCGTAGATTCCCTACGAATGTCTGCACTGTAGAGAGGAAACGATCCACCCTGGCAGTGACCAGTATATGGGGATTGGATCTCACCCACAGAGCGTGCGGGGAGACGAAGCCCTTGAGGAAGTCTCCTTAGAGAAAACAGGTTACCCAACATGAACCGGAGATCCTGGTGGTAACCCAGAGGTACCCACAGAGCATACCAAGATGAGGCCCAGTGAGCGTCTCAGACCCCCCCCCCGCCTATGTACTCAGCCTAGAAGGAGAGGTCTAGTTAAAGGCTAGCTGTTTAGCTGCCGTAGTCATACATGACGGTTTGAGTCAAGCAGACCCATATTCAATTCTAGGCTTAGCTTCCCAGGTTTTAAGCTAAGTCTTGTACGGTGAAATTGTAGTTCTCTATGAGTCTTCATATGTAGAGTACACTACATATGATCAGGGCATAAGATAAAATATGTTCATATAGGTTTAAAGAGTTTCTTATAAGTAAGAAAGGCTAAGAAAGATTCGAGTATAGTTTCCCAACAATTATGCTTTGTATGTTTCTAAATTATTAGTTCTCGTTGAAATTAATCAAGCATGCTCATATATTGATTTGCTCTTATTTATATCTAGAGTATCCTGCCATATTTATGGTTGTCAATGATCAATCTCTTTAAAGAATACTGCTATTATAATTTATATCAGTTGCTCAAAAGTATATCTGTAATTATATCAGTGCCTTAGTCTATTTCTCTGAAGTACTCATTCACTGAGCGAGTAGGCTCACCCCTCTACTCACAATTTTTAGGGATATCACATGGACTTGAAGAAGGTCTTTGCATTAGAGTAGATTTGCCATAAGAGTTAAGTCTGAGTATAGTTAAGTTCAATCGGTCCTTGTCACTCTAGGTCCTTGTAAAGAAATAAGAGAGAGTTGTAAATGATGATGTATAACATTATTCCTCTTTTAGCAATATATGTGAATCAATAAGTCTTATGTGCTTAAACGTATGAGAAACATAATGAATGTTCATACATGCATTTTTTTACTATTGAAGTCAGATTAGAGAAATCAATGTTTATATTCAAAGTTAGTTTATGTGGTTCAATGTGAGAAAAAAAAAGAGTTTGAAAAAAAAAGTTAAGATTGTTCTTTGTATTACGTTAAATCCTCAATTTATGCCCTAATATCATGATTAATGGTAATTGTGAGTTCGGGGTGCAACAACTTGGTATCAGATAAAGGTTGAGTTATCAAGGACCATTAAGTTAGTAAGTTAGAGTTATAAGTGTGGTAGATAGGAGATGTTATGATGTTAGCTCTGGGGATTTGGGTATTTGGATATCCTGGCCCGATATCTGAGTAAGCTACTATGTCTATTCTTTCATGTATACCCTAGACATGTATACAGTGGAAGGATGGTCTAGAGAGGAATCGTAGAAATATTAGGGTTAGAAATAAGATAAGTAACATGAATTAAGAGCATAAATATAAAATGAGATAGAACTTTCATTTCATATTGTTGTTTTATTGGAGTTGAATAGAAAACCTCTTATATGTTTGAGTTTAGATATTCGATATTTTGAAATATATATGGGTCTTTAAGATTTATTGTACACTATGCAGTTGTAGGATTTATTGATTACATTCTTTGTTTCAAGTAGACTAGAAATGATCTTTGAATGAGCTTTCCTAAGTGGATAAGTTTTGTTCCACACATTTGAGATGAATAGGAGTTGAGTAATCCTGAGTAGCTCTTGGCTTCAGGACTACAGGTTTGGCCTGGTCTGGCTGGCAGGATGCATTACTGGGATCTAATGACTCCTATTGAAATTATAGTAAGAGTAGAGTATGGATAGATTATACCTACATCATAGTGAGAATGTTCATACACTAAGATGTTGAAACATATATGAAAGATTAGAATAGCTAAGAATCGGTTGGAACTGATATATGAGATCCAACTTTGGGGCCTCATATGAGAAATCCTTAATTGGGAATAAAGGAACATGTCATAAGGTTCAAATTAAGTTTAATTATTAGTATTATATTAACTTTAAATATGAAATATGGAAAAGATATGAGAAAAGTATGTAAGGGCCAAGATAGTAAGAATCAATCATGAGAATAGATTATATAATCGAGTACAATGTTTTTATGTACTCCAAAGAAAAGGGAAAATAGAAGAAAAGAGTTAAGTATACGATAAGTACATAGAAGTGAAGAGTCTTCAGAAGAGTTAAAGTGAAGAGAACTAGATGAGCATGTAAATCATAAAACTAGGATAAGAAACTTAGTTGAAACAAAGAGAAATGTTGGAAACAATGAGATTGATTAAGGAATGAGGGTTATAATATAATTGAGATCATGGAATGTATACCTTTATTAATAAGTTTAATACATTCATCCTTACTGCCTTTGGATTCTAAATCTCTATAGAACAACAAACTAGTTTCTAAAAGAAGAACAAAAGTGTAGCTAAATAAATGAATAAGTAATACAAAGGTAGACTATATTGAGGAGGAAAAAAAACTTGATTAAAAGAGATACTAAGTTTAACCCATGCATGAGTCGTTTGATTCAAAATGAAGGATATGTAATTTGTTAAACATGAGTTGAAACTAGTAGAGGGATTATTGATTTAGAATTTCAACTTCACATTAGTAGAAGGATAAAAAGAAATATATGCTACATGGTATACATGATCATACACATGAATAAACAACGTGATCATAAGAAAAAATTAGAAGTTAAAGATGACAGGTGGAAGAGTAGTATATGGTAAGAGGATTATGGAAAGTAAGGAAGGGTTTGCAACATGATGGAGTAATATAGATTATAAAAGAAAGAGGTTAGGAGATTCAATCAAGTGCTAGTTAGTCAAGTATCCTTGTTGATAACTAATAAAACCTACATACGACAAATGTATTAAGGGAATGTTTGAAGATAAGAATTCTAAGTGTCAGAATCATCTTCTCTTTCATATCATCCTTAATCAGAGCAATGTGGGAATGAAGTGATAAGAAAATGAATCATATGTGATGCATAACCACTGTGGTAGAGACATCTAGTGAATGTAATAATGACATACAATATGATAATGAAACTCTAGTGGAGTAAATTGAGAATGTAATCTATCTGAATAGGTCAAGTAAGAGAAAGAAAACTCAATTGATAAGATAAGAAAGACCTTAGTAAAACTTTTGAGATTGAAAGTTTGAATTTCAAATTAAGGGAGAAAAGTCACATCACAATAACGTCATGCTTCTGATAAGGACTAAACCCTAGAATGTTTAGAGTTGTAGTAGTTCAAGGGATGTCAATAGTAATTTGACCTTGAATACTAGCATCTCTATAAAGAAAGATCATAAGATTTGCACTATGAGAAGTAAACTAGCACTGATAGTAATCTAGGGTTATAAGGTGGCTAATCTGAAAGGTAGATAAACAATATGGAAATGATTCAGAGCAGAGGATAAGAAATAAATTTGAAATATAAGAGGTGTTTTTTGAATAAAAGGAGAAATACAATATGAGTGAAGTGCGATATGAGATAAATTCTTGCAGTGATAGCAAGAATGATGAATAATCTATTTGTACCTTGTATGTTTCAATTTTAGGGATGTTTAATCTACATGATTAAAATGAGAAGAATAGGTAGGAAAAAGTAAGTAGTAATGAATGAGGAGAGAGATAAGAGAAAAGAATGGCTTTTAGTAATATGTAAATTTTTTTTTAGAAGTATAATTTGTTGAAGGTATACTAAGGGATGTAAATTTGTTTTACATAGGATTTCAGTTGTACATGTGCAAGCAATATGTTAATTAAGGGTGTTTGATAATTTAAGTCATTCATACCAGTAATCCATTTTAGTATTGTACACATGTGGTATGGTAATATGGGCTGAATGATGATGGAACAAATGAAGGGTTTCCCTGAATAAGGTAGTCTTACCTATTCACTCATATGAATAGAAGGGATGATAACCATATTGTATTGATATGTAACCCTAATGAGGTATAGCTTGTTATACCTAGCATTAATATAACTAAGTGATGGTAATTGGGTATGAATAGTCCTTGAATGACTAATACAATCATGGAGTACTTTGTTACTGTTGTTGAAACCCTAGTATGTTATAACCCGATGGTTACACCTTGAATTATGTGTGGGTTCATACTTAAGAATAATATGGAATGTGATGGTAATGCTTCACCTTATGCATCCATGATGCAATGGGGATGCCGTGAGTAGTATTGTACAATTGTTGTTTAATCTAGTCTTCCAACTCAAGACTGTTTTGCTATTTGAGTAGCAAAATAGTAAAATTTTAAAAAAATGGTGAACTCTCTTTTGTGACTTAGAGGTAATTCATAACAATAGTACATATTGAGCTGTATGAATTGAGATAGTTGGATCGGATTATCAATGTTGAGGTAACACCTCAAGAGTATGAAAATATTGAAATGGTTGTTTCTCTCTCTATCCTATGATTGATTGTGGCATAGAGAATTTATTTGTTATCATTGAGAACTATTTTAACATGCTGTGATTAGAAAAGAAATAAAGGTCTTAACGTTGAAAACTACATTCAAGTATAAAATACAAGAATGTAATGACATGTAAGATTTCATAAGCTTAAAATAAACTTTGAATATACTTTGTTTGCATATTTATGTTTTGGGGATGAAACTTTTTAAGGGGGTGAGAATTGTAATGACCACATTTGTGATTAATTGGTAAACTAGGGTTTCCCTGTATGATTACATGCTTGATTAGATTGAACATCATTTAGACTTGATTAATGATAGTAGATCAATTGTGATGTTTCAAACCTAAGAAGAAACTCTAACTATGATTTTAGTTTGAAGAATTAGGGTTTGAGAAATGTAAACCCTAATCGGCAAAAATTAGGGTTTTGATAGTACATGAATATGGAATTTGATCAGGATAGCAGTGTGGTAAATGATTTTTCATATTTTCTAAAAGTTTTGTATTTCATTAAATTTTGGATATGATATGGATAAATCAATCATGCATATTGTAGAAATTTCAGAATTTTTTAGTGTTCCTTGAATGTGGTTCTCAATCGAACTATACTTTGACCAAAATGCTGACAAAGTGCTTTTTAACAGTGTAGTGTTTTATTTTTATTTATTTATTAGTAACTCAAAATGATATGAAATTTTACGTGGAGATCTGAAACTCAATCTTAAACACCGTGTAAAATTTTCATAATTTTTGGATGCGTTTAGACCTTATCAGTAGACGAATTACAATAATATTTTTATGACAGAAAATTCAACTGAAATAAGAGAAAGTATAGTGAGGGGTCAATGTGCAATTGACCCAAGCAGCTCAATTTCTCTATATGGTCAACCTAACACACAAGGAGCTCTCATAATTCGTGATTCAAACCAGAGAAATGAAATCCTAGAGAGAGATGGAGAGTTAGCGTTTGAGAGGAGAAATTGATGGAGATGCTGACCTAGGGTTTTGCGGTCCGAGGAATGATGAAATCATGTATGTTTAGCTTCTTTGGATATAGTTTCATGGTGAATCTTCTCTCATATGTCAATATTATGTCCCTCCCCTATTTGGATTTGAAATCATATCAAATCAACTCCTATTCTCACTCTTTCTCTCCTAATCTTCAATTCTAGGGTTTCCGAGTTGAAAGGAAAAAGAATCGGGTGAATTGCTAGGGATTTGATACGAGATCGAGATTTTCAGGGATGAGCTACATTTTAAAGGTGTTTTCCCACCTTAGGGTGAGTGGGAACTTCCTTTAATTGTATATCGCTTGAAAATTGGTTAAACCATCCATAATCTTTAATTTCTTAATATGCGACTACAAACCCTGAATTGTCTATTTGATCTAAGTTGTTGCAAAATGATATGAAATGGATTCTTCCTCTATTTTTTTGAATTTCAGATGATAAATTCATATTAGAAATGTATAAAATACATCCTAATGAGAATTCCCTAAGTATTCACAAAGGTTATAAGAGTAAACTAAAATATAGGGAATTTATCTGTGACTGAAATTGTTGTATAATTAAATAGAGAAATTTGTTTATCTAGATCCCCTTGGTTATGAATGATTGTTTATCAGAATGCGTAGTACGTATATGCCAGATGCTATTTTGGATTTCATGTGATGTGAATAGTGTTTGCTTGATAACTTTGTAAAGAGGGTGAAGCCCTATATGAGTGAAAAGTTGGAAATTTGTTAATAAATATGGTGAAATCCATTTGAAGTGTTTTTCTTGGCATCATAGACTCTATTTATGCAATGTTATTCTTGATTCATAATATCTCAATGACTGGCATGGAAACCCTAATTTAGCTCAATTTGAGGATTTCATACATATGTTGATTATATATGACTTGTTTAAAGCAATCTATATTTAGTGGATGTTTATGACATATTAAATCCTTATGAGAGCCATGTGATAAGTGAATGAGGTAAATGAAACCCTAAGGATAGGGTGTTCAATGAATTAAGCATTTTGATTACCATGTTCTCAATAAGAGATGCACAACCCATGATTTGGGTTGATGTGCATGTTTTCCAATAAAGTGCAAATAATTTATGGGTGCAAATGACGATTACTCATATGCCAAGTAATTATCTCTTATCAGTATATCTAGATGTTTAATTGCATGATTCTAGTGTATAAGTGACAAATGGACATGCATTATGTTTATTTAAGTATTTCAGTCTACCTACATGTATAGTATGTTGATTTCTCAGTATATTATAGTGTTTGAATATACTGCTCTACCAAGTTAAGGATGATATACATGTTGTGTTATAAACATCAAATAAATAGACACAGTACCATAGAGATACCAGAGTCAAGTATAAGTAAGGGAAAATATACAATATAGTAATAGCTTTCCAAGAATAATAAAATAATAGACATATCTGCCCTAAACACCATAGATTCCCTACAGATGTCTACAATGTAGGGAGGAAACGATCCACCCTGGTAGCGACCAGTATACAAGGATCGGATCGCACACAGAGAGCATGCAGTGAGACAAAGCCCTTGAGGAAGTCTCCTAAGAGAAAATAGGTTACCCAACATGAACCAGAGATCCCGATGGTAACCCAGAGGTACCCACTGAGTGTACCAAGATGAGGCCCAAAGAGAGCCTCAGACCCTCTGCCAGTGTACTCAGCCTAGAAGGAGAGGTCCAGTTAAAGGCCAATTGTTTAGTCACCTTAGTCAGACGTGACAGTTTGAGTCAAGCAGACCCAGGTTGAGTTCTAGGCTTAGCTTCCTAGTTTTAAGCTATGTCTTGTACGGTGAGATCGTAGTTTGCTATGAGTCTTCATATGTAGAGTACACTGCATATGATCAGGGCATAAGCTAAAATATGTTCATATAGGTTTAAAGAGTTTCTTATAAGTAACAAAGGCTAAGAAATATTCGAGTATAGTTTCCCAACAATTATTCTTTATATGTTTCTCAATCATTAGTTCTCATTGAAATTAATCAAGCATGCTCATACATTGATTTACTCTTGTTGATATCTAGAGTATCATGCCATATTTATGATTGTCAATGATCAATCTCTTTAAAGCTTACTGCTGTTATAATTGATATCAGTTGCTCAAAAGTATATCTATAATTATATTAGTGTGTTAGACTATTTCTTTGAAGTACTCATTCACTGAGCGAGTAGGCTCACCCATCTACTCACAATTTTTTGGGATATCCCATGGACTTGAAAAAGGTCTTTGCATAAGAGTAGATTTGCCACAAGAGTTAAGTCTGAGTATAGTTAAGTTCATTCGGTCCTTGTCACTCTAGGTCCTTGTAAAGAAATAAGAGAGAGTTGAAACGATGATGTATAACATTATTCCTCTTTTAACAATATATGCGAATCAGCAAGTCTTATGTGCTTAAAAGTATGAGAAACATAATGAATGTTCATACATGCATTTTTTTAATGTTGAAATAAAATTAGAGAAATCAATGTTTAGATTCCCTTGTAAAGTTATTTTATGTGGTTCAATGCGAGAAAACAAAGAGTTTGAAAAAAAAGAAAAAAAAGTTAAGGGTGATCTTTGTATTACGTTAAATCCTCAATTTATGCCCTAATCTCATGATTAATGGTAATTGTGAGATCAGGGTGTAACATTGAGTTTGCTACATTGGGTATCTTGGGTATAGACCAATGAGTGGGTTATTTAACTCAATTTTAGGTTTGACTTGAATGTATACCTATAAATAGAGCCCCTCCATGTGTGTATAATAAATTTGCATCTTCAAGGTCTTGTTGGATTGAGGGGATAGTCTCCTGATTGTAGTGTTCAAGATGGTGCCTACATGTTAACGTTCTAACATGGATCATAGAAAAGCTATGATGCTTTGTGACTGCCCCACCTTCTATTGTCCCCAATTGAAGAAAGACTAAGAGGGAGAGGATCGTCATTAAAACTACCAAGATCTAGATTTAATAATTAATGGTAATCAATAGTTTCATCCATAAATTTGTATAGTACAACATGATTGTAATTTCTCTCAAATGAGTTTACATAAATTTCAAAAATACAATGCTATATGAGAGGAAACATCAACTCTAACTTATCTATCTAATCCTCATGATAACTTTAGCTTATCAATATTTGATGCATTCATATATTCATATCTTCATGTATGTCATATACCTAAAATAGTAAAAAAAACAAAGATGCAATCAATATGCTATTATAATATGTAAATGGGTGCTGAATTTTTTTTGTATGCACGAATATCAACATATATAACTTATCAATGAAATAATTGTACATATGAAATTGCTGCTATATTTCATATTATAACCCATGCCTGTCATGCCACCTCTAGTGTATTTCGTTCTTTGTCCATCACTGAACTTTATGAACTACACCTTGGTAGGTATAACACTCAGTGTAAAACATTGTAGTATGTATTATACGATATAGATAAGCATAATATTTGGTACTGAACTGAAGTAAGCATCCATTAATTTAGGTATAAGTTCAAACACTCGGTAAACACTCATGAGTCGTTATAGTCGATATGATAAATTTTTCATAAAATAACCACACACCTTTTCAATGTAGAAACCATGCAATTCAAGTTGTTTGTAATCCAAACAAGAGGTATTCCAATCAATAAATCATTCAATCAATTTTTAATGATGCATGATACTAAAGTGTTATTAATATATTCATATGGTGTGTATCAGGGTCTAGTCTTCTTGTAGGTATAGGATGACATTAGGATTTGGTTTCAAAACCCTAAGGGGCTGTTTGGGTAGAGACATCTCAAGTTTCGGTAGTCCATTGTGTAAAAAATACCACACCAGATCATCTGCTCGGCTGCAGGGTAGAAAAAGCAACAAAATGTACCATATTTGTACAACTATTGTGCTCATCAAGATGCCCTCAACTAACAGAGATGACAGTTTATAGTTCCGTGAAAACTGACATGATTCTGAGTTCTGTAAGTTTGTACAGTAGATGGTAATGTAAAACGTAGCTGATTTTTGTTGGACATTGACCCAGGATGGTTTTTATATATAAACCACTGGTAATCAAAAGTTCCTGACCCAAATGGCTCCTAATTCTCATGTAAAAGTTCTAATGATTTGACAAACCCAAAATGATATCACTAGCATCCTAATCTTACTACGACCTCAATTCATTATCATTCAACAATACCAGGTTATATCACAAAGTAAATGTATTCAATATAGACAATGCCTCTCTTTATCCCAAATGTATTCAATAGGTTTGACGACTTATTCATCAAAACTAGGGTTTAATAATATTCATCATCTTATATTCATACATTTTTACATAATTTGACTAGAAGCATATTTAAGACGTGAATCTATATTAGTTTCAATCCAAATGATTTTTTGATCAATTTGATGCATAATTTGACTATCATCAAAGGTACAATACATTTTGTACATATATTATAGATTAAATCTATATTTAATTAATGATAGATTGCCACATCAACAAATCTATATTTCTAAGAAGGTCGGATTGAGTCTGAGTCAGTGGGAAATATCCACATCATCACAAGAATCTAGCATATCCCTGCATTTTGAGAGTGGTAGATAGATCCTATTTCCTTTGCACTATTAACTAAAGTGTCACATGCAAAATGGGAAAATTGGTCATTCCTATCGAGGTATTGTACATCACTCTCCCTGACTCAGGAAGTAGCTTTCAACAGACATGGAGGATGTCAAATGGGGAGTTGACTATCACCTATAGGGCCTAGAAACATTGACCAATGTCATGGATGACCTCATTAGTCCCTACCAGATATGATGAGACTTTTGTCTCACAAGGAGATGGTCAAAGGAGGCCAAAAATAGGTCAAGTTGAATAGAAGACTAGGGATGCAAGAATGATGCATTAACTTATTCTAGGGGAATCTAGGAGTGGGAAAACTTATTGGAAATCAGAGGATGGTTTTTGACTTATCGTGAAAACTCAGGGATTTTAAAGGTATTATCTTATGGTTGTCCTCCATGTCAATGAAGACACAAACACGGGTAGACCACAAGACTTCCTTGTGCACCTTTGGTAGCTGGGATCCCCTTGAAAGATCTTGAGGGTGCTTATGGCCTGGAAACTGGTCAAGAAGGCTACGATTCGAATGAGCAAGTTCCCAATCTCCAAACATGGTTTTCAAATTTGACAAAGGGTTGTAGTGGTGTTTAGGTTAAACTGGAAGTAGAATTGAGTTCTCTTTGTCTTAGAAACACCCCCTAAGGTCTTATATAGGCATGGGGTCAAAGGACTTTGTGGGAGTAGTTATCTCTATATGTTAAGTTAGTCTATGGGTTTCAAAATTATCTTTTATGGGGAAGATAATGGACGAGTCATGGTTTGTTAAGCATAGATTGAACTTCCAAATTGAATGTTGCCCTTATCTAGTGAAGACTAGGGTTAGACAGAGAGCTAAGTCTGATAGTGTATGGGATTTTTTTGGGAAGAGCTGAGTTCTGGAAAGGGAGATGAGTACTCAGTTCTACTCGGACTCCCAAGTCCCAACCTGAATGGATGCTGCACTCAAGCCAATATTATAGTTCTTTTTAACTAAAACAAAGTTACAAAGCTAATTATCTAGGTCATTTTAGTGCTCCAATTAATCTTAAATTTTAGGGTAATACTAAAAAATATTATCCTACATTGGATAAAAGACTAAGACTACATAATCTATTAGTTAATCATAAATTTATGTTAGCACAATAATTAGAAAATTCACTACTTAATACTTAGCCCACAATACAACCTGAAATCTTCTGGAATTTTTTTGTAAGACCCCTAACTTTGCTTAGTTTAGAAACATATTCATTTATCTTAATTGGGTACTTAGTTTCATATTAAATTTTAAATTTTATTCTAATATCAATTGATAAATCTACTTTTAAAATTTGAGCCAAATTGGACTTTGTTTGCTATAGTTATGCAATTTGTACATCTTTGTTGGCTTATATCAAGCATTCTGATTTTTGGGGGTCTAATGAAATTATGATACACGTCGATTTTATTACTTGGTGTTTGTAACAATCTTAAAAAAGTTTGTTTCATATGGATTGTTTGGAACTCATGAGACATCAGTCCCATATAAATTTTTAACTAGTCGGTAGTAGTGACCAATGCTTTGGTCAACAGATGACTTAATAGAAATTGAACTGGTGGAATTTTTTGTTGCAACAATGGTCCTTTATACATCCTGTATAGGAATTTCCAATAGGATTTCCATTAGACACCCCCAACCAATGATTTGATGAATATAATAGCTTTAGGATCGCCATAAAGCGAGCCGATGATTGGGCACACTTACAAGTGGGATGGGACAATGTGATAGGCTCGATGGTTTCGAGAAAACCATCATACTGACAAGAATTTATGTTTAGAGTACTTGTTTAAGTTATTGATTAGATGGATGATGATCATGATATATTTGTAACACCCCAAATTATACACATAAAAATGAGTGGAAGCATCAGTCCCTAACTCATAATATTGAGGGGGATGTAAAACACATTGAATAGCATGCATAAGAAATAATTGAGAGATAAACCAACACATGATCACATTTCGTTTCTCATTTACAAATGTTACATAAAATGGAAATTATATACAAACTTATTACATGGTTAAAAAAACTAAGCATAATCAACTAATTTTAAAACACGAAAATAAACTCAGATGGATAATGGCACCCCACTATGACACTCCTATTCTTTGAATTGATTCTCATTATCTTTGAGCTAATGTCTTTGGTTCTATTTCAGGAAAAATATGTGAGTGGTATTGAGTAGTTATGCATAAAAATAACTTATATTTGAAATGACATGAAAATAATTTGAAACGTAATCACTTCACATGATTAAAATGATTACTTGAAGACTTAAGGAAATTGGCATGATTTCATAAAAATGTATATCTTATCTTGAGTTAATATAGTCTCTCTCCTATATTCCACGACAATGCTCATAAGGTCAGTTAAGGTGAACATGAGGCCAATAAAGGCTCACATAATGCTTCCACATAGCTCATATGGTCAGTTGAGGTTCACATGAGGCTAGTTAAGGCGCACATAACATGACTGAGAGGACTATATTAGCATAACATGATTTCTTAATTCATCAAACATGATTATTTCATGATCCATTAACATGACAATTATACATAATGTTCAATTTGAAAATAAACACAAAAAGAGTAGAAAATGTGAATTCTTTTCATGATCATAATTTTCTATAAGCATGTATTGAATACTAATGCATTCATATTTTAAATGAGGCACTATAGATATAAAAGAAAATAATGCAAAACCCTAAATCCAGAAGTACTCCATGCGCATGAACCACTCACTTGAGATGCAAGAGAGACACTAACAATAGTACGAGTCCAGAGCAAGCCTTATTATGATATCCAACATATAAGTATACTAATTATCATGATTAAAACTAAGGTTTTAGGGTATTTAATAAAACATAAAGAGTTGATTGGGAATCTTGGTCTGAAACTATGACCATCCGATAGGCCTTGAAAAATCAACCAACTTCTATATATAGGCCATTCTCATTTTATTCCCATAGAAATTTATATGAATCATCTAAGATTGGATGGAGTATGACCAATCAGAAGCAAGGAATATCCATTAAAATAATTTCTAAAACGCATCAAATATTGTATCAAAAGAAGGTAGAAAGAGTAATACACCATTATCTTAATATTTCAAGCATGGGTTTCACAGGGACATGTGTGGTAAAAAAAACCATCTTTTCAATGTGTGAGTTGTAAATAATCACATAGATTCTTAGATTGCCCTAGGTTATGTGATAATAGTGTAAAGAAGGAATCGAGGGATTAGAGTAAACTAGTGACTGGATTTGTCTTTGTGGAACCAAGGCACAATCAACAAACCCCTGCATTGGATTTCTGCTCAAACATTCCAGATAAAGAGTCAATCTCATAAACCCAACAATCAAATATGATTCGATGTAGTCTTACATTCACAATGACCCTTCTCTTCAAACTTGTGATGGTTGAGTTCATAAAATCTATGTTTTTCAATAATTATAACAAGTTAATAAAACAACCACAAAGGGAGGTGTGAAATGCTTGAAAAACACCCTCATTGGGGTCTTGGAGATGATTCAAATTCAAGGGAGAGTGAAGGTTACCGACATAGACCCCTAAAACCCAAGCCATGACTTTTTGGGAAAACATAGCATGAAATCAGAGAAACTCAGGGTAGAGGAAGTTGTGGTTGGACACACAAGACGTTTTGGCATTATTTTTGTGGTCATAGCATGCTCGTTTGGCCTAACCAATTATCACATTTCACCAATATAAAATAGTGTTTGTGGGTAGGGGTCTAGGTGAAAGGCTCAACCAGATATCATATGAAAATTAAAGGTTAGCGCATGGTAAATCTTACTGGAGGTCAAATGGTCTAAGATGCCTAGAGTTGTAAGCTAAAACTTTCCATCATAGAGAAGGAAGCTTGCTTCGCAATGACCCTATTACTAGTAACCAGATCAAGTAGAAATAGTCTGTGTTTCCTTACGGTTTGAGGAAGCCCTAAGGACCAATGGGCACTGACATCTTGGCTGGTTCAACTACCTACACTTGATCTATAGAAGGGTAGGCATTGCCCCTTTGGGTGTTTTATGAGGAGTGATGATAGGGCTTGATTGAGAGTTTGTAGGAATCAATAGAGGCTCCTCAGACGAATTCTAACAAAAAATAAGAAAACATGGAGGAGTGAGGGAGTTGGGGTGTGGAGAGAGATTGGAAGGAACAATTGGTATTGTTTCCACAAGTGCACCCTTTGCATGACGAGGGAGACTATGTCTCCTCCTTCCATTCTCAATCCAATGATTCACAAGGACCTGATCTAACACGGTATAAGCACCAACATGACATTGCTTCAACTTTCTAAAATGCTGCGACTTAGGTAGATGTAGATGTATCAGCTGTAAAGATAGAATAACTAGGTCAAATAATGTGTAATTTGATCCCCTTTTTCCTAGCATTAGTTGAGATGATTAGGCTTATCAGATTATAATAAAATTAGTTGTGTTACCTGATTCATCCATGAAAAATATAATTATTGAGTTAGATTTTAGTTTTGAGGTAGAGAATATCGTGACTTGAAAACTAGGTCATTAGGTTATTTAATGCATTCATAATTATTAAAAAGAAATTGCACTACCAATATTTGAGGAAAGTTGTAATATACTACTATATACTCATATAAAAATCAAGGGAACATGGTATGCATTTAAGTGGGGCAAATATGTTATTTTAACCCTAACTAGTCATCATAGCGTAATTAGGGCTAGGTAATGTGTATTACTTGAATATGATGGACTTCAAGGTAGGATCATAATATTTATGAATTATTATAGGATCACTAACATATTGGGACCACATACAATCATAAAGGGCATAATAAGCATCCTAATATGCAATTTAGATAATTGAATATATGAAAGTCAAATTGACTCAACTTAGAGTTCCATCTTATTAAACATAAAGAAAATTTGTAAATAAATGCTTTTAGTCAAATATATTTCTAGATTAAAATTTGAGGGATGTTATAATATTCCTTTTCATCTCATGAATGGTAGATTCCTGACTAGAGATAGACCTCCAATGTATCTTAATATCTTAGATGAGGCTTCTTAGCATTTTTTGGACCGACGAGAAGATAGTTGCCACTTGACAAATCGGCGACAATGTTAGAACCACCAGTCAAAATATAAAGACCAGTGGAAACACTGAATGCCAATTCTATCCATCGATTAAAGGTCTGGTATATATTAGTCAACAAAATACAAGCATATATACTGATGAATTATCAATTTCTCACCAGTTGATGGGTTTTATCCACATATAGACCGTTGGGATATCTGGTCCCTTTGACTGGTGAGAATACTACCTTGGACGATTTAGTTACCATTATACCTATAAATATCCCTCCTCACCCACCATCTAACAATTTTTTATATGAAATTCCTTATTGAGACTACATACCGAAGAAGGACCATCAAAGGTCTACGAATGCGCAAGTTTGTGATGAATGCCTTGTATCAAGCATTCTTAAGATGTATCTAAGCTTCCTAACTTTGTTTCTAGCTCCCTACATGTTATATCCTCTATCCTAAAATTTTTTCTTACTATTTTCCCCTTATCTCTTCTACTTCATCTGAGATCCACAGTGCTACAAATGGTAAACTTGTGCATATAGCAAAGGAACCCTCTTTTCTTCTCCCTTTTCTCTAGATATACCCTACTCTTGCAGATATGAGCCTTCCTGGAGTTTTTGAGGGATAGAAATAGATATTTCTAATCTTTTTCATTGGTTCTTACTAAAACTCCATTCTTTACACCCTAAAGCGAGCGATATATCTTTTGATGCATTTTTCATACTTATACCATGAATAATGTTAATCTTGCTCTTAAAATCCATAACATGCTAAAAGATGATCCTTTATGCACTATTTTATACACATTAGGTGGTAATATGAATGTTTAAGTATCTCATGGACTCTAAATATATTTTCTTCTATAGAATGAAAACTTCTTCTAAACATGCAATTACTAAATTCGGAATACATGTACAATGACTCTAAAATGTCATTTTTATGACATTTTGGTACCAAGGAAAGAAAATTCAAACCACACGTTAAACCTTGATGTATGGTAGTTACCACATAGATATATTAGCCCTTTTGTTAATAGTTTTGGTGCTGTAATGATGATCAAACGAAATTCTAGTAATGAAGGTTGCTTATCGAGGGTAGGTGTTGAGCATACATTTGATAATTTATTAGAAATTGCAATACATTTGAATCCATTTGACATTTAATATAAAATTTTGGATTCTACCTTGGTTATACCATTTTAAGTTCTATACAAACTGTAATATTATAATGAGATTCATACAAGAAGTATAACATATATAATCTTAATGAAATATTGGGCTTTTACATTTAATAATTTGAGGTTTTTGCCCCTTTATGGCTATAGAGGAATAAGTGTATCCTGATGGAGTAACTTGAAGTTATTTTATATCTTCTTATGTTGAAAAACATGATTTATTTCACAAACATATATAAGTTATATGTATGTAACTTGATTGTGTAGTAAAAATATTTATAATTTTGCCTAATAATCAAGTTTAACTCTAATAATGCCGTCCCCTTGACCGAAAAACTACTTTTGTATCAATATTTGTTGGATAATGAAATGAGTAATCATTGTTATAATTATAACTGTGAAAAGGAATTGTAAGTCATATATTGTTGAGTATATGTGGGTATGAAGAGGACTTGCTTCGTCATCCTGACTTTGAGGTATTTGAGAATAACTAGGATTGTGTCTTGGTTTATATATCATAGAGAGTGATTACATGCATAACTCAAATTTGAGGGTTTATACCATAGTTTGTGGTGAATGGGTTATGTATCCATGATGAACTAGGTTTTTAGTGTGATGGACGATGTTCCCTACTAGTAGCTTGGGCCATTGTGCCACTATAGTATGTCGTTAGTATTGACCTATGGGAATATATCTTCAGAATTTTGGTAGTCTAGATCTTATATAGGACTGATTGCAACTTTATAGTGGTCATCTAATAATTTGATTGTAAGCCTCAAACTATGGAGGGATTACTAACATATGCAATCCAATCATGTAGTACATCTATTGGGGTTATTTGGAAAATTGGATTTTATGATAACTATTGATTTTCTCCTCCTCCTACTATCTTATGTGATTCATTTATTTACATGATCAGTTATTTGTACCTGTACATTTATCTATACTTGTTCATTTTATAGATTGAGATTAATTCTCTAACTTGTTGTATTTTCAACTGATTTAGTAACATAGCCTACTTGTAAGTAATAAATGTTATCAATTATTATATCATATTGCTGGGACTTGAGGTCTCACACTATGTGTTCCCACACCTTTTTAGGTGACCAGAAGCATGATCAAACTAATGGTTGAAAGGAGTCTCAATTCATAGACTAGTGGAGCTGAGAGATCCTTGTGGTTTTTGTTTGGGTCCTAGAGTCATCCATGTACTCTCTAGTCGGGTAGGGGGATTTGTATATGATGTATATTGATTCAATTTTTTGTTGTATTTCATGTAATATGTAAATTTAGCAACTATATGGACATCACCATTTGAATACATATCGTGGCAGATGACACTAAACTCATGTGAAGTTACCTCATTAAAACATAAGTGAAGTTTGTGCAAGTTTTCATATCGAATGTTCGGAATATATATTTGATTTTAATTCTTTACCTTTTTATTTATATGGTTAATTGGGGTTTGTTGGTTGTTTTGTTTTTGGTTTTGTGTAATCTCACTTATTTTAGTGGGATTTCATGATCTCAAAAGTCAATTATGAACAAGTAAATTATCATTGGTATTTATTATGAGCATAAATTAGTTTTTTCTTTATTTGTATTTTGTAGACTAAATACTAGCCTAATTGAGCTCATCTTGGATCCTAGGGCACATGATTTCAACCTAGATCTTCTAATGTGTTTCCAAGAATTACTATGTTCTTATTCACACAATAAATTCCTTCATTCATCAGATGTACTTCATTTGAAGTATATTTGAAAATAAAGCTCAATATTACTTTATTTACTTTGATTATAGACTCGACTAAAGTCATAGGATTGAAACTATTAATCAAAGTCATATTATCTAACTTAGTGCTCAACTTTGATCTTCACATCTTATTCTTGTCAAAAAATTCACAAAATTTGAGGTTGTTACATTCTTCTTCCTGAATCTTGTTTGACCCATTTTCAAGTAAGATCTCCATGGTTTATCACCTTTTTATTTGATGTTCTTCTTCTTCCTACCTTCTTTGGCTGTAATTTTTAGGAAACCCAGGTGGAAAAACCTTCCCCAAGATAAATCATATTCTTTCCACCTTCTTTGTCCTAGATTAAGCTATATTCTTTTAGGAGGGACTTTTGAAGGAGTGTCTGTGCGATATTCAATATGCTTTCGAGGCATTTTGAGCTTTGTTTGAGGGTCGTCCATGGATATTAGGATCTTCCTAGATGGGAATGATATTATCTATATTTTGCTTATTTTGTTTCTACAACCTTCATATAATTCTTTATATAACTCAGACTAGGCTTGCATCTCAAAATTGTAACCTTTGTGGCCTTTTTTGGTTGTATGATGTAGAAATCCAAGTTTCCCTAACTTCTCATCTCCTCCACATAGATTTAAAGTGGAAATTTTTAGCTTTATAACTTTTGTAAAGCTAGATACTTCATTGCATGTGTGATCTTGTTCTAAAAGTTGTATTTTGATGGATGTTTGACCAATAATTACTTAAGAGAATCTAATGTTCGTACCTCACTTTCTTGTATCATGAAGATCTCACATCCATATATAAAAATTTTCTAGCCATTATAATGCTAAAAGTTTATGTGGTATATGATCTTGCTCCAAAAATGGTGTTTTCATACCTTCTTCTACCTCTACCCGTATTTGTCTCATGCTATATACCCGGTGGACAAGTTTTGTCGTAATGTCATTACTAGAATAAAACTATATATGCAACTTTCATGATAATAGTGGAACCTTGTGATGACTTGCTATGTGCATGAGCCGTCAATGAGGAGGAAGTTAGTTTTGGACTTGATAGCAATGAAACCAACCGACCATAATTAAAATGAATGAGTTCATTGAGTTTAGCTGTTTGGCTTCCAGGGCCATGTTTCCTTTAACCCGACTAGGCTCCCATTGTTTAGTGCTTTTCTTGAACCTCGTTTGAGATTTCTATTGCGTGATTTAATAAATTAGCTTGTTGTTATATTTTTTAAAATTCTTGGTTATACATGATAGATGAGTAAAAAGATGATTGAAACAACTTAATCCAAACTTGTGTAGTGCCTTGAGTCCATAGAATTATGCAGTGTTTATAAGTTGATATAATTCCCCAATAACCTTGTAGAAATTTTAAATTATGAGAAGGTTCCCACATTCATATACTATAGAGTATACATTGGTAACAAGGGGTCCATGTAAGGTATGTTTCCTTTGCTGCCTTAATGATGGATATGAAAATTAGTGTGCTCCATCTCGTGTATCTAGTTGTATGTGACATATTGATTAAAACAATATGATATAATGATATATACATGTCTTTATGCATATGATATAGATGTTGTGGTTTGAGTATCTCGGTCAAGCTTAATTTTTTATGTAGATTTTGAGGTCGCATCTCATCTAAATTGAGGATTAAAGAACTAGATGTGTCTAAGTCAGCCTTCTGAATACAATATGTACATTATGACTTGATTATCATGCCATTTGGATTGACAAATTCCCTTGTAACTTTTGAAGATGTGACTACCGTTGTTTATAAACCATATCAAGACCAGTTCATAGTTTTATGCATTGATCATATGCTAACTTATATTTAATACACATAACAACATGTGGACATAAAAAATAGGCCTATAATTCCCAAGATAACATCATTTATATACAAACTTCATGAAGTACAAATTTTGTTAGCTTGAAGTTTTTTTTTTTGCGCATGTCATATATGTACAATGAGTCAATGTGGATTCCAAAATAGTGGAATATGTTCTTCAGTGGGGAAAATTGAAGACTCCTATTGATGATAAAGTTTTTTAAGGTTACCTCAATGGTATAAAAGATTCCTCAGAAACTTTAGTGTGATAGTGACATCACGTGCTTCACAAGGAAGTATGTGCCATTTGTTTTTAAAAGCATATGAGAATAATTTCTAGAAGTTGAAAGAAAGATTGACATCATCACACATTCTACCTCTATCAGAAAGTGATAAAGGCTAGATTGTATTCTATGATGCGTCTAGAAGAATCTTGGGATTTTCACTCATTCATGATTACAATGTAGTAGCATCTGCGTCCCAAAATCACAATAAGATTGATGAAAATGATTTCACTATTGGACTTGAGTCAGAAAAAATGGTACATGCTATGAAAATTTGGAATCATTATCTCTGGGAAAGTCATGTTAGATCTTTATAGAACTTAAGAGCCTAAATTATATTGTCACTAAGCAAGAACTAACCGGCCTAAATCGTGCGTCCGAAAAAGTGCATCGGATTTGAAGTAGTCAGACTTTTAAATTTATAACCCGAAACCTTCTAGGCCCCCACAACTTCATTTACGGGGTCGAAGTAGATATACTGGGTCGAACACAGGGACAAGGGTGGTAGTGTTGGGAATGCGGAATCGACACGGTACACTCCGATATGGGTGAGGAGATGATAAAGTTCCCCAAGGGAACAACAGGCTAAGATCCATAGAAATAAAAGAAAACTATCTCCAACTGGAGATACGAGGAAAAACAAGGTTTTAAGGGTTTATCATTTTTATGGTTTTCACACAACGGAAAATAGAGAGATAAAACTATTTCTTAGTAAGGAACGAAGGAGAAAGCTTCGGTAGAACAAGCGGTAGCAGAAACATCCTGTACCCCTCATGTCGAAGCGAGTACCTCTAACTAAGCGTCAACACCCCTCTCGAGGTTGCCGGTTCTTAAGTTAGAGTGGAAAGGTTACTAAAGAAACTCCGATCCTGGGCACTCTCGTACTCCCATATCGGACCAAACACTAGAGCCACAACATCTCTCTCGAGGCTGCTGCAACGGGAAAACATGATTCAGTAGCTAGTCGAAACATGATCCAAGCGTACAAGCTAGAGTTCGTATGTTAAACAAAACAATCATCCAACAAAAGGGACCGAACATAAAGCAGAAGGTAATTAAACTCTTCTAATCCCATTAGCATAAAAGGGTCTGATTACATTGCATAAGTAAAGAAAGTAAATGACTGAAATAAGTAAAGATAAATGTCACCTTTTTGATTTAGAAGGGCGACAGGTAGTAGCAGATCCCTGAGATCCCTCCAGCCCAATACCAGGCGGGAGCCTTTCCCGATACGCTTGTGTTAGGCGACACACCCTCTTGGGCGACACGCTCATGACGGGAAGACGTATTGTGCGGGGCGCTCATGCCCGATACGATCGTGTCGGGCGGCACCCTCTCGGGCGACACGCGGTGACTGGTGAAGCGTATCGGGCTTGGTATCGTGTCGGGCCAGAGTTTGCTGAGGATATCAGGTACGCATGTTGGGCGTTCTTGTTGGCCGATATCAGTTTGCAGCGATGCCCGGGGCCGACCCTAAGTGAACCATTCTGTGACGTCCCCAGATTTTCTAAAACTTAATCTGATGTGTGACGTCCAAATTGAAACCCTCACTATAGTGAAAATCCCAATTTAAACATCCCACACTAGGCTAAGAAGAAGAAAATCAAGGGAGTCAAAAGGAAACAACCAGTAGCACATGTACATGAACAATAATAAAACCACAACACATGTTCACCATTCAACATATAATTACAACATGAATTGTTACAACATTTGATATTACATATTGAACATCAAACATTAACATATACATGTACAACATCTAAACAACAAGATCTTAAGACAACATGTCCACCTGTACATCAGCTCGCTACACAACTCTCAACTATCCTGGATCTTCAAGAGCATAACCACAACCTAAACAGAAGATTACATGCGGTACACGTCAACACAATATTTCAAGAATATTGTACTGAGTATGTCTACATGTCTTTTATATACCTCTCATCATATCTTGGCAATAAGATAAAACTAATACTTGGCAGTTATAAAGAAATATAAGAAAAGCATATACTTGCACAAAGATATTCATCAACAAAAGAGAACACATATTTTAAGCACATTTTCCATTATATCATCCATGCATTTACTACCTGAGAGTTGAATGCATTAAGGCCTTTATGATCTACTACCAAAGAGTTGGATCACTTCCAAGTACTTCATTACCAAAGAGTTGAAGTACTTATTTCCATCACTTTACTACCAAAGAGTTGAAGTGCTTAGATATAATGGAACAAATATATTATGTTTCATGTGTTCATAGCAATAAGTATGGAAAATCATACAACTTATTATACAAGAACAATCATTTCAATCAATACCATATGCCAAGTCTTTACTACCATATAACACAAGCATATTCTATAATAAGCCAAGTAAGAGGTAATGGCGTACCTTGATCAAGAGACATCCTAATCACATATTCCGGATGTCGTCTATATCCTTGGTCAACCCTGATTAAGACAAGACCACATATCACCATCATGTTCTCATCTTAACCCTAGTTATATCCATTTTAGGGTTTACATTATCTCTTTAGTATATTTCCATATCACTTGCATTCTTGTCTTATAATTATCTTACTGATGTCATATTCCAGATTATAGTTCATCAACTGGATATACTCATGCATCACATTATTATGTGAACATACTTAACATTATGTCACTTTCATTAACTATATAAGGGTTACATCATGTGTATTAAGGGTGCTCTTCATATAGCATGACTTTTGTGTATATCTTCCAGTTACTGAAATAAGAGTGTTCTATAAATTTCATCATTTATTGAGCATGTATGCATTAATTGCATCATCTTTAGTGTTATTAGCCTTAATTGGACATATTAATCAAATTACGTAATTTCATACATCCACATGACCATATCTGACATCATATCCATTATAAACATGATTATAGAATTACTGACATTTTTCCATAATTTTATATCATCATTTGATATTTATTACTCATGAAACAAGCATAATACATTTTACATGATATCACTAATATTAGTGCATCAAAAACCTAATATCATAATTTTAAACTATTCTACTCATTTTTTTGAGAATTTTGGTATATTATATGTATTTTTCTGATAAAGGATGCATTTTCTATGAATTATATAAGAACTGTGAGTTTCTTGGGTATTTACCTTTCACGTCCAATTACATCTCGACATGTGGTCACTGGGAGGCATTGCTCCTTCTCCTGAGCCATCTGAATCACTGCTTAGGTGACTAGTTTTCTGGTGGTTTGTCCTGGAACTGGGTTGGCCCACCCACTTTGGTGAGACCCACTGGTCAGCGGAACGTCCGCTTCTTTCCTCCCCATCGAGTGTCCGCATGAGTCGTTCTCCTCTGCCCCAAAACTGCAGCCGCCGTAGTCTGTTCTCTTCTCTCGCATGAAAGCTAGGAAGCTCAATCCCACATGCGCGACTCCCTTGTTCCAGTGCTGCTACTGGGTTGGGGGTTTGACACTGGACCTACCTCTCTCTCTCCCTGCTCTCGCATCGAGTCCGCACCACCGCCCAAGCCGTCGCCGCCTGGCTTCTTCTCCAGCGAGGAACCGTCCCCCTCGAGGTCTTCAGCGCTGCTGCAGAGAGGCGACCTTGGAGAGGGATAGCAGCTACGTCATCCCTCCTCCAGATGTTTAGGTCGATGAGGCTCCTAGGCAGCCGGCAACGATGATCCTTGATCCCTGCCTGACGATGCATGAGCGCCGTCGTGGGCTATTCTTGGCGTGTATAGGTGCCGCCGCCTGGGTGAAGATCTTCAACAGCGGTCGGCTGCCTAAGCTCTGCCCTCCATCTCCGTAGGGTTTGGTATGAAGTCCCTTCTACGCGAGGGTGTCGTTATGCTCCCATCTGTTCGCCGCCGTTGGTTCTCCTCTCTGGCATGCAACCGCAGCAACTACTATTGGAGGCGATCTTCCATTCTCAAGACCATCACAGGAGTCTCCAACTCCTTCATTACTCTCTTCCCAAGCACGTGTAGCTCGCGGTTGAGAGGTCACAACAAGGGGAGTACGATCTCTCTGCTCACACCCAGAGAGGTTGATAAGGGTCGCATGGTTTATTGATGTGGAGCGAGCAACTGCCCACACTTCGTCTCCTTAATCCAACCATGACCAAGACGTGGGGTTGGTTGACGCTTCGCGTCATGGTTCATGGTAACCATTGTGAGCAAGCTGAAAGTCTAAGTCTTCTTATTATAAACCGTGTCACGCTTGAGCTACAAGGTCAGATGCCGTAAGGGTGCGTGATAAAGCCTACTATTAAAACCTCATCTATCAATCAAATACTTTTGTCCAAAGTACCTCAAATACTCAACATTTAGCCTACTCCAAGAGCATCAAAATATAATCATATTTTAACCATAGCTTAAAACAACTTAAGCTACATTCTATTCGTGATTGGTGTTAAAACTCAATTATATGACCAATCAAAGAAATACCTCAAAAGGCCACGAAGTTAAGGGATCTTAATTATGATATCAACCTCAACGACACTCAAGCTTTACCAAAACACCTAGGACTCTCAAACAACTCAACTTGCCTAACTTCACCTATCTCATTGGACATTTAAGGATTCCAAAAGTCCACTCCATCACATCCTATACACCTCAAAAGAAATTCCGTCCTCGGAATTAAGTCAGAAATCCAATCTTTCACACATTCCCTCCCGCTCAGGATGGGGAAGTGCTCACCTAGAATCACCCGACACACCTCTAAGGCACGACACACTAGCTCCATATGCTTTCCTAAGTTGGCTTTCGAGAGGTTCTGACCCATCCCATTGGAGTCATGTAGCTTCTATTTATAAGCAGCGGTTGGGGGAAGTTATGGTTCTTCAGACGCCACATGTCCTTCATCAGCTCTATCATTGCGGATTTAGGGATGCCCGATATGCGTGTCTCCTGTCACAAGGATGTCGGGCTGGGAGTGTGTCGGTCAACGTGACGAGTGGCA
This sequence comes from Alisma plantago-aquatica, assembly GCA_963693085.1. Taxonomy (NCBI): domain Eukaryota; kingdom Viridiplantae; phylum Streptophyta; class Magnoliopsida; order Alismatales; family Alismataceae; genus Alisma; species Alisma plantago-aquatica. Next base: position 350,649,658 of record OY856415.1, read on the forward strand.
CCTTCCGGTGGGTGGCCTGTATCGCGCGACACGCTTCACTAGTCGTGGTGAGTCCAGCTCCATGTTGGGTAAATGGCGTATCGCTCGTCCGCTCCTTCTTACATGACACCCTCGTGTCACGCGGCAGTGTATCGTACTGCCCTATGTTGGGCAGCGAGTGTATCGGCTGGCTGGTTGGTAAGAAGGCCGATGCAGGTGGAACACGTTCGTGGGCCGGGACGGGCCTTTTTGCTGATAAATGAGTTAAAAATCGAGGAAAACTCTGCAAAAGATGATAATATTGAGTTAAGAGCGTAGCGTGGCCTGTTTATGCAAAAACATGAAAAAAAGTAGAGGAAAATAGTTTAAAAGGGCAAATTTGATAACGAAATAAGGGCCAAAAACCTCACAAAATTTGGTGTTATCAACTCCCCCAAACTTAGCATTTTGATTGTCCTCAATCAATCTTTATTTTTGTGATGCTTCTTCTTGGCCGGTATAGTTTTTAGACCATGGGTTCGAGCGAGCATTGAGATGTCTTATTGAGAATACGGCCCATCACGAACAACAGACTTTACTTCTCCTTCCTTGTTTAAGCAAAAATTATTCTCCACAGCTTCGGCGAGACTAGGGTGTATGATTTCGAAGTTAGCTTTCACACCAAACAACTTTTGGGAACAGAAAGTTGTGTGTTTGGGTAGGCTTAAGGCTTTTTGGGTTTTTTCTTGCTTCCCATCAGTCCATCCAGGTACGGGTCCATTAGCGGGCGAGTGGTCCCTATAGTCCAAGCCAGTTGGCTTTAGAGCAGTGATTTCACATCCTACGTGCCACTGCCCCGAATCTACTATGCCTAAAGATGGGTACTTTTGGAAAACAAGTGTGTATATATATATATATTATTATTATTAATTTTTTTATTTGGCACAACTCTCATGCTTTTATTCACTCTCATAAGGCTATTCTCTCTTTTTGGGATTTTGTTGGGTAAGGTAAAACAAGAGGAATTTTTGTTGTTTGGGCAGCTTTTTCCTTCTGCATACACGTCTCTTAGCTGTTGCGAGATTATTTTTTGAAATTTTTGGCATGGAAAGTCATAGTCTTTTGTTGTTTGAGGATGCTTTATCATAAATACATAAATAAACCTGCATATCCTTGGGAACATGGAAAACAAACTGGCAAGGAGTCGTATCATGTTTTTACTATGCAGTGTCTTTGTACATATGTATGGAGACAAAATAAGCACAATTTTTAGCAAAATTTTTGTATGAGCATGTATATGTATATGTGCACATGATATAGGACAAGAACAAAAGAACAAAAAGGGTGGAGTTTGAAGAAACATTTTTTTATACCTCCCTCACTGGTACATGGTACCCCCCCCAAACTTACTCCACACTCTGTCCCAGAGTTGTGAAGTAGATAAGGTAGGGTAATGTTAACCCAATGAGGGTTAGCTGGTGAGCGCGCCTGCGCCAGATAGAAGCTCCCACACATATTCTCCTCGTTTGGTGTGGTAGTCGATGTGGTGGAGTTGGTCAGGCGTCTCTTTATTTGATATCCATTCCAGGACGAAGTTGTCGCAGTCGTTGGATAGAGGAATTTGTTGTGGACTGTGGTGGCAGAACTGGAGCTCATGCCATTTGCTTGCTTCCGTCTCCAGGAATGGTTGTATCCGTGCCGACATCTCGTCGTAGTATTTTCGTACTAAGCGCTCGAGGTATGTCAACGTTGTTGATGTACACTGCACTGGATGATCTTTGTTGCTGTCCGAGCTGTTGTAGAAGATTCCTGCTCATTGGCGAGTGTACATCGTCATGAGCGTCCAGTGGTTGTAATGCAGGATTGGCAGGAAGATAGTCTGTGGAACCTTGCACTGCAATTCTGCCAGAAAAGATTTCTTTGCTCCTGACTCGTCGGCGAGGCAGATGTCGTTGAACAACATTGGATGAGCAGTGTATGCGTATTCGAACTTCATCTGTAATGTCTAGATGTAGGAGGCCGCCACAGATATCACCAAGCATCCTCCTTCTTTAACCATGTCCCTCAAGTCATCGACCGGGACTATGACACTACCTGCCTCATAGATAACATATGCCGGGGTAGAGTCGGCTAACTTCAGAAGGACTTCATTGACATGCCCCTACGTGAGTGTAGAGTACGAGAAGCGGTCGAAATTGTTGATCAATCCTTCTGATGTTTCAGGCAAAGTAGGGTCTTCAAATCCGTGCACTTCCCGCAGGATCTCTAACTGCTTGCCTACCCCATAGATGTTTGTTTCTATCTCAGCTTCTTTCTCTAGAGTGCTACTGGGTTGTGAAGATTTGCCTTCTAAGTCACTGTCCAACAGCTTCTCTGGTACCCCTGCGTCTTGGAAATAGCACCTATCTTTGATCAGCAACATCGCATAAATGCTTCTGAGCTGGTAAAAGTTTTGGCCCTACAGATGCCTTATGTATCCGAATATGTTAAGCAACTCCATGGCGTGTAAGACGATAAAGGTGTTGTTTCCACTTCCCTCTTCTGCTTAGACGGGGAAGTCTTTGATAGAGAAGAAGTTCGAAGCACCGTGGTGACATCAGACTCCTTGCTTGATGGCTCATAGAAGGCGCAACGGTAGAAGCCTCAGATGTTTGTCCTCCGGCCGACTGAAAATAAGCCCAGAGCGTGGCAGCTCATTGTTGATGTAGCTAAGCAGCTGGACGTCGTGGTTCCTGAGGTCTGCCACATAGAGGAACCATACGTTGCAGTGCTTGTACATGGCCAACACGATGTCCGTGTTATGCTCTTCTATGTGTCGCAACATGTTGGCCACCATGACGGAGTCTGGTACTCCCATCATCAACCTTTGGCCAAGGTCAGGGTGGCATTGTATATTGTTCTCCGACCTGTCCAGGTGTTGATATTTTGTATTATTGCACCTTCTAGGACCCTGAACAACTTCTTGCTGATGACGGATGGCGAGCGGAATATGCTTCTGAGTGCTCCCCGTCATATAGAGAAGTAGGCGTCCCTCCAGACGACGTTTTCTTCATCTGCCTGTGACCCCAGGACCTTGTTCAGCAATTTCTGGTCCCTGATCGACAGGTAGTCGATGATCCTTCTATCGAAGTCAGCCATCTCAAAGGAAGGTAGCTCTGATGGCGCAAAGAACGCATCTGCCGTCGAGCATCTTCCTCTGGGGGGTGCCTTTCATTGGCGGCGCATATGTCCCCCCCTTCTCCCTCTGATTCATCAGAAGAGTCCTCCCTAACACTGATGTCTTCATTACCATCTTCAGCTTCGTCCAGGTGGACTGAGGGAGTCATTTCTTCCAGACCGCGGGAGCTCGCCTGTCCTGCTGGAGCTCCGTTGGTCGACCTTGGTGGCATCCCTTCCTCGGGCGTGTGGGATGGCCCGCTGGAGGAGGAAGAGGATGATGATCCTGATGCGGCTGCTGATGAGGAGGGTAGAGAGCCTGAGCCAGGAGGCGACGGGGACCTTCTCGACTGCCTTGGGCGCGGATGGTCGTCTCCCCTGTTCAGTCTCTCCTCGATCACGTCAAGGCACTGGAGGGCCTGTTGAAGCATGGCGTTGAGTGCCTCTAGTTGGCTAGGAATACCAACTAGAGTCAGCAGTTGCCACTCCTGGCTGTTCAACCTCTGCTGGAAAATATAAAATGTGTGGGTTAGAGAAGTAAATGTAGTTGAGTGGCTTTCTATTACCTCCTGCAAGTGGTCGAGTTTGTGCCCCAGCATTTTCCCGAGCGACGGAGGGGCTCCTGCAGATCTCCCTCTCATCCTCACGATACTCCTCTCGTGCGAAGGTCTACCCAACGAGGCAGAACCTATCTCGATTGTCCTCGAGGTGGATGTTACCGTGTGAGGCATTGGCACCCTTGCGACCGTCACTGCCTCACCTTCTTGTCATGGTGGAGAAGGTCGCGGTGTGGGTGGATGCTGCTCCACCTCTACGTTGTCGGCGATCCCTTCAGCAGCTGTTATAGGAAATACCGATGGTGGTGTCGGAGATAATTGTGCAACTCTGAGCTCCATCTCAAGGATCTCGGCGAACACCCCATTACTGGCGTCTGGCTGTGATTCTTCTTCTGCCTCTAATGGCACCACAGAAGCTTTAGGAGTTGTGGCTATCTCTTCCGCGACAACTTCCTCCGGGGCTTGTACTATTGTGTCTGCCCCGATTGTCTCGGCAACCTCGACGATTGCCGGTATTTCTTCAGCCACGGAAGGTATTGTTGTGATCGTGGCTGGGATAGCAGGAGCGACGACAGTTTTATCAAATGCTGTCGTCGGTGGCTCTGGATTGGCGGATGGCTCGGCAGAGGTCGTTGAAGCTTTGTCTTGCCTCGGGTCGAGAGGGATTGATTCTCCTATCATGACCACCATCTCTTGAATCCTGGTGGTGGCGGCGTAAGCTGCTTCTACCACCACAACTTCAATTTCTGCTGTGGTGAAGACCAGCTTTTCTACGTCATAGGCGGCGTAGTGAGGGAGTGAAAGGAGGGTGCTTGTCCTTGCGAACTTGTAGAAGTAGCTTGTCCCCTCCTTCTTTATGATTTCGGCCCTTATGAGGTACTTGAGGTCGATCAACTCATCACCCCTTGTCCGCGATCAGATTGAAAATGCCACCCATGCAGTATTCCTTGGTGGCATCCTTTATCGGGTGCAACCTATTCAGCAAGAAGCGCCCTAGATTGATCACCTTGCCCTCCATCATGTGCCACATGAGATGGAGTTCTTTGGTGTAGACGTTGCTTGACTCATTTTTGTTGAAGAGCAGGCATGCTACCATCTTGTGCACTATCCTCCAAAAATAGGAGTGCACAACCGCCACCTTACTTCCCGGCTTGTATGATGACTCGCCGGTCAGCCTCTTCCAGAGCTCCACAGGGTTAAACCCGTCTCCTTCGGTGATCCTTTCACCATTATTTAGAAGCTTCTTCTCCTCCTCGCTGGAAAAGAATATCTCGTTGAGCAACTTTTCAGAGATGATGTGCTCCGAGTTGTACAGTCGCCTTATAGTCTGTCTGCTCCACCATATTCTTCAACGTCCTCAGTTGTATTCTTTACTCAGTGGAGAGACGACATGAACTCATTTGTGAGTTCAGTGTAGGAGGCAGAGCGGCTGAGGCAGATCTTTCTCAGTCCAGCTGCGGCGAGGACATTCTCCAGTCTTTCGAAAATACCCAATTGAAGGAAGGACGACTGGGGGCAAAATCTGCTCAGCCTGTAGATTTTAGTTGCCAGTTCTGAGTACCAACGTGCATGCTCGTTATCTCTTGGAATGAACCTTCCTGGTGTGTGATCCAGGGGTTCTGCCACTGCGGTTGAAGCTGTTGCTCGAGTCGTTACTTCATCTATCCTCACTCTCTTCTTAGCGGTTGATGGCCCAGCCTCCTCAGGATTCAGGCATTTCTGTCCGACCATTGTTGCTTCAACTGCGGCCTCAGTGTCGATTCTTCTGCCGTGTTTGTCGACTCATATGACAATTTTCTTTGTACGGGCCATCTCTATTATCATTAAACAAGCTCATTGATCATTTAAATATTCCGATATTAGGTAGGCAAAAATTAAAATTGATACCGGCTTTTAAGAGAAAACTGAATGCATGATAAAAATTCAGCCCGATCCAATGGCTACCCGAAACCACCGTATCGGGCTTCAACACTGGGCGATATGATGCTTGCCCAATATGCTTGTGTCGGGCGATACGAAGCTTTCAAATAAATCACAGTAGGCCCATGCCCGATACGAGGTCTGGGTGTCGTCCATCAAAAGAACATCTTAGGCGATGCAAAACTTGATGATACGGAGAAAAACTATGCGTCATATCCGTTGCCCGACACGGGTATGTCGGGCGATACGGTCACGTGAAACAAAATGCCCGATAGGGTCTTCCCCGATAGAAAAATGTGTCGCCCGACATAGGGTATCGGGCAAGCGTGTGTAAAAGACGTGTCGCGCGACACGTGTCAGGCGATATGAAAAAAAACCACTAAGGTGTTCAGGCCGATACGCTGTGTGCGAGATGAAGCTCATGTCGGGCAAGCAGGACGATATGGCTGTCGTGCTATACCTTTGCTATCTGAAGCTAACTTGCGCGACACGAGAGTAAAAGTTAGCTAGACGACACACGAGCAAAGGGAGAAATTACTACACGATATAGGTAGCTAGAAGAGTAAATGCAGTAGCCCGACACGGTAAAACCTCCGTACTATATATAGCAATCCCAACCGGGGGTAAAACGAGTAAATCCGGGACCCGCGTCGGCCGTTGAGACAAGTCATTCCCGAGACGAGCGGTCCCATCCGTCTAACCAAGGGTAATTACTCATTCTGCCCGGCACGAGTGCTTGCCGCCCGGGCATGTCGTCCTACACGGCTTATGCGATGCTCGATATACCATTGCCCGATACAAGTGTGTTCTGCACGCCGGCTGAGTTGCTGCCCGATACGATCAGAGAAAGGGTATACTTGCTCGATACAAAGCCTTTAGAACAAAATCAAGAAGAAAAACTAAAAACAAGGCGAAGGAAAAAGCGATTGATGGGTAAAACATCATTGGCCTAAGGTTAAGTTCCCGACCTCAGATAGTATTACTCATCAAGGCTCATAAAACAGAGTGGTGGCCCATTAAACAGAAGAGTCAGCGCACGTGACGCATGCACTGAGTCAGGCCTTATTACAGTCCAAATATTCATAATGTTTTTCTTGCAAGAAAGTAAATAACATCCTATTCTAGGAAAAGTAAAAGCTCGGGCTGCCTCCCGAGGAGCGTTGTAGTTTGCGTCGCCAGCTCGACAGCTCTAGGTCCTTCACTTTTCACCTCCAGCAGTATCCATATCTTGCAAGTTGATCTCTGTCCTTCTTGATCACATCCTTGCCATTTTGGCAGATTCGGTGTTAGAGGGTATCTTACCCGAGGGATTCTTTATCGATTCGGCCATCTGGGCCAACTGCTGATCAATTTGACGTTGATGCGTCTGCATGTCTGCCATCTGGACCTGCATTGAGTTCAGAACTCCAGAATTTGAAAGTGCACTCTGCGCCAGCTGGTTATTGATGGTATCTTTTCTTTTTATGAAATCGAACAACTGGCCAACCAAGTCTGGTTGGTTCAAAACCTTGTCTGGACCTTGCTCCTTGTGTTGACTTTGTCCTTGACTAGTGTTTGTTGCTTGGAAATCTTGGTACTTTCCTTGTCCTTGGAAATTTGTCTTGTTTGACTGGAAAGAAGTGGTTCTGGTGAATTGACTTTGTCCCCCTCTTTTCTCAAAAACTTGGGGTTGCTTGGTGGAGTTATGCAGCTGATGCGAGTTTTCAGCCGCAACTTTGTTGCCATAACTAAAACTAGGATGATCTGGCCTCTTGAAATTAACAAAAGAGACGTTCTCAGTCTCCTCAGCCTCAGACTCACTTTCGCTTGACTCGTCAGGTCGGGTGTAGATGCAGTTATCTACCCCGTGTCCACCTTCTCCACAGGTGACACATTTCATGACCTTTTCGACTTGTTTCTTCCCCTTTCCACTTGATTCTTTCAGCTGTTTGACATCAGTAGCTATCCTCTGGATCTGAGAGGTGATAGTTTCCAGAGACTTGGATTCAAATGAAGGTCCTTCACTAGCCTTCTTAGCATGTCCCCTGTCTGATCTATCGTAGTCGGTGCCGGCTTGCAACTCGGCCATGTTCTTGATGATCTTTTCGGATCTGCTAGGCTTCTTCCCCAGAAAGTCACTGCCTGCTGCTGCATTCAGCGAAACCCTTTCCTCAGGGGTTAGGCCGTTGTAGAAGGTAGTTATCAAGAAACCCTTCTTATAGTTGTGATGAGGGCAGTCCCTCTGATATTCTTGATATCATTCCCAGGCATCATGTAGATTCTCGTTTGGCTTTTGCATGAAAGATGTGATCCTCTATCTATTCCGGACGGTTTTCTCGATAGGATAAAACTTGTTTACAAAGGCATCCGCCAGCGCATTCCATCCGTTAAGAGCTTGGTGTGCCAGCCCCAGGTACCAGGATAAAGCCTTATCTTCCAAAGAAAAGATTAAACCCTTGTAATATATCACCTCATGTGGGACTCCCCGCATCTTGATGGTGTCACAAATGTTTTTAAAAGCATCTTAATGGTGATACGGATTATCATTCGTCGAACTCCCTCTAAAGCTCTTTTTCTGAATAATAGAGATGACTGATGGTTTTAGCTCGAAGTTGGTTGCGTTGAATCTTGGGACGATAATAGGACATCTGGAATTGTTAGCCTTGGTGGAAGCTAACTCCCTTAGGGTCTTTTCTTCTTCATTGGAATCGTCACTGTCACTGTCTCCCTGGTTCTGATCCTGATTATTTTGATTCCTTCTGTGCCTCCGGTGATGACGACGTCTATCCCAGCGATGGTCATCCTCGAACTACTCTGTTTCAGGTTCTTCAGGCTGATCATTGCCGTCATAGCGGTCGTTGTCTTCAGGCAGAGGCGAGTGAGGTCTAGCTCTCGCGTTTCACTCACCGTCTGAAAGAGGTGGTTCAATGCGAGGCGGCATGTTTGATGATTTCGGTGCTCAGTTGAGCAGAACGCCTCCCTCCTGAGTACCTAAATAGCACGTAAAATTCAAGTTAGAAAACATGTATACAAATTACTCATTTCAGGTTAAAATATAAAAAAGGAAAAAGAGAGTGCTGTCAAGGTCATTTCTAAGCTTGAGGCACTGGAGTGTAGTTAGTGGATTCGGGTTCGTCAACAGTACCGTTTTGCCTTGTCCCCGACAACGACCCCAAAAAGTTGACCAGCCTAAATCGCGCGTCCAAAAAAGTGGAGTAGATTTGAAGTAGTCAGACTTTTAAATTTATAAGCTGAAACCTTCTAGGCCCCCACAACTTTATTTACGGGGTCGAAGTAGATATACGGGGTCGAACACAGGGACAAGGGTGGTAGTGTTGGGAACGCGGAATTGACATGTTACACTCCGGTATGGGTGAGGAGATGATAAACTTCCCCAAGGGAACAACATGCTAAGATTGATAGAAATAAAAGAAAACTATCTCCAACTGGAGCTATGAGGAAAAATAAGGTTTTAAGGGTTTATCGGTTTTTAGGGTTTTCACGCAATGGAAAACAGAGAGATAAAAGTATTTCTTAGTAAGGAACGAAGGAGAAAGCTTCGGTAAAACAAGCGGCAGTAGAAACATCCTGTACCCCTCCTCTCGAAGCGGGTACCTCTAACTAAGCGTGAACACCCCTCTCGAGGTTGTCGGTTCTTAAGTTAGAGTGGAAAGGTTACTAAAGAAACTCTGATCCTGGGCACTCTCATACTCCCGTATCAGACCAAACACTAGAGCCACAACACCTCTCTCGAGGTTGCTGCAACGGGAAAACACGATTCGGTAGCTAGTCGAAACGTGATCCAAGCGTACAAGCTAGAGTTCGAATGTTAAACAAAATAATCATCCAACAAAAGGGACCAAACATAAAGTAGCAGGTAATTAAAACTCTTCTAATCCCATTAGCATAAAAGGGTCTGATTACACTACATAAGTAAAGAAAGTAAATGACTGAAATAAGTAAAGATAAATGTCGCCTTCTTGAGTTAGAAGGGTGACAGGTAGTAGCAGATCCCCGAGATCCCTCCAGCCTGATACCAGGCGGGAGCCTTGCCCGATACGCCTGTGTCGGGCGACACACCCTCTTGGGCGACACACCCTCTTGGGCGACACGCTCATGACGGGTGGACGTATCGTGCGGGGCGCTCATGCCCCGATACGATCTTGTCGGGCGACACCCTCTCGGGCGACACGCCGTAACTAGTGAAGCGTATCGGGCTTGGTATCGTGTCGGGCCAGAGTTTGCTGAGGGTATCAGATACTCATGTCGGACGTTCTTGTTGGCCGATATCGGTCTGCAGCGACGCCCGGGGCCGACATTAAGTGAACCATTCCCTCCCTCTCGGGATGGGGAAGTGCTCACCTAGAATCGCCCGACACACCTCTGAGGCACGACACGCTAGCTCCAGATGCTTTCCTAAGTTGGCTTTCGAGAGGTTCTGACCCATCCCATCGGAGTCCTGTAGCTGCTATTTATAGGCAGCGGTTGGAGGAAGTTATGGTTCTCCGGACGCCACATATCCTTCATCAGCTCTATCATCACGGATTCAGGTATGCCCGATATGCATGTCGCCCGACACAAGGATGTCAGGCTGAGAGCGTGTCGATCAACGTGACGAGTGGCGCCTACCGGTGGGTGGCCTGTATCGCACGACATGCTTCAGCAGTCGTGGCGAGTCCGGCTCCCTGTCGGGTAAATGGTGTATCACTCGTCCTCTTCTTCTTGCGTGGCACCCTCGTGTCGTGCGGCAGTGTATCGTGATGTCCTGTGTCGGGCAGCGAGCGTATCGGCCGACTGGTTGGTAAGAAGGCCGATGCAGGTGGAACACGTTCGTGGGTCGGGACGGGCCTTTTTGTTGATAAATGAGTTAAAAATCGAGGAAAACTCTGCAAAAGATGATAATATTGAGTTAAGAGCGTAGAGTGGCCTGTTTAAGCAAAAACATGACAAAAAGTAGAGGAAAACAGTTTAAAAGGGCAGATTTGATAACGAAATAAGGGCCAAAAACATCACAAAATTTGGTGTTATCAAGAACCCAATATGAGACAGATTGGATGTTAATATATGATTAAGATTATGACATCACCATAGACTAACATTCTATTAAGGCCAACCTAGTGGCTAGTACTCAAAGTAGAAAATCTTCATTTTATAACGGTTAAGATAAAATCATATAGATAAAATAAACCAGGATCCCTAGCATTGAGTTATCTAAGGTTGTTTAGCTTCATTTCTGGTACCAAAAGAAGGTCTCTAAGTAACATTTTCTTTGGAAAAAGTGCTCCAGTTTGGTTGAAAACTAAAATCGTAAATATTAGCTATAGCAAGTAGTCGTATGGGATGATTGTACATGTGCATTTTTGTCATAATTCTAGCATGGAACGGTTTATATCAGACGACATTATTATTTAAAGAAGCTCCACAAGTTTGCGGAACTTCCAAATAGATAGTTATCAACCAAAAGAATATATTTTTATGGAGATACAAATCTCATTAAGATTACATTTTATTGACATTTATCAAAATTTGGCTTTAAGGAGTATTTTGCATTTACGAAGCGCTGTAAATCAAGATTTATGAAAGACTACTATAAATGTTATGGGTTGGCAATTGTCTCAAATCTGTAGTTTCACGGGTTAATTCGTTTTTGTCAAAACATATAAGATGAAAATGGTTTCAATCTGATAAAAAGCTCATCAAACAAGGCATGTATTACATGAGCCAGCACATCTAGCATATTTCTTTGGCATTTTTTGAGAGCTAACTGTTTATACATTAGCAAAGCCCAACAGAAACACCGAAATGCTAGTTTCTTAGTAAACTTAGTGAGCAGTAAAACTGCAACATGAATTGATTATACCATACAAAAATTGGCTTACAGAGTTACAGTATTAGCGCCAATTATCGTATTCGAGTACACAACATTCTCCATATCACATCTACATGTTCCAATAAATGACAATATTTGTAATAAATAGATTACAAAAAAATAAAAAGGAGACGGACAACAAGTTGTGCTGCCGGTCAATCGTCTTGTACTATAGAATATTTCACCATGTGCTTTTCTTACGTAGATTTAATATATTGGGAAGTTTTCTTCTTTCTTAACTGTGATGTTGTAAGAACTTGTTATCCTTAGTAGTAGCTTGGGTTGCTACATTCTCCCCAAGTGGAGCCAATACGTAGTGTAAAAGAAGAGGGAGTCATGGGCTTCTTCATGCAACTATTTGCTGCATCCATCATCCAGCTATCGCAAATAAACAAACATTAGTATAGCAAATTTATGATTTGAAATGTCCGACCTGGGTGTATAGAAAGATTAATATTGTAAACATATATATTCAGGATTCGATACGGCCAATCTTGTTTTCGGTTCATCTTACACATGCATCTAGGTGTAACTACTTAGATCATAACAAAGTACAAGGGAGCACATATGAATTTACAACCACAACAGACCTGGTTATTTCGTCTGGATCGCTCTCATCATACATAATCACAACCTTGATGTGCTTTAATGGTAGAGGACTCCTAAACACGACATGAAAAGGCAGATTATTATAACGGAATTGAAGTAATGTGGAATGTATAAGTGCATATATAATAGCATGTCGGAACAGGGGAGAGATGGGTGTGCACCTTCACCTCCCTGATCAGATCATTTTTTTTTATAAGTAGGTCATGCATTAAAAATAAATACTTATAAACAGGAACGCATGTAAGCATGAGATAACAAGGTGTTTTGTCCAGGAGAGCACATACAAAGATGTGGCCCCGAGTTCAGATACAAGCCTCAAAACCAAATGATAGGAAACGGGAGAAAATTGTTAGTTGGGGGAGGAACCCCTTAACAGTAGACCTCGACATGAGATGAGATAAATTAACGGATAAACTAGCCATGTTGTGCTTCTCAGTAGATGTTTCCTGAGATCCAGATCAGAATCTTATATCATCTGGCATGATGTCTTCCAAGGAGTAGCACTCTTCCACCATTTTGATCCCCGAAAATGTTATCCTGATATTCCTATGCTCCTAGCACCTGGGTTGACGTGAAAGTTAGTCATGAAATGCAAATTTATGTACAAGAAATGTTCAATGTCAATTAATAATAGATGTTTAGTTCAGTTTTTGTTATTGTATTTTCTTTGGTTTCTTCAATCCACATGTGCCATAGTGTGTTAACGATCAGATCAGCAGGGGACTGTGTTTCTATGTTGTGTTAGAGGTTTTAGCCCGATTAGATCATAACCAATCATCTCAGGCATGCTATTATTTGCAATGATCAGGTCAACTCTTGGATTAATCTGCATAAACAATATAACAATGTGAAGCCATTACTTGTGGCAGCTATTTCAATTAGACAAACATGATTAATAAAGTTATCCATATATACCACTCCTGAATCTTGTTGGCCCAAGAACTTCAATGCAGCTTTAGCACTCTCTACGAACGTTACTACAAGAACCCCCGTCTGGAGGAATTCAGCATCAGATAAAACCGAGACAAACTACAACAACACGAGATTACTAGGAAAAGGATGAAATAGGAGGCATACTTTGTACCATCAATTGGAAGAGCGACATTGTCCAGCATGTTCTTAGTCATTTTCCTGTTGCACATGAGCTGCTTCCTCGCTATTAGTTGATACCGACATGTGTTTCTTGACTGTGGCCTCAACCTGCACTAACAGAATTCTAATTGGGCTAGCTCTAGTTTCTATATATATAACCCCTAGCTTCCATACGGTTCTTTACATGCACACTAAAAGGTTCGACCTTTTCCCCTATACCTAGGCCCCGTTTGGTTGGGCAACAAATGGACATATCCAGTTCGAATTCATCATGGGTTCCAACTTTTTTCGTTTGGTTTCACGTTGTTCGAACCCGCAGCGTGAATACGAACTGCGCGGCCATCTCAGATTGCACATAAAAATTGGAAAACGGACTGCACTCGAAATGGGCGCGGTTCCATTCCGTCGGCCACTCAAAACTCGGCTACTATATATTTTGGCTCCATTTTAACTGCTAATCTACTACAACAGACTGTGGTGGACGTCCAGACCATGCACGTACAACTGCAAAATGACACTACCAAATAATTACAAAACAAATACATACGTTGGATTTGCGTCAAACCAAATTAATGAAATGCAGTTACAGTTCACCACTTTTAATTTCTTGTTTTCAAATTCATAACGTGAGTTCGTATTACTCCCAACCAGACGAGCCTAGCCGGATCAGGCGGGACCAAATATCTTGTGTCCATTATCAGTACCCGCCTCTGTGTCCAGTATATCTGTTTCGTCGGTTTGTGGAGCCCACAATGGAGTGTACGTCCTTAGATATATTGGGCTCACGGTGTTGGACATAAAAGATGTGAACCTGGGTGGTATTATGTCTTGTACTATGTGTGGCACAACTGGATGGCGAATATACACTTTTCATACCCACTGATTTGTTAGTACAACAAGCATACCTTGACACAATAACATGTACTGATGAAACAATAAATGTTTAGATTAAATAGGATTGACGTTGTGTCCAAAGGTGAATAAAAATACGAAGACATCCCTTTATGCTTGTCCAGTTACATATAGAAATAAATGTGTCTATGATGCAATAGATCAAGAGTCTGTATTCCCGAGTTCTTGTAACAACCGCTGCATTTCTATATTTATCGTCTTATATAATTGAGGTGCTAAGTATGTCCGCTTTCTGATAATGTATACATGTATAAATATATAGATAGCCGTCGTTATGTCAAATAATATATATTTCTTGTTCCGGTTTCTATATCTATTTTGTTATTAGTGACCTTTTTATGGGAAAGCTACCATTTTCAGGGTAGTTCTTTCGGTGTATATCTTTTAGTGTGTTTCCACTGTTATGGTTGAAATGAGAGGCATGATGGACGAGGGCAGGTAAGGAGTAACATAGGAAATTCCGCCGAGAGGCATAGGTAAGAGTAGTGATATACAACACACTACTTACACAAACATCTACACCTTGGTCTCGGAAACCCGTAACTGACATCCTGCACACATGCAATTTTTGGTTATTCTGTCAGCACTGTGCCGATTTCACAATTGAACTGTACCAGAAGATGAACATACATACTAATACTTAGGCTATAGAATCCCCCTTACCCCCCTCTGTCCCTCTTTCTAGCGAGGCTCCCTCTTGCTCCCGCCCGAGTAAGCTTCACGCACTGGCAACCTCCTCCTCTCCTCCGCGTCGTGTCCAGGCCGCCGCCGTCCCGCCCAGACGCGTCATTGTCCATGTCGCCGCGCCGCCCGTTGGCTGCCTACTCCTCTCCTCGATCACATCCAGTCTACCGTTGTTCTGCTGACCGTTGTCCTGCCTAGACACCGCCGTCGTCTAGCCCGCCACCGTCCCCAACCCGTCGTTGTCACCAAGACAAGGTCATCTCGAGCCAGCCGTCCGCGCCTATCTCACCGTCGTCTTGTCCGCCCGCTATCGCGTCAGCCCGCTGCCATACTAAGGTTGCTGCTCTGACCGCCCCCACTCCCGTCGTGCCTCATCCTCCGTCACCAAGGTAACAAAAATATGTTTTTGTGGCCACACCGCATCCTTGTAATATATTGTGCCTTGTAAACATTGTAATTTTTTTCTAATTATAAAGATTGTCTTAATTTTATATTTAGTCTCATTGAGAATGTCTTTTGATAGTGCAATGATGAATGGTCAGTATGTTATAATATATTTTTGTAATTATAAAATTTATCTGACTGTAAGTACTATTTTGGTTTATATCAGGTCTGATTGTTAATAGATTTTGGTACTGTTTGAACATATTACGATTTTCTGTTCGTACATCAAATGTGTACAAATAGTACTGTGGGCATCTGAAAAGAAAAATTAGACGGAAAATGATTTTTTTTAATTTGAAATGAGTTATTTGTGTCGCTCTGAGTTGTAGACTTTTTGGTAGTGTGTCGTTATATTCGTAGTACAGTTTTAAATTTATTTAAGTACTTTTTTTTAACTTATCATCAAAATATGCATCAACATAATTTTGGTAGTGCAATGATGAATTGTCACTATGTCTTATAATATATTTTTGTAATCATAGAATTTCTCTAACTATTAGTATTGTTAAGGTTTATATCAGGTCTGATTGTTAATAGCTTTTGGTACTGCTTTGAATATATTTAAATACAAATTTTTGATTCAGACATCAAACGTATACAAATAGAACTGTGGGCAGTCGAAAAGAAAATCTGGAGGAAAAATATTTTTTTTAGTTTGAAATGAGTTATTAATTGTTTGTGGGCGGGAATTAAATGTATTGGTTGATTGGTGGTTGTTAGAGAGTGGCTATGGGACAATATTAATTTGTTGCAGCAGTGGCATGCATGCAGCCATGCAGCCATACAGTCGCATCAGCAGACTAATCACCTAAATATTTGTTTCGCTCTATGCTATAGACTTTTTAGTAGTGTATCATTATATTCTTAGTACTGTTTTAAATTCATTTAAATGCTTACTTTTAACTTATCATAAAAAGATGTAGAAATATTATTTTGCTTGTGTAATGATTATTGGTCACTATGTCTTATAATATATTTTTGTAATCGTTGAATTTCACTGACTGTAAGCACTATTTTTGCATATATCAGGTCTGGTTGTCAATAGATTTTGGTACTGCTTTGAACATATTTATGGCATGGCGTTGTGGTTTTGTTAATTTTTCATTCTTAGGTAAAATAAAATGATGATTTTCACATGTGTACAATGAATAATAGAATTATATAAGCATAATAAACAATCAACTTTGTATTTAATTTCTCTAATCAAATCAACCTCAAACTGTACGCACTATGTTAGTTTATATTTATTATATTTATTAATATATTTTGGTACTATGTTGAGTATATTCAAGTATTGATTCTGAACTTAGCCGTAAAATGAGTATAAACGTGTACATAGTTGTATCAAATAGTATATCCTGCCAATAAATAGAGGGAGTATGAAAAAAAAAAATCAAATATGTTGTTTTGTGTGTAAGATGAGTAATGAATGCCAATAGTGGTGTAGATGTTACATACACGCAATAATATTGCATGTATTGCTTTATTGGTCACTGGAATGATTTAATGCAATGGCTGCATGTACGTAATAATGTTGCATGCATTGCTTTATTGGTGAGTGAACCTTTACAATAATAATGAATGAGCAATAGGTGTTTTACAAATTCACGTTCTCGATCCTCATGTCGCACAGTGTGAAAATAGGTTGAATAGTGTGAAAAATGGCTGGAAAACGTTGAATAATTTCCCCATAGGTAATACAAGAGTCAGACCCCACTAGCATTACCAAATTCGTAAGAAAACAACCATTTTTTTTCTTATTCTTTCGGTTTAAAGTTAAATGTTAGTCTCCATCAGATCTATATGCTTTCTTTTATTTCGATGTAAAATTTTAGTATATATGTAATATGATATTGGCCGACGTTATTACGCAATGGACTATGCTTTCTAAATTTGCACAGCTGGAGCAGGTGAGGACATTTACATCACGAAGGGATAAAGATGGTCAACTCAATGTACCATGCCTGTCGAATTTATCAGTGATATTCTGATCTGTGTAACTATATAGATGCGTAACAACTGAAATCTTGGAATTAAAAATCAACCCGATCACCACCGTCAAATGAAGACAACATATACACATTTTACCTCTCTCACTCACTCTCACTCACACACAATAAAATCATACAAATTTGACATTATAACTATGTCAGATTTTAGGCTATATGACATCGACTAGTATCATTTTGTTGTAGGTGTCAAATCTCCCGTGTCTATATGTACATAAATTACGGACAACTCAAAGCATGACATCTACCTATGCCAATTTTGAACACCACTAAATTCCATCAACTACTTCCATAAAATAACTTACACATATGTCAAGTTAGGCTAGACCAATAGCTCATAGAAACGAACATCCTATAGGCTCGGATATAACTTTACAAAACGTATTTTACACCTTTGATTAAAAAGTAATAGATAAAAAGAGTCAAACTATGCACAAAGAGTAAACTATTCGTTAAGATAAAATATCATGTTAAATACATATTCTTTAAATGAGGTTTAACAAATATTTTTGTATGTTCGATTGTTGGGTACATTGAATGTTCCATACATTTTGAAAATTAAAGATATCATCCCAACTCTTCCTCTAAATAAATATACCATCAAATCTATGTCCCTCAGTTCTTGTAGTTCTCACCTTCTCATTCTGTAGTAGGTACACAAAGTTTGAAATTTCGAAACATGAGTAAGGAGAAGGTTGAGTTCAACAATCATCCTTTCAAAAGAACACAAGGCAAGGAACAATCATCCTTTCAATGTTCATTCACTTTCTTGATCTCAGAGTAGATTGGAGGAGATATGTATGACATCAATATCACATACTAATTCACACATGCGTGCACATGCCTATCTCAATCCTACTCATCAAGAGGCCATGGATATCAAACTCCCTCGGGAGGGACAAATCCCGTATCGATCACTCACCCCTCAAAAGCCCCATGTGTCAAAGCCACCCAATCATCACCTTTATAACAACCCATGTTTCAGGTTTGCGTTTGATGATGTCAAAGTGTACCCAACGACATGTGTTGAGTGTAGTGATTTTAGGTCAAAGAATCACACTCACCACCATCATAGTGAGAACTGACTGTGACTACCATGTCATGGTTCCATGTGTCAAACTCACGGTGGGTCTGTCAAGTACACTTGTTCTCTAACAAGTACCTATGTGTTTGGTTTGATATCTCCATATCGTGACTAATGATATTCTATCATCAACCCACACCACAATCTAGTCTTGTGTGTCATTTTTGCCTATCTACCTTCCACAATGACATCCGACTAGGGACATAATAAGAATGCACAAACTCTTAGCATTCGTATGATCTCATCGTTCAGCTCCTTAACCTGAAAGCATAAATCATTGAGTATTGTCATTCTCTAGACATTCAATTTGTTCTATCATTATCTCATATGACTAGACCTGAAAGAATTGGAAGCTTACCTTTCATGTTTATCAAATCAATCTTTATGTATCCCACCAATCATCCCATGATTGGCTCTCAGGTCATACATACCAACAGACTCCCACTTGCACTGCGAGTCAATCACCCTTGAATCATATTCATAGCAATCTTCAAACATGTCCTACATGCTACTATGCTCTAGTGCTTACGCAGTGAGTTATGGCAACACCTTGCCAAAGTCGGTATTAACTGCATGTCTCTCATCTCTTCGTTGTACGTCACACGTATGAGATGGAGTTGTCGTAATATGCAATCTAGTATTCCTTTGCTAACCTTTAGCCACATTGCATGACCAAGTACTCCTTACTAGTCATCAAAGATTGGAATATCTATAAGTTCATCTCATGAACTTCCAGATCCATATAGTATCCATTAATGTTCTCTAACATAGACATACTCTACTTTTCCTTTTAAACGAATTCATTGGAACATTTCCATTTATCAACAAACATTCACTTTTATATATCCCATATATATTTTACGATTAATTTTCTGTCCTTTTTAGAAGTTCGCATTGGTGTAACTCTTTACAATAAACCCTTCCTTATTTCCATAGAACTAGTACTTCTCAAGTGCTTATCAAGTTCTAATAGTATTCTAGTAACCCTTACTAGAACTAGACATACATCCACTCATCATGTCCCACATATGAGTTATCAGGGTGAGCACATCATATTGTCATGTCCTACATACAAGATGATGAATGTATTTTATTCTTGCTATGTCCATATATGCAAGATAATGGGATGATAGATTCATATCTATTCTTAGTGTTCCCATTCTTCATAAGAATTGGACACTTGGCCTTGGGATACTAACTCCATGTAACATGCCACTAAATCTGTGCACACTGAACCCTTCAGTATAGATTGCCAATGTGTGCTCTCTCTTTTCAAGTCAAGAGGTTTTCAAGAACTATCTCTATAGATCTCTATTCCTATTATATAGGAAACGTATCTATCTTCATTAAAGATAATTTCCACTTTGGATTTCCATTCTAGAACATTTCCATTTCACATCAACATGTGGAATGTGAATACGCTCCCACTAAATCACAGATCTCTCTTTATCTTTGTTATATCAGTCAAACCCTTTGACTATATTATCAAAGTAAAGATCCCAGTTATGAGTTGTGTGTACTTAATCAATCACATTGATTAGTCCATTGTAACTTATAGACTTCATTTGCATTAATTGATTCATAAACCTTATAGGTTGTGTCACGTACACATCCTTGTCTTATTCCTCATAGGAATGCAATTTTAGTATCCGTATGCCAAATCTCTTAGTCATTAAGTTGCAATGAACAAGCATCATCCTTCTCAAAATGTTATCCATGTGTCTTAACGAATCGTTCATGTTGTAGTTCATGAAAAAATGGTTGTAATGACTCTAGTAGTGATTGGGGAATAACATTTGTGGCCAACTCTTGGTCCAACGGAAATCCCAGCTACCAAGGTTCTCCACATACTTAATCAACTTGAGCACATGGGGACCTACTGTATCTCCTTTTTCCATATTTCACTAGAACAATGCCATCAAGACATCATATCTCTCTTGGCTTTCCTAATCATGGTAAATGTTCTTAAGATGTGTTACGATCTCAATAACATATGGTCTCAATAACATTCATGTTCTCATGTTGTCACTGCAACTCATAGTTCATTGAGTGTAGATTTAGGCACTTGACATCTGTGACATCATCAGTATGATTCTTGTAAGTAAGCCATTCATCCTTATGTGTAATGGGAGCATGTTCATCTGGATCTGATGTCTCTAAGACATAGAGATTGAGTTCTTATTTGAGAATGATTTTCAACATCTTGAATTAGTTGTGAAAGTTATTCCAGTTTAACTTGCTCTTCTCAAAGACTAATGTTAATGAAACCATGTTGTTTTTTGCCATTAGTTTCTACAAAAGAAATTTGCATTTTGTCAAAACACTTTTGATCGGATTTGATTAAAAGAAAATTGTAAACATTAATTAGGCCTTTAATTAACTATCACTACCAATATTTTGTTCAAATTGATAGCACTCACTATCAATTAGGAATATTGTAGTGTGCAACCTTCTAGTGAGTCAAGATCCATATTTCATCAAAGTCATGAATCAATAAGGGTTGATCACCCACAAATTGACTATTTAAGTGGGAAACAGTTGTCAAATTGTATCATATGCTACTCTTTATGGATGGCATGTGCAAATCTACATCATAATCCATCCTTATGCTTCTATGTGCTTAATCCCATTAAGATCACCCAGTTAAGTCTGAACCATAATCCAACATGATTGAATATGGAACCTGTGGAGGAAAACCCACATATCAATCATCACACTTCAACTACATAGATGATACACCACGATGGGGCGTGACATGATTATTAGATCAAGCTTTTCATGTGTCTCACTTATGGAAAGAATGTAAGACTTAATATCTAATTGATGGATTTGTATCTATAAATACATACACATCCAATCATCACATACTTATGATATGTATCATATACATGCTATATCCATAAGAAAAACATGCAATCACAAAATATGAGCGACGATTATGGCCATACTAATGCAATTCTTTGGAGCCACAAATAATTGTTACCACCTAAGGTCCACATCACATGTAGGTACTTGTTCTAATAGAAAATCTTGTTGGAACCATCCCAGTCAGTTGATTGAACCCTTTAGCCAATCAATTGGCCTTCTGATCGATCATATGATCGTCAAGGATCGGTCGACTAGATCCTGACTCAATCGATGATTGGAATCCTCCAGTCAATCGATTGGGCCTCCAATCAATAAATTGGATCTTGCTTTCATATGCCCTCCTTCGTCGTCTGGTTGATCTAATTGACTTCCCAATCGATCGACTCGTCTGGTTCCAAACGTATTCTCTTGTCAAAATGTAAATTGAAATTGTCATATTCCTATTAACTTTTTGCAATGTAAAAGAGAAACCCCAAGCTACTTTAGAGGGGATCATAGGGGGGAAACATTAATCTACACACGGAGAAAGCATAGAGGTTTGGTATGCAAACTGAATATCAGTGGGAATAAGACCATTCAACCAAACACACATTCACAATGGATTTTATCCATAACCATGCCAAACATTCACCATCAAAACAAATTTTATGGTGATGCATATTGATTTCATATATATATATAATATCATATATGTATAGGAGAATATGTGGTTTCAATCGGATACACACATAAATCATTTAAGTATTCACATCATATGCAACAAAAAAAAAAGATAAAATGAAATCAGATAATATAGGTTAAATCCCATTATATTGGTCATTGGTATGGCTTTTTTACCAATGTTGGGAATTTAGGCAGCAGATGTGGAAAAAGTAACAAAAAAAAGTTGCCCATATACCAAACAAGTAGATCACGTTAACAATGATGTATTTGGGAAAGAGGGTTTGTGCAGTATATACATGATCCTAGAGAAAGTCTAAAAACAATCCTCGCAAAATGGTGCTTGTAGATCTAATAACACCTAGATGGAAGTCGGGGCAATATCCTAGTGTGACACCAGAGACAACAACTGAGGTAGTCCTCCTAGCATGTTGGCGGAAACATCCACACCTATATCATAGTCCATGTTGACCACCATGAACTCCTCATTGCGTTTTGTTAGAGCCAACAAGAGGAGTTTGTCCTTTCAATGTCAACGTGCTAGCCCTTACTTGTTCTACCTTGTTGTCTCTCCCTTTTTATGTGTAAGAATTTCTCAGGCTCTCATGTTACCATAATTGTGAAAGTACAACATTTGTCAGTCTTAGTTGTGTCCTGTGAAAGACATCACCGTCTCTCTATTTATAGGAGGTTCAAGGTCAGGGTTTCAAGATCAACTAGGAGATGAAGAGACAATTTTTCATGAGTGTCTGGCTATCGTGGATCATGAGTCAGTCTTCTCAAACCACAGTTAGTCGACTAGAACATCTAGTATTCTGATTGGAATGCTTTCCTATTCGCAAAATAATGGATTTCACTGCAATGATCAGTGCAAAACATGACTTCAACATCAATTCTTGATCCAGTCTTACTGATCATCTAGTCGGTCGATTGAACATTTGAATTGATTGACTCGAGACATGAATCAGTCGACTAAACACATGAATCGATCGACTCACATTCCCACTCATCCAATTGCCATCCAATGTTGTTTAAATTGACTCCCTAAACACTTTATCAATCAAGTCAAACCTTACGAATAAACTCCTATTCCAGGTGCATCCGATGTGTGTGACCCTATATATCCCAAGTTACATTGATAGTGAATAGTCATAGCTAATTTATGACATCATAAGAAATTAGAGATATCTAGAAACACATCGTAGGTACCCAAGTAATTTGGAGAACGACTTTATCCTAGATCTATGGTCAATGTTATTGTGATTATATAATTCCTTTATTTTAGATATCCGAATTGAACTCTAGGCATGAGAAATTCATCCTCTTAATTATTCAATCCATATTCCTGAAAGAGTAATGCATATGATCTCAATATCAAATATTAACTCAATTGAAGATGGTCAAACATTTTCTCAGTCTCACTTATCAACTGGCCAGGATATAAACTCCAATAGGAGGGACGAATCTCATCTACATCACTAACAATCAATCCTCATGTGTTACAATGTACGTAAGCATCACCACTATGGAAACCCTTATTCATGGCTATGGTGGATGATGTTAAAATACATTTAACAAGATGTTATGAGTGTATTGACTTTAGGTCTAAGAATGAAAATCACCACTATCACATTGAGATGTGATTATGACTGTTATCTGTGTATCACTTCTAAGGGTGGGTCAATCTAGTACATTATTCTCAAACAAGTACCTACGTGTTAGGTTTAATATCACATATCATGACTGATGATATTCTATCATTAACCAACACACACTCTACTCTTATGTTGGAACACCCAAATTTTCATATCACATAAGTGGAAGCTATATATATATATATTTTCATCTGAGAGTGTCACAAACATGGTAATCATTGCTATTAAAGTAAATGAAACACTTTGCATTGAGTAAAATTGATTCACACGTAGTTCTTGTTGATAGAAAACTATATCATGTTCATTCATATGATCTAATCTACTTGGTAGCATAACAAAGAAAAATAAAACGTGTCTGAACTCTGGATCGTTTTGGTAAATGGCACCCCACTAGGCAAGCTTGAAAACCTCTTAGGCCTTTTCTCATCCTTTTGTTCTTCAATTGCTCCAAAACCTATGGACATCGCATCCCCAACCATGCATTGGGACAAACAGTCATTATAGTAAGTGGCATGAGTATTCTAAAATATATATTTCTAAAGAACTAAAATTGGACATTAAAAACATGGAACAAACATCAAGCTCTGAATAAAGTTTGAAACATAAAGTCTCTGATTTCTTAATCTAAATTCTTATCTTTGTACGTCATCTTATTCTGGGTCATGTACTATGATACATGGATCTCATGACCTACACCAAAGTTCATGGGTCATACTTATCTTATCTATTTCTCTCTCATCATACTCATGGATGAGGTTATGGGAATCTCTAATAGAAGGTATCTTTGGCTTAAGATTTTTATTTGACTGTGGCCATCATTATACAATAAGTCCTCCTGAATTGGCGTATCTACGCCCTAAATTGGTACTAAGGTACCACTGAATTGGCACTACATGCCTATGAATGACACTAAGGTGTCTCTGAATTGGCGTGGCCACACCCTGAATTGGTGCTGCTACACCTCTGAATTGGAGTAAACACTTCTCTGAATTGGCAATAGATGCCTCTGAATCATCCCAGGACTATTGAATGAGGACTTATCATATAGTGTCTTATGTGAAGGTTTCGACTTATTTGTCTTAAGTCTAAACTTACTTAATTCTTAATCTGAACTGAAGTTGAATACTGATTTCTTTATTGATTATGAATCTAAACTTATCTTATATTAAAATTGAACACATATAATTGAACTTATCTGAAACCGATTACTGAGTACTGAGCATGTATTGAATTCTAAATCTGAATCTGAATCTTTTATTCTTAAGTGATAAATTGAATATACAACTCCATGTGAATATGGATCTCAATTACTTCATAATTGAGATTGGGTCTAAAACCCTTATCATGTATCTTTATTCAAAATCTGGCTACTCACTCAATGAGTAGTCTAAGTCTTAATATAAATCTAATATCTTTATTATCTAGATAAACTTTAATCTGAAACTTTGGTTTAATAGAATGACTTCATTAAATCTTGATTTTTGGCATATGACAACTAAGTCTAAATGCCTAGGGGAAAAGCATTTGATCTTAATATCTAAACTCTAAGTATACAAAAGTAACTTTCATAAAGTATATGCGAGTAAATTAAGTAGAAAATATCTACAATTGTGCTTTCTAGCAAGATGATTCAATCTCTATAAATTCTCATTAAATCTGATCTTACCCCGGGTCTTAATGTTTTTCATATGAACTCACATCTTAAACTTTAATTCTTAAAAAAGAATCTTCTAAATTAATCATAGCTTAATGCATCCTCAACTTATCATAAACTCATTTCACAATACATTATGTTCCCCAATAGCACTAATATTTTGAAAACATGATTATGCCTTAATATCTTCAAAACTTACATCCTCACATTAAACATTCTAAGAATTCCAATTAACTTCTTAATTATAAGATGTCTACTTATGTAAGAAATCTTGGTAGCAAATTTCTACTTGCAACCTCAATACATGGTTATATCCTTAAACATGAGGAATCATAATAGCATACCTATACTTAAAATCTCAATACAAAGTTATCCCAAATCACTAGCTAGGTATGCCTATACTATCTGCATATCTTTATCTTGTAATCATATTCATCAATTTAAGTCATTGCTAAGAAATCTTGTAGGAACATGATTCTTAAATTTTCTCATGGACCTGGTCCATGAATCCCAACCATTTCAGCAATATATCTCTAATTGAGATTTTGGGCATATGAACTTATAAACTCATATAAGTATGGGAAAAAACTTACTTTCATACCTTAACATAAAAATCATAGAATATTAAACCACATAGATCATGAAAGTCTTATAAAAATGTATGTAAACATACTGACTTCAAATATGAGTACTCATGGGCATGAACCACTTACCTCTGTGTGAGAGGATAAAATATTCATCTTGAATTCTTCTAATCAGGTCTAAATCCTTTAATAGACACTTCTTGTAAATCTCAAATATATGTATACTCACATCTTCACCTCCAAATCACATCCTACACAATCTATTAAGATTGTGGTGTAACACTTGCTTGAAGTTCAATGATGAGGTCCACACCTATGCCATTATTTTAACAAAGCAACATCATATACACACTTAATCCACATATCTAACTTTTCTTAAATAACTTACCTTATCCGTGTATTTCTAGAGTTTGGAATCTCCTTCAAGATGTTCTTTGTATCTCAAGGTTTCCAACGAGCCCTTAAACATCTTATTCTGACAATTAGATCAATCTCTATGAGTTCCTAAAGTTTCTTAACAAATAAAGAGTTGATCATTCATATTACCTTTATTTCCTCCACCTTTTAGGCTACATGGGCCTTGGGATTGGCGACCCAACAAGGAGGGACTTGAGCCCATCCCTCTCCTTCTCTTATAGGGTGCGATCGGGGATATCATTCCCCTATTCTGGCATAAAAATAGAGTGCAGCGCCGACCTCATCAATAGGGTGAAGTCTGGTCGTGCAAGACCGAACCAGCGATCACGGTTGGACCAAGTCGCCGTTGAGCCTCCCCTTAGTGATATGGTACGTAGAAAATTGGTCCCTAAGCTTGACTTGATGTGCTTCTCACCCCCATGGACAGAATAGAAGCTCGTATCCCCTATTTCATGTTGTTGTCGTGTATGATGGGCATCGGACACCCCCACTATCATGGACATTGTGCGAGTTGAGGTCGCCAGCGCTCTGGGTGACTTCCTTACCAAAGGTGTCACCATCTCTGGGCACGCCATGGACATGGATTAGCAAGACTAACCTGCCACATCCCCTCCCATACCTCATCCTTGTTTTGTTTCTTCTTCTTCTATCTCTCTCAAACTGCCACTCAAAACCCTTGGGGAGTTCCTCCTTCACGATGCCAAAGTCTACCGCTTTTATAGGCCCTTCTCAATATCGTATCCGATTCAACTTAGGTTTTGGTAATTTACCTATTTCTGAACAATAGAGGGTCGCGTGAGATTTTCCCCCATATTCCAGCATTCTTCAAGGAACTGGTCCGACCCAGCTGAACCAAAAGGGTTGGTCATGAACAATTGCCTTCTATTTCCTTGGTTCACTATTTAAAAGAGCATCCAAATTTCAAATTTCTTCTATAATTTTGATAGGCCACTCTCTAATCCAGATTGGTCCCAAAATTTGATCAACACCACATGTACTATCATATTCTTGTACAAAATTATCATAACCTAATTCACTAACTAGACCACACCAGTATAGTGTGTACGGTTTCACTTGTCCTGTGACCTAGATCTACAAATTGAATCACCAAAACAACTCTAAATTTCACCAAAATTGTTCTACCTCTTATATGTCATTGGAACACAATATAGGTCCTAAAATTCATCATACAAGCACCTGGGTGCCTAATGCAATAGATGCCCAAAATACTCTCGGGCATGTTATGTATAATCCTCTGATAACCTAATCGTCATTAAATTTTACAAGAACCCTAGTCTCACTATATAAGTTAAATCTAGGTTTTCTTGTACCAGATATAGCTTCACATGGTGGGAAAATTATTAAAGCAACCTTGGGCTCTATATATGCCAAACTAGACTTCAATATAGTCTAAAACATGTAAAACATGAATCACATATTTGTATCTTGCATAACTAGGGTTTTCTTAGTATTATTACATTCACATGGATACTTATAAAAAAATTGGGGTGTGATAATTCTACCCACCTTATTGGGAATTTCATCCTCAAAATTTCTCTAGGCTACTACCCATATTAGGGTTCTTCTTACCTCTTCATTTGTTGATAATTAACATATTAAAGTACACTTATGTTCAAAACTTTGCATGAAAAGAGACATGTAATGTATTTCATAAAATATTTATGTGAGCATTATCTATTACCTTGGTCTACTGCTCTGCTCATAATTAGGGTTTGTGAAACTAAACTTGGATTTATACTTAAGGCATCTACCTCAACCTTATCATGACTTTTTAACATTAGTTGTACACCACTGTCTAATCTGAGGTCCTTCAGGTAACTCCTACATTCCTAGATATGTGGTGATCAGGCACATACCTATAGATGTGGTATCCTAAGATGCTATCTCTCACTCACCCACTGAAACACGTGTCGCATACTGCATGTACCAGTAAGAAATGAGAGATGCATAAAAGGTCTACTACTTAAGACATCCCTCTTCAATCCTCAATTGGTTGGCTATAACCAATGAGAATGGAGAGGCTATCTCATTATCTAGGTTTAGGTTTCTACTTTAGATCTAAGCTAGGTTGACTTCTACCTCTAAGATATATATCTATTCTAAGGTTAAGATTCTTAATCAATCTAGGTTATGGTATTCTTCTTTTAGAATCTATCCCTAAAACCTAACCTTATCTCTCCACTCTGGGGTGAGTATGAGAATCAAGTTTGTCTAGTGGCCATTTACCAAATCGCTAAGATACCATATTGTAACACCTAGATTTTCATATCACATGGGCCGAAGCTATATATTTTTTTTTCATCTAAGAGTGTCACAAACATGATAATAATTGAAATTAAAGTAAGTGAAACACTTTGCATTGAGTAAAACTGATTCACACATAGTTCTTGTCGACAGAAAACTATATCATGGTCATCCATAAGATCTAATATACATGGTACCATAACAAAGAAAAATAAAAGATGTTTGAACTCTGGATCATCTTGGTAAATGGCACCCCACTAGGCAAGCTTGAAAACCTCTTAGGCCTTTGCTCATCCTTTTGTTCTTCAATTTCTCCAAACCCTGCGGACAACGTGTCCCCAGCCATGCATTGGGAGAAACTGTCATTAGAGTAAGTGGCATGAGTATTCTAAAATATATATTTATAAAGAAGTAAAGTTGAACATCATAAACATGGAACTAACATCAAGCTCTGAATTAAATCTGAAACATAAAGTCTATTATTTCTTAATCTGATTTATTATCTTTTTACCTCATCTTATTTTGGGTCATGTACTCTAGTACATGGATCTCATGACACCAATGTGCCTGGGTCATACTTATCTTATCTAGTTCCCTCTCATTATATTCATGGATGAGGTTATGGGCATCTCTAATCTAAGGTATCTTTTACTTACAATTTTTATCTGACTGTGGCCTATTGACCTAGAGGTTATACATTGTCCATATTTTGATAATGACTTAACCATTTCATTCATACGTATCTAATATGTGTATTCAAGATTGATTTCATGTGTTAGGTACATGAAAAGGATCAAATCTCTCAAGCCCTAATTTGCTACAGTTCAAGTCAAAAGCTATACAAGTGTGTAATTTAAGAAATCCAAGTAAATGACCTTAGATGAATTTTGTAATCACTTGTATTGATGATATGGCTTGTAACTAAGATGAGAAAATTGATTGGGACACTTGCAACAAGTTTAAATCACTTTTGATGCACATTTGAAAATTGATCAAAGACAGCTAATCGGTCGAGTTGCAATCTCGACCGATCTACTGGATCAATTCTCTAAAGAGTGCATCGATCTAGTTGTGCATTCACAGAACTCGACCGATGGGGTTACTGACCAAACACAACTTTCATTGGTCGGTCGAGCTTCCTCATAAAAAACTCGACCGATGTTTTGAAATTTGGGTTTGTCTTTTACCCAATCGGTCGAGTTACCTTTATTGAAACTCGACCGAATACACTGTACAAAAATTGTAGAAAAAGTGATTGTAATCATTGGCGACTTATTTGGGCAAAAATAGATCTATTTCCTTGGGCAGAAATAGCTATAATTCGACCCTAAGTGCCCCCAAACTCAAAGGGTCACCCTAAGCTATAAATAGGATAACTTGGAGTTCATTCCAAGGTTGCTCATTCCATATATTCTTAGTTCTTGCTTAGTTGAGAGTGTTTCACACCTTTGAGCCCCTTTCTCTCCCTACCTTCAAGTCAAATCTTTGAGTATGAGTGAGTTAGGATCTATTGTAAGAGAGCTACCTCTTGTATCCATGTAAAGATCTCCACCTCCATCCTCCTACCCCCTTTCCTATTGAAGAAAAGGCTGAAGATCTTCTCTGAGTGAAGGAGGAGTCACAACTCTTCAAGGTTGAAGAAAGCATGTGGTGTTCTAGATCTCCAAGTGAAGGAGATAGGAAAGACAGACGTTCAAGAAGGATAGGTAATTCCTTGAAGGCCAATGACTTGAAGAAGGAGTGGGTAAGTCCTTGTTGAAGGATGAAGACTCCATGGTTCAAGTGGGTAAGTTCCTTCTGTAGGTTGAAGATCCTTTCTTGAGGTATTAAGTCCTTGCATGGATGTGGTTTTTTCTTGTAATCTTATGAATGAATATAAGAGCGTCAAGATTGTAAAATCCTAGAGCCTAACCACCTCTAGGTAGTGGACTGACTGACTTCTAGTTTGAAGTATGGAACCACTCTAAACCACTTTGTCCAAGTGTATGTTTTTCCTTGTCTCTCACCCTTGCTATGCATGTTAGTTAGGATCTCAAATTGGCTGCATGTTTAAGATTGTACACTTAATATAATTTGGTGGTCTAATTTGTCTTGTGATATTTTTGAAGCTCTATTCACCCCCCCTCTAGAGCTCTTGATCCAACGTGGCCACCATTATACAATAAGTCCTCTTGAATTGGCGTATCTACGCCCTGAATTGGTACCAAGGTACCACTGAATTCGCACTACATGACTCTCAATGACACTGAGGTGTCTCTGAATTGGCATGGCTACGCCATGAATTGGTGTCACAACACCTCTGAATTGGAGTAAACACTCCTCTGAATTGGCAACAGATGCCTATGAATCGTCCCGAGACTACTCAATGAGAACTTATCATATAATGTCTTATGTGAAGGTTTTGACTTATTTATCTTAAGTCTAAACTTACTTAATTCTTAATCTGAACTGAAGCTAAATATTGATTTCTTTACAAAATTATGAATCTAAACTTATCTTATATTAAAATTGAACATTGATAACTGAACTTATCTGAAACTGATTACTGAGTACTGAGCATGTACTGAATTCTAAATCTGAATCTAAATCTTTTATTCTTAAGTGATAAATTGATGTGAATATAGATCTCAATTAGTTCATAATTGAGATTGGGTCTAAAACCCTTATCATGTATCTTTATTCAAATTTTGGCTACTCACTCAATGAGTAGTCGAATTCTTAATCTAAATCTAATATCTTTATTATCTAGATAAACTTTAATCTAAAACTCTGGTTTGGTAGAATGACTTCCTTAAATATTGATTTTTTCCATATGACAACTGAGTCTAAAGGCCAAGGGGAAAAGGATTTGATCTTAATATCTAAACTCTAAGTATACAAAAGTAACTTTCATAAAGTATATCAGAGTAAATTAAGTATAAAATACATAAAATTGTGCTTTCTAGCAAGATGATTCAATCTCTATAAATTCTCATTAGATCTTATCTTAACCTAGGTATTAATGTTTTTCATATGAACTCACATCTTAAAATTTAATTCCTAAAAAGTAATCTTGTAAATTAATGCATCCTCAACTTATCATAAACTCATTTCACAATGCATTATGATCCCCAATAGCACTATTATTTAGAAAACAAGATTCTGTCTTAATATCTTTGAAACTTACATCCTCACAGTAAACATTCTAAGAATTCTAATTAACTTCTTAATTCTTAGATGTCTACTTATGTAAGAAATCTTGGTACCACATTTCTACTGGCAACCTCAACACATGGTTATATCCTTAAACATGAGGAATCATAATAGCATACCTATACTTAAAATATCAATACAAAGTTATCCCAAATCACTATCTAGGTATGCCTATACTATTTGCCTATCTTTATCTTATAATCATAATCATTAATTTAAGTCATTGCTAAGAAATCTTGTAGGAACATGATTCATAAATTTTCTCATGGACCTGGTCCATGAATCCCAACCATTTTAGCAATATATCTCTAATTGAGGTTTTGGGCATATGAACTTAAATATTCATATAAGTACAGAGGGAAAACTTACTTTCATACCGTAACATTAAAATCTTGGAACATTAAATCACATAAATCATGAAAGTCTTATAAAAATGCATGTAAACATACTGACTTCAAATATGAGTACTCATGGGCATGAACCACTTACATGTGTGAGAGAGGATAAAATATTCATCTTGAATTCCTCTAGTCGGGTATAAATCCTTTAAAAGACACTTCTTGTAAATCTCAAATATCTGTATACTCACATCTTCACCTCCAAATCATATCCTACACAATCTATTAAGAATGTGGTGTAAAACATTCTTGAAGTTTAATGATGAGGTCCACGCCTATAACATTATTTTAACGAAGCACCATCATATATGCACTTAATCCACATATATAACTTTTCTTAAATAAATTACCTTATCCATGTATTTCCAGAGTTTGGAATCTCCTACATGATTTTCTTTGTATCTCAAGGTTTCCAGCAAGCCCTTAAACGGCTTATTCTGACAATTAGATCAATCTATATGAGTTCCTAAAGTTTCCTAACAAATAAATGGTTGATCATTCATATCACCTTTATTTCCTCCACCTTTCATGATACATGGGCCTTAGGATTGGCGGCCCAGCAAGGAGGGACCGAATCCATCCCTCTCCTTCACTTGTGGGGTGCGATCGGGGATTGTGTTCCCATATTATGCAATAAAAATTGAGTGCGGTGTCGACCTCCTCAATAGGGTGAAGTCTGGGCGTGCAAGATCGAACCAACGATCATGGTAGGACCAAGTCGTCGTTGAGCCTCCCCTTACCGCTACGGCATGTAGAAAATTGGTCCCCAAGCTTAGCTTGATGTGCTTCTCACCCGCACGGCCAGACTGGGAGCCTGCCTCCCCGGTTTCATGCTACTGTCATGTATGATGAGCATCAGACACCTCATAGTCATAGACATTGTGCGAGTTGAGGTCACCAACACTCTGGGCGACTTCCTTACCTAGGGCGCTGCCATCTCTAGGTATGCCATGGACATGGATCAGCAAGCCTAACCTGCCACAGCCCCTCCCTTGCCTCATCTTTATTTTTTTCATCTTCTTCAATCTCTCTCACACTGCCGCTGAAAACCCTTGGGGAATTCCTCCTTCACGACGCCAAAGTTAACTGCTTTTATAGGCCCTTCTCAATCTCATATCTGATTCAACTTGGGTTCTGGTCATTTACCTATTTTCGAACAATAAAGGGTCATCTGAGGTTTTTTGCCCCCTATTCCTACGTTCTTTAAGGAACTGGTCTGGCCCAGCTGAACCAAAGGGTTGGTCATGAACACTTGCCTTCTATTTCCTTGGTTCACCATTTGAAAGGGCATCAAAATTCCAGATTTCTTCTATAATTTCCATAGGCCACTCTCTAATCCGGATTGGTCCCAAAATTTGATCAACACCTCATGTACTATCATATTCTTATACAAAATTATCACAAACTAATTCACTAACTAGACTACACGAGTATAGTGTGTGCGATTTCACTTGTCCCATGACCTAGATCAACAAATTGAATCACCAAAACAACTAAATTTCACCAAAATTGTACTACCTCTTATATATGTCATCAGAACATAATATAGGTCCTAAAATTTATCATTACAAGCACAAGGGTGCCAAATGCAACAGATGCCCAAAATACTCTCAGGCATGGTAATAATCCTCTAACAACCCGATCGTCATTAAATTCTATAAGAACCCTACTCTCACTACATAAGTAAAACCTAGGTTTTCTTATACGCAATATAGCTTCACATGGTGGGAAAAATTATTAAAGTGACATCGGGCTCTATATATGCCTAACTAGATTTCAATATAGTCGAAAACATGAAAAACTTGAATTGCATATTTTTATATTGCATAACTAGGGTTTTCTTAGTAGTATTACATTCACGTTGATACTTATAAAAAATTGGGGTGTGACATATGTATTATAGTTGTCTAGTAGCTTTTAAAATTATATCTGACTTGAGACATAATCAAGAATATAAATACTCTTATTTACATATAATCTCATTGTTTAGGTCCTCAAACTAAAGACATATGTCATTGAGAAGTATCATTCTTTAGACATCTATCATGTTATATCATCTTCCCATATTTGAACAAACATATACAAGGAATTGCCTTCCTAATTAATCAAATCATTTATGAGAAATGTCACTACCATTATCATGTCATTGGCTCTCTAGGTAAACATACCAACAAAAGTAACAAATTATATGATTATAAAGTATAAGGTTTGCATTATTCCATCCCACCAGAATTCCTCCTCTAATTTTAACTATTAGCTTTTGTATCAAATCATTAATCATGCTACCCAGAGTATCTTTAATTGTTGTTTATTATTTTCAATTCTTTTTTATTGTATTGTGATGAGTTTTTGTTTGTTGTTTCTAATGTAGTGATTAATTGACATGTTCTCTTTGATGAAACTGCTCCACAACCATTACATGTTGTAATAATTGCCAATAAAGATCTTCAAAGAATTAAAAGTTAAGATAAAAAATGATATATCTAGAATCATAAGCAAAAAGACGTTAAATGATCAATGATTATATTGCCCGGTATTTTATTGCACAATCACAATTTATT
Source organism: Alisma plantago-aquatica (assembly GCA_963693085.1). Lineage (NCBI taxonomy): Eukaryota > Viridiplantae > Streptophyta > Magnoliopsida > Alismatales > Alismataceae > Alisma > Alisma plantago-aquatica. Next base: position 350,684,185 of record OY856415.1, read on the forward strand.
TGAAATATGGTAAAGTTTTGTGGTAGAACATAGATCATCATTAGACTGGAAACCAAATTTATCCCTTGAAACTCCTAAAAGATATGCAATCTTCCTAGGACATGAATCTTTTTAGTGCATGTATATTTATAAAACCATCAATAAAATTTCCATCTAGAATATTCTAGAAGATTAGGTGTTGTAATATCCAGTGCCTCATTGATCATCATCTCCTGTACAATGTCAAATCTGTTTGTCATGATCTAGATGTCCTCCATATTTCTATGGCCTTTTGCATATTTTTCTTACCATTCTAGGGAATTACATATCACATCATCTATCCTCTTGATGGATAATTTTAGAAATGTATTCGGTGGACTATCCTCAACTTTTTTTACTACTACTAAGAAATTGGTGGTGTGTTCCATTATTCTTGTTCTTGTCTATGGTTTCTATTGAGATTTTGGGTTTTAGGTCTTTTATTTCCTATCATTACATTGTTATCACTTGGTCATTTGGATTTTCTTTGTACCTAGAAATCTTAATAGATCCACACATTCTTTTTTTCTTATTTATATCCATGAAGGTGTGGGACCATGACTTTGTCCAATGGTGTATTTACTTTTGTGGTATAGTCTACTGTTCTATTCTCTAGAGGATGGGCATGAATGTCATCAAAAGTAGCTTAAAATTACGTGGGCTCTTAGCCTAAGATGTGAATGGTATAAATTTGGTTCCTAGTCCTATCTTAACTCTATTGTCCATGTTGGTGTACTGAGTAATCGTGACTTGGAGAAAAACATTAGCATCGCACATTGGTTTAAGTGTGTTGGGATGTAAAAAATGGATCTTGGACCCAAGTATTTTAGTATTGAGTTAGAAAATTCTAGAATTCCATGTGAAGCCCTAAATTGGCCACCCAACCTATTCTGCAACAATTTGCTATAGTTTCCACTTCCTCAAGGCTTCATTTTGATACATGCCTTAGTAGAAAAATAACTTCACTATAGAAACTGATTGTGAGTCCATGTAGGTGATCCTCCAATCTATGTTTAGGAAAAGGGTGTAATAGTTGAATCTAGGATAATTTTTTTAGATTTTTGAAAGCCATGCCCGATATTGACTTACCCAGGCTCTAAGTGACATCAAAGGTTCTAATAGAATCTTTGTCTGAGCGTTTTAGGTAGGTGGTGACTAGACGATAGATTTGTAGAACCTTTTTGAATATCATGGATGCAACTATCACATTAATGGTAGTGTCTTCCACTTCTTTCTAGTTTGAAATGTGTTCGACAAGGACATATAGTTATCCTGTCTGTGAAGGAGAATAGTAGGTTAAGATTTATCTTTAAATAGGGTTAGATGCTATTGATGAGAAGTTATGGTGTGGTATTTGACCATTTGTGATGCCCCAATTGTTATCCATCTCATTGTAGTACCTAAAAACCTTCTAGTCTAAATCATTTGTTCATTATACACATCTAGTGGCGCCTTGTCTTTGTTCATTGTTTCGAGGTACATGCTTGCATGAACTTTTGGTGTTTCATATGTTTTTGTATAATGTACACCAGTGCATGTACCTTCCTTATTAATGCACCGCAATAGGTTCATGTATTTCTTCTCTTCTTTCAGTAAGTCTTTTAAATCACCAAAATAGTTTTATATATTTTTTTAAATGGACGATAGAAGTTTCATGTACTTCTTCTCTTCTTTAGGAAAGCCTTTTAATTAGCAAAATAGTTTTTTGTTTCTATAAAAAAACTATTTTGATCTTTGTTTAATGTATCTTTTTCTCTAGTATATATGTTCATATTTCTAGGTGCACCTATTCTAGTTCAAAATTGTTTTATTATTGTATTTTATATTCTTGACCCCATAAAACTCTAGATATCAGTCAATATTTGTATGATTCTTTCTTCAAATGATAGCTTTTCCCTATCCTTCTACATCATATCCCTTTTAATTTGCATTTTAGGGGTAAAAAGGAATGTTTCTTCAGGTGTGATTGTCTGAAAGGCACACAAGCAAGGTGCCTTCTAGCTCCACAAGAATAGTAGATTTTTAAGTTACTCGAACCATGATATATGTGACCCTTTTTTCTACATCAAGGAAAAAAGGTGCACTCCTTATTCAATGGTTGGTACATGATAACTTTTCATATGTGATTTTTATTATGTCATTGTTAATGAGAAAAGACGATGTATATAATGATAAATGAATATGATGATTAATTCTAGAGTATAGATTATAATTGAGTCACATGAATCATCATCATGCACCACTATACTCATTCCATCATGTTGTATGGATAGTTCCATTTCCACCCTTTTTATTGTAAGTTTAGATCTAGTTTGCCCTTATTCTAGACTAATCCGATTTTTCTTGATCTCTTTGGTGCATGTATCAACTATTTCTAGATAATATTCAACAATCGTGGTGATAGAAGGGAAGACTATTGCATTTTAGTCAGATATCGTAATATTCCCAAATGGTCCTAGGAAGTGGATATCGTCTTTGTATCCTTCTTGAGTTGTTTAAAATATGTAAAAGTCGTGTATGAGAATACAATAGTTGACTTCATGCCTTTGACGATCTGCTAAAGTTTGTGATGGTATGACATTAGCATCATCGCTAGTAATGGTTTGAAGGGAAGAATAGCATTTTCTTCTATTATCATATTTCATCATGTGGAGTTTGTTGGCACTATTCAAGTTGATGAAAAATGTTCAGCCATCCTGATCACCAAGGTATGTGATCAACTTTTCCCAACACCAATTAGATACTAAGTACCCATTTTGGTGCAATGAAAAGATCACTCCTTAGAACTCTATAAATTTGGAAGTCAACCCATCCTAGCTTGACATTAAGTCTGAAGTGGATCCATAAGGTTAGGAGGACACTCTCCTTCTCAAGGATCTTAGTATTATGAGAAATACATTGATATCACCTTTAATGATGTTTTTGATGTTTTTATAGTAAGAACCATATTTGATTCTTTATGTTTCGATGGTGACTATTTTTGTTGTTATATATCCCATTTGTTGTGTCCAAATTTACCTTTAAAAATTTGCAGTTAGTGGTTGGGTAGATAACTCATACACTAGTCTTAATGAGAACCAATAGTCTTCCCTTTAGATTTTGATGATTCTTCTAAAACAAGGTGAATTTTTGTTCACTTTGAGCCACAACAAGTGAAGGTCACTCCACTTCACCATTAAATAGGGAAGTGACAAGGTGGTAGCAGAAGAAAAGGATATAAGATGAATTCTTAGGTGCGGGAAAATGGATAAGAGCGGGAATGTGGAGAAGTAATGAGTTTACCTTAAAATAGGGTAGCACCTTACATACACCACGTGAGTTGTCATTTCCTTATCATCCAAGTGGAATCCACGCGTGAGATATGATAGACATATACATGTATAGGAGCAATGAGGAAGACAAACTATCCAGGGAGAAGGAGGAGTGGAGAGGATGAGAGGGAATGCCGAATTGACTTCATTCAGACCAAATTGGGTGGGAAATGAAGTGGTATGGTTTATTGGAACTAGACATGATTCTCTAGAATTAGTTGCATGCAAGGTGGGTAGGTTCAAGAGAAATGATTCTCTAGAATTAGTTGCATGCAAGGTACGTAGGTTCAAGAGAAATGATTTTGAAAAGTTGAACGCTTAGAGGATGGTTGTAAAATGGTACCAACCCAAAACTTAATTGATACTAGACATTTTCAAGATAACATCAGTTTTAAATAAAATATTGTTTGTATTATATAGAAATACATTATCTTTTAAGAGTAATAATACTACTTAGTCAATACACAAGTCCAATCAATGAGATCCACTACCCAAAATGAATTTTCTTTATTATTCTAAAAGGAGAAAACTTGATAAAATATTATTTTACATTAATTGGGTATCAAAAATGTAATCATTAAATACATCTTTTAAATAGTTATTGTTTCCAAAATTTAGAAAAATCAAATTTTGTAGATGTTAGATTAAAGAAAACATAGAGATGATAGAATTCTTGTCTACAAAAAACAAGAACTTCGAAACACTAATTATTCTAACATTCTTGTTTCCAATTGTAATGCAAAGAGTATTATTCATCAAGAAAATTATCTTAAGATTTATTTTTACAAATGTTTGTTTATATTTCCTTTCAAGAATCAAATAATTTCATAAAAGACTCAAGTCAGTAGTTATTTTGAGATATTTATAAATGTCTTTTTTTCCCAAGAGTAATTCTATTGATAAATTTCTATATTTTTATAACAAAATAAGGTTGGATTTACATATTTTGTAATAGATATGTAGTTTTCAAGAATGGTGTTTGTATCAATATATATGTTAATGTATCAATATGTTTCTGAATTATTTTACAGTATTTGAAGAAATTAATTGAAAACTTATATTTATTTAAATCATATCAAATGGAAAATTAGTTCTTCATGAACCATTTTTCTAATTTTGTCGAGGTTTTTATTTTAAATTTGGAATGCAATTTGTGTTTTTTATTTTATATTTATTTTTCATACCGTTTTAGTTTGCAATATATTTTTTCTTTGACAATCGGTATATGTTATGTTGTAAGGATTTCTTATCTTTGAGCCTTCAAAATAATATTTTTTGTTAGGGAAAATATTTTTCATTTTTACTATTACAAAGAAAATTTCCTAGGCACTTTAAATATTGTTATTTTGTTACATTTTTAACATTTTCGATTATTGTTATAATTCTCATTTTTTAAAATGTATTTAGTTTAAATATGTTTTTCTATTCCCAAAATATGTTTCTCATGAAGAAAAATTAAGAAATACCAAAATATTTTTTGCTTTTTTTAAAATATTGTCTCTTTTAAATTTCAAGTAAAATTTAGGTTATTTATGGATATTTGATCCAGATGAGTTTTGGGGACATCGAATATGTAAATGAAAATACATATTTTATGTAACTTACATTTAGTTCATCTATAAAACAAGAATTCATTGTTAGACTTATGATATGATCTGGTACAGGAATGAAATACCAACATATACATTCCTCCTTATTTGCTAAAATTCTTTGCTTTGAAATTTTTGGATCCTTGTAAGAAATAATCTTGCATGTTATTGATTTTTAATTCTATTCGTATTGTGCAAGAGTAATCTTTGCGATCAATAGTACTCATGTCTTACAAACCATGATGATTTTACTTGACTATGCCTCTTTTAAATGGTGAAAGTAAAAACTTTTGTTTCATGAATGCTCCTTTATTAGATTCTCTACCATTTTTGGAATCTACGTTACACTCATTGGGGTGGTATCTGATTGTTGGTTATTCATGTGTTTCATTATAGTTTGGTAAATGGTTCTTACACATAGCAGATTATCATTTATAACCATCTTATAAAAAAAGTGTAATACAAACCAACAAAGATAGATAGTATTTATTATAGATTATATCATGCATAAAGTATATTGAACCGTATATTGGGTCCAACTAGAGTACTCCAAAGGGTAAGATCTCAGTAAGTCCCAATGAAGGAATGAGGTTCTAATCACACTGATGGCACTCTGTAAACAACAATCCACATTGATTTGTAGCAGAAGGAAAGTGACTGGACCACACAGTCTCATGTATTGCTGATTTGGCTGGACAAGGGGGCGAACAGACCACACCCTCTGATGTCTTAAGAGTTTACCATGTTATACTCGCTCGGTATGGATTCTCTCAATCACCCAAAAAAATAATTGATATTATATATTATGAACATCATGATGACTGCAAAATCATCCTAGTTTCAGTCACATTTTAGTCTAGATTTTAGGCTTCATTTCTCTTTGTTTAAATTTTAACTTCTTAGAATTATCATAATTATATATACTCCCTTTAAATTATATGCTAACTTATGTAGTATCATGTTATTGATTTTTAACTCTTTTCAAATTCCACAAGAGTAATCTTTGCGATCAATAATACTCGTGATTTACAAATCATGATGATTTTATTTGACTATACCTCTTTTATATGTTGAAAACAATAGTTTTTGTTTCAGATTCTCTTTCATAGTATGCCTACCACTTTGGAATCACATGCATTAGTTGGGGTAGCATCATGATTGTTGTTTTTTCATGTGTTTCATTAATGTTTGGGAAATGATTCTTTGCACATGGTAGATTATCAATTGTATTTTCCTTATAAAATTAAAGTATAATATAAATAAAAAAAGATAGATGGTATTCATTATAAATTATATTATACATCGAGTATATCGAATAATATTAGGTCTAGCCAGAGTAGACTGAGTGGTAAGAGTTCAGTAAGTCCTAATGAAGGATCCACACTAGAATAACACTGAATGCACTCTGTTAATGACAATCCATACTGGATGTGCATGGCAGGGGGTAGCCAGATTACAGCCTCTCAAGACTTGAGAGTTTATCACGCCAGACTTCCCTAATATGCACTTTTTGTCTAGTTTGTAGAATTCTTAGATTGACTAAGAAATATTTGCATTTCACTTTGATTAGATTTTAAGTTAACTTCTTCAGATTTTTAAAATTATCTTCACTTCCTTTCCTGGTTTGGAGTTTCATCTCTCCATAACTTTATGACCTATAGTGTCCTACTACCCTACAGTAGGAGGGATTTAAGATGGGAATTCCTTTCCGAAGGTGTAGGATATCTCCCCGACCTATAATGCATTTCAAGCATTTTTAATATGAAAATTAATAAGCTTTTTTGGCTCAAATCTATAATCACTATATCAACTACCAAGATAGACCACCATTGAAGCTCTAGTGATGGACAAGTTTTGATAGAGCTCCATAGATCGATCAAGCTCTTCGATCTATCGACCAATCACAACATTATTTTTTAACCTCCACATTTCAATCGACCTTCCAATCGAGTTATAGATTGAGGTCTTCAGATTGATGCATTCCTGATTGAGCTCCATTTATCTATCACTCTAATTGATTGTCTAATACATCTTAAATGATCAAGATGTACATTATGACCATCTGGCGATCGACCATTTAGAGATCTACATTTACCAATCAATATCCATTGGTCAACTTCATCTTCTCTAAGTTGATGCTCTCACTGCCGGTGTGTCGTTGCATTCCTTGAAGGTTTTAAATAAAAGGGCATTTCCTCCATTTGAAGGCATCCAAAGACACTGAGAGGCTATAGAACATATCCTCAACTTCACCTTGCATATATCCACTACAAAGATTGATGGATCAAACTATTAAAAGGTATAACGACTGACATGCACACTACTTTGAGTATTCAACCTCAAAAAAGTTAGATCGATCAACTTACTCCACTCTACAACCCCATTGACTGACCTTGAGAGAGATAGATCGATTGACTAGCACTACTCCACCAACTCGATTGGTCATCTTTGACCCACATCTCGATCGATCAACCTTGAAGTGACATAACTTGATTGATCGTCCATTCATAATCTAGGTCGACTCCTCTCAGCCATCTAGTTAATTTTTGTGTTTTTGGGTTCCTCCAAGATGTCCCTAAGAAAGAAAACAAGCATTTTCACATCACCACTACTCATCTGCTTGCTTTTGTGACAATGGAATTTTATTCTCTATACATTGTTTATCATGTTACTTCCATGAGGTGAGAGTAGTTCCTTTGATAGGGTGTGGGAATTATCCCCGCTACCTATTTTATTTCTTATTATTGCATCTATTCTTGCATGAACCATAATGTGTTTGACATCAAAACATTATTTCTTGCAAATATATTTTGAGCAACATTTTTGCATATTTATCAGATCTTGATGTAGGAAACTTCAAACTTACGATTCTAGAAATTATTTTTTTCATGTTAAACCTTTAAAAGAAGCTTAGACATTTGTTTGCTGAGGCTATATGTAAATACAACCTAGTTAAAATGATGGAGATCTTAGAGTAATATTTTTTAGGTTTTGATCTTATCATCAAAAGAAGGATTTCATAGTCATAAAGATGTTCCTATGTTTTACAATGAAGTGAGAGAGTGAAGAATAGGTAGTGGTATAGAAACCAGTTCCATCTAGTGTTTGTGTCATTTAATAAATATAATTTCAAGATAACATTTTAATTATTGCAAATTAGATTATTCAAACTGAGTCCAATTGTTGTGACAAATACTAGTACTTGTGTGTATATGTTGATTAGACGATTCTTCAAAATTTCCTCCTTTGATTTTGGTCATAATACTATAATACAATAAGATCTATCTAGATGTGAGTGGGTCTATCATACACTTGGTTAAGGTAGAACCTAGTAATTTAATCCCTAGGAAATTTTCATGTGAAAATAATACCATATTACAACACCATTCATAATTTTTGTAATTAGCATTTGCTTTTGTATATACTACATTATGATGTTTTATTTGGTTACTTGTTGTTTTCTTCTCATTCAAAATTTCAAGTTTGCAACTTTTAATGAGCTACACGGAAACATAAAAAAGATTTGGAAACTAGAAAAAAATATTATTAATAAAATTGATATACATCTATGATCCTAAAAATGGAAGTGAGATGTTGGTATTTATTGAAGGAGGCTAATTATCTTTATGGAATTGTAGTAAAAAATACTTCACACACATCCAACATAATATTTTTCTATTACCTACAAAATGTCATGTAGTTGGGATGAAGCTCTATAGAATGTTGGATACATAATCAACAAAATGTGGCATCTTGATTTACTAGGAACACCATCATTGAGAGCCCTCCACATGATGCATGGATGAAAGAAAGAACTGATGTTGATGTTAGCTCCACCAAGTTTGAAAAATATTTAGATACCTTATGTGTGACATTGTGTTGACCATATATCATACTTTTCATGGGAGATGGAGTTCCCATCATGCTGAAGCCATGATGGTTCTACTATCTTCTAGACAAGTGATCTACCTCAATATTATGTAGCTAATTAGTGAATCTAATGCAACAAAATTATTGCAATGGTAGAAGTCCATATATGGTCATGTACATGGAAATTTCCATCCTCAAGCCCATGTTCACAAATATTTAGTTTGTGCATGTCAAAAGGGATAGAAACAGAGAGGCCCACATTTTGGTTGTTGTAGAAAAAATTTCAGAGTAGTGCATTCCCTATATGGTAATATTGGCATGTTGTCTTCACATTGTAACCTTTGATCACTTATTAATGGATCAGTTGTATTATCCCTCAAAAATATATGCATCTATGATGAAGTACATGGTGTGTTTCCCAAATGCAACCAAGAAAGTTGGTAGGAGATGATGCTTAAGGGGAAGATCACTCCCTAACTACTAGGGTACTATGGAGCTTTCTATTCCCACCAACAATGCCAGAAAGCTTGATAGCATTTTTCCGGGTACACCTAACCACTTGAGTTTTGATTAGATGAACCTTTAACAAACACATAATGAAATATTTTAAAATTTAAAATGTTTTAAACTAACATACTCACTTAGAATATAATATCTCTCCGGTGAGAGCATAGGATTGCATTACTTTATTGGAAATTGCAAAGTTATGGGTTGATCCACAAGGACAGAGGGGGTACTCGATCATATTAATATTATCTAGGTTCCTAAAGCGAAGTCTAGGGCTTTTAGCATTGATTTTGGTTTGTTCATTTATACTATTGTTCAAACAAGAAATTAAAGAAAGAAAGAAATCAAAACCTTAACTAACCCTAAACAATTTAGTTCTAAGGAGAAAGAAAGGTAACTAAGTTAGAAGAGAGGAATTTAGAATAAGAAGATCAAAGAAACATTGAACACTATACTGGACTAGTAATTGACAACTAAGGCAAGAAAGAGACTAAGAGTAAACACTAACTAGATAAGATTAGAATATGCAAGCACTAAGGGACACTAGATATACTAGTAAGATCTAACTATCACACATAAAATAACTAGATAAGAAGGAGATTAAAGCAAGTAACTAATCGAACATGAACTAGCAATAGAGCAAATCTATTTTAAAGAAATTAATGGAGGTGTTGGCCATTTGGGGAAATGCGACTATAACCTAGGTTGGGGTCATAATATGCAAATCTATTCATTCATTCTATATTGTGAAACCCAAAAAAAAAAGGTAAATTCAATAAAATTACCCTAATCTACTACTTGGCCATGGGTGGTATCAGGTGTGTGAAGGGGAACTACACCCTATCCAACCTTACTAGGCATAATTGGACTACGAATTTGGTGAAATTCTATTAGGATCTAGAAAGTCTAGGTTTCTAGAGGAGGTGTTCTTAGGGCAATTGGGAGCCAAAAGTACGAATGGAGAGTGAAGATGACAATGTTTCACCTCATATCACTCATTGTCTAGACTTTACAAAACTCCTTGGAAATTGCACTGAGTACTCATACACGAACTACATAGATATTCCACCTAGAAGTAAGAGAGGAGATATGCATGTGGGAAAAGAGGGTTCTAGCTAGGGATCCATGAGTTGGACCTAGGAGCAAACCAAAAATATCCTTGTACAAGTCATTCTATCATAGAATCTAAGTGGTTTCAAGCACAAATCTATAAGTAATCCATGTTTTGGGCACAAAGCACAAGAAGAAATATTTACAAAAGTAGAAGACAATCATTATAAAGGGAATATATAGTATTTACAAGTTATTTTCCCAAACATGTTATCAAAGTCATGTTCTAGCCCCCAGACAGCCCACCTAATGGGCTTATCTAACGTAATGGAAGTAAAGGATAAACAAGGAGTAGAGGAGTAGATAGATGTGAATCTTGGTGAAGACTCATCCTTCATCACCTCCTAGCACCTGGAGCATATCCTTCTCCCTTCAAGGAAGATGGACGACATGGAATGGTGATGAAAGGTGTATGAAACTCTTGAAAACTAGGGTTTTGAGGTCGGGGAAGTTGAAATGGAGTGGAGAAAGGTGGGTGTAGGTGAGAGCTCCTTGTATACTCAAGTATGATAGAAATGAATGCTAAGAGTGGCTAACTTTGTGTTACATCTTCCAGCCAAGTATATATAAGTGGTAGGGAAGTACAAGGTTAATGGGGTAGTTTGGGAAAAATAGTACATAAATGGTATGGTTTTGGTTGCATCACGACCACAGTTGTGGTGGGTAGAGTGTATCATAGTTCTCCTGACAGGGAACAATAGTGTTGGGTGAATGTGAAATGTCATGTCAAAAGTGGGAAAATAGAGATTGGTGGCATGGTTGTGCTGGGAAGCACAACCATCGTGGAGGCTAAGTAGAAACGTTGTGCTAGGTTGCATGACAGTTCTAGGTGATCTGTAGCATAGTCATGCTAGGTTGCATGGACGTGGTGGGCAACTTGGCTTGGGGTCGTTCTCTTCAACACAATTATTCTAATCTCTGACAACATGGTCATTGTAGGAGCTCCGTGTCATGGATATGCTGGTTGTGGTGTTGAGGTTGTTGTAGATGCTCCTCAATCCGGATTTTACTATGATTTCTTACATTTTCCGCACGGCTATTATGTGTTTCCATGTCCACGTTGGGGGTTTTGCTTGCACTTTGACCTTCAAACTTCATGATCCATGGACCTCTTTGCTTTATCTTGACCCTTCACCACTAGGGGTATGTTGGGGGATCTCTAAGACCTTGTTTTTACTCCTCCATGGGTTGAGGAACCCTATGACGTCTTCCTTCTTTCTTATCCATCAAAGGCATAATCCAAGTACCTGAGATACATGAAAATAATGTCCATAAGTGCATTTGATAGAAAACCATTTATTAGGGGAAATAACTTGTGATCTAACAAAGGCTCCTAGACATACAAATCTATGAGAATATCTACTTCTCTCTTCCTGTACCTAGTGCCATTAGGGTTCTTTCTCTACCAGCGGCTAGCTGGGGGAGGGGATTTGGAAGCCAAAAAGAGGTGCCCCGTTCCCCTATGGCCTCTTCTTCCTGATCATCAACATGGTGTCTTCTTTGGAGGTGTGGTCATTTCTCCTTTGGCTTCCCAATGCAATGGTGGTCGAGTTAGACTTGAGGGTCTAGATCTTAGGCATCGTGGAAGTTGTTCAGCCTTTGGTACATGCTCTTTCTTAGTGTCTTGTGAGTTGTGTGTTTTGAGACAACGACCTCCATCCTACCTATCGTGGAGCCCGATTGTGACACGTTTCAGACCCCCTTTCTCCTTCATTTTCTTTTCATTTAGACTAGTTTGCTCTCCCATGTTATCTTTCTCGTTGTTAATCAACACTACTTTCTCTTCTCTTAGTAGATTTTCTATAAGCCCCTAAACTTGCTTAATGAGTTGAATAAGCTTAATTAGAATAATTGAATCCTTATAACCCTAATACATCCTTTTTATATTCTTTGAAATCATTAATTAAGCTTAGGTTTCAGATTTGGTCCAATTTGGACATTGTTTGAGCAAGTTATACAATTTTATGCACATTTGGACTTTTCTGCAATTTATCCAATTGGAAGGTTTTCTGTGCAATCTATCACTTGAATTATGTTCCTTGGATATTCTATCATCATTCTTGAGCTTGTTGATCCATGGGGAACCTATTTAATCCTTGGTTTGAAGGTGTTTTCTCCAAGGGTAATTTAGGGTTTACCCCTTCATGGATGAGCTACCTTTAGTAGCTATCAACTAATCAATTATTTGTTTTGCTTGGAAATTCAAGAAATTTGGGATAAAAATGTCTCTATGGATGGTGTGGTAGCTTCTTGTGTGTGCTTGTATATTCTTAATAGTTTAAGGTCATGGACACTTGAAAAGATACTAGAACTTCAACTTTTTCTTTTTCTTTATCTTAAAATTTCATATACTTATCCCTAAGCACCAAATCTAGCCATTTTCTCTCCAACATTTCCCTCCTTATATGAAACTCATTCTCCATCTGTTCTACGGTGAATTTCATGTCCAAGGAAGAAGAAAGAAGGGATCTTCTTGGAAAACAAATCTAGGACTGCAATTGACTTCCTTTTAGGGTTTAAAAGGCTTCCTTCTAGTGATCCTGACCTAAAAGAGTAAAAATATCCTTATTTCCTCCATTTATTTCTTTTTTTATCCTTCCTCCTACCTTTATCAAGGTTGTAACCTTGCTTTTCCATGATAGAAGTTGCTCTAAAGCTCTAAAACCCTACCTTTCTTGCTCCTTATGCTTAGGGTTTGCTCAATTGATGAAGAAAGGTGCTAGATGGACAAGTTCACATCTTATACTTGAATTTTCTACCCTACCTTCTCGAGTTTTATTATTTTTAGGATTTCATCTTCTCATTATAGGCAAGTTTTATAACTTTCTCCACGTTTATTGCTTACCATAAGCTTCCTAGCTCATGTTCTTGCTTGAAAATGATGATTCATGCACTAAAAAGCTATGCTTGACTTGGATTTCGATTTTTATAATGTCCTCTATTCTGATTTCAGTTATAGATGAACCTGTTATCATGTGTACATCATTCCTAAGTATAATATGACTTGGATCAGGTTGGTTTGACAACCTATGGTGCTAAGCACCTATCAACCAATAGTCAATTTTAGGGTTTAAAGTTGATTTCTTCTATAAACACATGACTCAATGGTGGTACCATTACAACAACCGATGGTGTTGTCTTCATGACAATTGATGGTGGTGACCAAGGTTGTCAACCTATTTTCACCCCTTAGGTCATGTTTCGGACTAATTTGAAGCCTAGTGATTAACAACTAAGTACCCTAATGATGCTATCAATCAATGGTGATATTAGTTTGATATTTGATGTTGATTAATGAATATAGTGTTGATCTAACAACCTATGGTGACTTAATGATCACTAATGATGGTGGATCAGGTCTCCAAAACCTATGGTGAGTTAATCATATAGTTTTATCATCAATTTAGACTTATACCAATGGTTTCTTGGGTCACTTGATGCAATGGTCGGACCTAAACTGTAATTGATAGTTTTAACATATGAACTTGACCCAATGGCCAAGATCTAATGTTTATTCCTCCAATAATATGTAATGATGTCTAATGTAATATGTTTATCCTAATAATGTGATTTAAATGGTTTCCTTTATGGGATCAACTTAAGAAGCTCATTTATTGACGACTTGTTTTTAAATAAACAATTGCTTGTGGTTTTACCCTACTCTCAATGGAACTTTTAATGTTGTTAAGTCTAGGGTTAAATGGTGATTTTTTCTAGAGAACAACTCAAGGACTTCATACGTGGTTTATCCAAGGTGTTTACTTATGTAAACAACCAATGGTCTTACCTTTTTAACATCCAATGGTTCTGGGTGACATAGTGGTATGGTGATATGGGTTGAATGATGATAACACAAATGGAGGGTTACCCTTAATAAGGTAGTCTTACATATTCACTCATATGTATAGAAGGGATGATAACCATATTGTGTTGATATGTAACCCTAATGAGGTATATCTTGTTATACCTAGCTTTAATATAACTAAATGATGGTAACTGGGTATGAATTGTCCTTGCATGATTAATACAATCATGGAGTACTCTCTTATTGTTGTTGAAACACTAGTATGCTATAACTTGATGGTTAAACCTTGATTTATGTGTGGGTTCATACTTGAGAATAGTATGGAATGTGATGGTGATGCTTCACCTTATGCATCCATGATCCATTGGGATGTCATGAGTTATGGTTTGTGTATGAGTGCTGATTAGTAATATGAATATAATTTATCTTGTAGAACTGAACTCTAATGCAAATAGATAAAGATGAGTATTCGTGTTTAACCTTCTTATATGATGGCATGATGGTGAAATTACTACCTTAATATGATCATAAACTTAATGTGTTAATTTATGGTTATCATAGCCACATGGTTGATACTTTCGTATGCTAAACATGTGCATTATGAATATGATGAGGGTTTAACATATCTACATTCCTTTTATGTTGAAGTAAGAAAGGAATATTCTTAATGCTAATAGAACCCTTCTATGATGGTTTATGAATATCTCCTAGATCATTAATGCAATATTGTGTTGATCTGGTGTATCAAATGTAAGTGATGTTTTTATGCCTTGATATAAGGCATGGAATGGTAATAAAGACCTTGCATGGAATAGTATGATGGTCTTAATGACCTTTGGGCATGGTTTAGCCCTAAATGAGGTGTATTCCTATTGTGTTGATAAGGGTTGATACCCTATGATATTGTGAAAATGATTTATATCATGTGATAGTCTGATGGTCTTAATGACCTTTGGGCATGGTTGAGCCCTGAATGAGGTGTAATCCTCTTGTGTTGATAAGGGTTGATACCCTATGACATTGTGAAAAGGATTTATATCTTGTGATAGTATGATGACTAGTGTAGCCTCATGAATGGAAAGTGAATAGTACCATGTGATGATGAGATGAGAAATTATTTTTTACATGTTTATATCTTTTGAAGTTGTGATATTTATATGATTCCTAAAAGTGAATTAGGGTTTGTATGTCCATTTGTTTGATGCAACCTTAATTCACCCAATTGGAGATAATTAATCAAGTGAAACTCTAATCATGTAGTGCCCTGTGCCACAGAACCATATTCAGTGTAAGAACTTACTGGATGGTGAAATGAGTATTCCTAAGGGAAACTCAGAGTGCATACTATTGAGTATGTGGGGTGCTTGTCATCCTGACACAAAGTGTTTGGGGAGGATGGTTGTTGTTATACCTAGACCGCTTTTTGAGAACGACTTTGGTTGGGTCTCAATGATTATAACATGATGTGATTAGAGGACAATTGTGGTTGTACCTTAGTGATTGGGTTTGAATACCCTAGATTCTAGCATCATGACCTATAACAAGGTGGGCTAGTTACACGACTATATGTTGATGTTTTGCAGTTTCACTATATGTCACTATGGTGAAGACTCATACTGACCAAGTATGGAGAAGATATTGGAGTCTGGCTCTTCCTAGATCCTATTTGGAACTGATTGTGACCAAGCAGTGGTCATTTGGACTTTGGGTGGTATGAGTCAAACTCCCCAAGGCGTAATAAAAGACGTAATGCAACACTATAGCATATTTGTTTAGGGTTATACATGACATTTCACATTGGATGATAATCCTTATTTGTTATCTTTACATAAAGATGATGCTTAGTGCAATTAAGAGATAGTACATATACTTAGGTTGTGGATATGATTAAGATTGTAGATGCGTACATACAGTAGTTATGCTTGTGTTGATAAATATACTGCTACTACTGATTATAATCATGATGCTAGGTATCTTATGTTGTTAGTTTGTTAAGCATGCTAGCCATGCCTTTGTAACTAGAGATGCATATATTGTTAATCATGATTATCCGAATAGTTTTGTTTATGTTGTTAGCTCTTCTTATGATGTTGATATGTTCAACCTGTTAGACATGCATATGTCGTTAGATATGTATAGGATACTAGATTTATTCATGATGTTAGAGATACTCATTTTTCTAGACTCCTTATATTATTAATAGGGATATGAGAATAGTTTGGATAATGAAGATAGTTATTATATGCTCCTTTATGTATTTTTTTAATCATCAATGTTGTTGAGCTTATTTGTTATATACGATTAAAGTGCTTAGACTGTCTGATTACCTAAAAATGTTGGAATCAATAAACATTGTTGGAGGTTATATATCTTGTTGGGACATGGGTCTCACCCTTGTGGTTCGCCACATTCTTTTAGGTAATCAGATTGACGAAAGGCAAACATATGGCAGCAAATAGGAGCTATAGTAATGAATCGTTGAAAAAGTTGAATAGATGCCAAGTGTATCCTAGAGTCATCCTTTTACTCTCAGGTCCAGGCAGGAAAAGTTTGTATATGGTGTTTCAAATGAATCGGGATTTTGTTAGCATGTTAATGTTTGTTGTCTGGCATATACAAATATTGTTCTCCTGTTTATATATGTTGTAGCTAAGGTGATAGAACAATTTGTATCAAATTTTGGCATAGTATGGATAAAAGAAAGATGTTGGGGTCTTATGGAAATGTTTCTGAGCATGTGTTGACTGTTGAAATCAGTTTTAATTTACCCATATTTTTGGGTAAGTGGTTAATTGGTGATTGATTGTGTTTTATGTTTTGAGTAATCTCATTTAGATTAATGGGTTCTCACATTTTCTTTCTCACTCATTTTTGTTGTGAAGTTATATGGCACCAAGTAAGGGAGTGATATCCTTTTGGAAAACCAATTTGGTACAGTTATTCTACAAAAAATACATGATCAAGTTGAAGGTATTCCTGATAGAAAGTTGTGTTAGACAGCAAAAGAGAAGAGGGATCTATCCATCATTGTTCTTATCAGATTCCAATATGAGTTTTTATGGTAGTTTGTATATACTATGGGCCTTTTTGTGGCCTTTTTGTTTATGCTCCTCCTCATGTAGATGTCGTACGGCTCCACCATAGTGAAATTTGTCTACTTATCTTAAACAAACACTTGCAATCTAACATGTATAGTTGCGATTAAAATGCAAGAAGATATAAGATGAAGCCCTACCATAGAACTACATCAGTATACTATGAAGAGCATAATACATATTGTAAAGGTTTTTTACTACAAATCATAGTCTTATGTTTAGGCACATATTGGTATCATCATGTTGGGTTTTGTGGGACAGAACAAGCAGCAAAAACAAAAATTTTATCTAACCACAAACCCATGACCAGTAGATCACATCAACAACTATGCAATAGGAAAGATGGTTTAGAAAGATATACCTAGTCCTGAGGCTTGGTCTGAGATAATACCTCACAACTAGTACATCCTTCAACCACCTAGTCTTCGATGGAGTCTGTGCAGCTCGTGGTCTTGACCCAGACTGTGATTCACGGTCGTCCTCATGAGCAGCAAAAACCTCCTGCCTCTATAGATAGTCCACACGGACCATCGGGAACTCTTGTCATCCTAATGGACAGACTAGAAGGAGTCATCCCCTTTTGTCAGTGTACTAGTCACCGACACACTCTCCCACCACCAGTTGCTTTTCTGTAGTTGACTTTCCCTCGATGTTCCTCCCTGGATGGGTAGAATTTGCTTGGGCTCTCTCGATTACCAAAACTAGAGAGGACAACAACTTTTTAGAGAAATTGATGTTCTAAGTTGTGTGTTCTGAGAATCCCATGTGCCCCTCTACTTATTATAGAGGGTAGGGTCAGGGTTCCCAGTCTGTGTGGGAGTAGAAGGGTGTGGATTTTCCATGAACTGATTATATTGCAGAAGGTGAACCGATTGGTTCATAACTAAATCGGTTGTT
Source organism: Alisma plantago-aquatica (assembly GCA_963693085.1). Taxonomy (NCBI): domain Eukaryota; kingdom Viridiplantae; phylum Streptophyta; class Magnoliopsida; order Alismatales; family Alismataceae; genus Alisma; species Alisma plantago-aquatica. Next base: position 350,702,387 of record OY856415.1, read on the forward strand.
TAGGCAGGTGAGACGATCGGTTCATAATTGAATCAGTCGTTTGGGAAGGTGAGCCGATCGGTTCGCCCAATGAACTGGTCATTTCACTTCCCAGACTTGCCCACAATTGACTTTTGTTTCTAATTAATGCAAAGATTACTTCTTGTCCTAATCAAATTGAACAAGTGAAATGGGGATCTTTTCTCATGAATTGGGAAACCCAACACCTTCTCATTTGGTCCATGTGAATCGATCAGTTCAGTAGAGTGAATCGGTCATCTCACTGACCATGAGCTGATTGGTTCACCAAGCAAACCCGTCAGTTGGTTGTCCAAGTTATGCAGAACTCAATCAATGTAGTTCTCAATCAATCTAACACTCTAATTAGTTCGTTCAACACTTCAACTTGATGATTTTGATTCAAGTCTATTGATTGAAAGTTTAATTGAGTACATAAACACATTAGTAATCAATCTAAACATCATTCATGGGTAAACTCCTCTTCCAGGTTAATCCTATGTGTGTGACCCTATAGGTTCCATTTCACGTTGGCAGTGAATGTCCATAACTAACTTATGACATCACAAGCAAAGAGTGGTGCCTAGTCACACATTAGTCCTACCCACGTGAAGAGGAAAGTTGGAGAACAACTTTCAACCTACATTTATTATTGGTGTTATAGTGAATGTATAGTCCCATTGTCATTGATATCCAAATTGAAATCGAGGCATGGACTTGAAATCCTCTACAAATGTTCAATCCATGTTTCTTGACTCAGAGTAGACTGTTTGAGATATATGTAAGCTCAATATCATATATTGACTTAAATGTGAATTGCCATGCATTCCTCAGTCTCACTCCCCAACTGGCCTAGATACCACACTCACTTAGGAGGGACAAATTCCATATCTATCACTGACAGTCAAGTCCCCATGTGTCAAAGTCACCCAATCATCACTGTTATAACAACCCATGTTTTAGGGCTGTATTTGATGATGTCGAAGTGTACCCCACCACATGTGACGAGTGTAGTTATTTCAGGTCTAAGAACCACAGTCACCACCAATACTATAAGAGATGATCCTGACTAACCAAGTGTGGTTTCAATGCATCACTCCTACGGTGGGTCTTTTTGATACACTGTTCTCTAATATGTATTTGTGTGCTTGGTTTGATATCATATATCATGATTGATGAGTTTCTGTCATCAACAAACACACACTCTAGTCTTTTGTGTTATTGATGTCTATGGTTATTTCCATAATAACAACCGACTAGGTACATAACAATAATGTATACTCTTTTTTTTTTGGTAATCCGAGCTCACTGTATTACTATTTTTTTGTATCGTAATTACAAGCAGATCCCATTCAAGAGACTGTACAGCAGAAGACAAAACTTCAACCAAAAAAGAAAACAGGGACAACCCATCCCACCCAACAGCACCTCCAAATAGGTTCAACAGAAGATATTGTACATTAGAATACAAACTTCAACCAAAAAAAAGAAAGCAGGGACAAGCCGTCCAACCCAACAACACCTCCAAACAGGTTCAGCATCTGAGCAAAATAAAACAGAACCAAAACTCTAAACGAGCATAACAGATCAAGACATTTCAACCAACCGCAGCTCATTCTTAATCATCTCCCATACTCTAAACCAAGAGATCTCCACATTAAGATGGGCTCTAGCATTCCTCTCATTCCACAGCCTGTGCAAGATGCACAAAGTTGTAAGATGGCTCTTCCTACTGCTGCAATTCACAAGGTCTTCCACAGAATTAGGACAGCTCGGAATAAGACTTTCAGAAACAGCCAAGTTCCAAATCATAACAGAAAAAACACACTAAAACATACAGTGGTCCAAGCCTTCCTCACTATTCTTACAGAGAAAGCACATAGAGGGAGTACTAATACCCATCCTTCTCACATAATCTGTAGTAAGAAGTTTCCTATGACAAACCTTCCACCCATGAATTTGGTATCTAGCAGGAACTTTGAACTTCCACACCCAAATAAAGAGAGGAAGACTCCTGCCTTTCACACGAACAACATTCCAAACATCTCTCAGCTTAATATCAGTCAAATTGTTAAACAGCAGCTTATCTGACTGAGCCTCAATCAGTTTAGGAATCTCGATCAGCAAATCATTAAAATCTTTATGAAATCTCGACTCCTTACACCTCCAAACGTTCCCATCGATCAGACAACTCACCTTACTGTCCTGTGAAAAACCCAGCTTAATAAAGCTTTGTCTCTCCCCAAGACATTAGTAAGGAACCGATTACCAGGCAACCAAGGATCACCTCACAGGGAGAAATCATCACCATTACCAATAGAAAAATGAACAAACTCCTTTAGAGAGTCTCTCTCCTGAATAATTATGTTAAGATGCCAAGAGAAAGCACTATTAACACAAACTAACCAAAAGGAACTCTTGTTGAAGTACCTCTCATGAATCCACTTGACCCATAAAGAGTCGTCATCGAGCAAACAATTCTTTAGACATCTATCATGTTACACTATCATCTCAGAAACAGTTAAAACATATAGATTGGAAGTTGCCTTTCAAATCATTTACAAAGTATCCCATTACAATCATCACATGACTTGCTCTATGGGCATACATACCAACAGACTCCCACTTACACTTAGAGCCAGTCACCTAGGAACCTCAGTCCTTGTGACCTAGCATGACCATCATGCTTTTACTGAGAAAGGGCCTTCGTCAGTGGATCAGCTATGTTGTCTTCAGTTGGTACTTTGCAAATCTTCACATCTCCTTGTTGTATGATCTCTCATATGAGATGGAAGTGTCGCAGTATGTTCTTGGACCGCTGATGTGATCTGGGCTCCTTAGCATAAGCAATAGATCCATTATTGTCACAATAAAGCTCAATTGCATCACAACTATTAGGAACCACACCAAGTTCAGTGATGAACTTCCTGATCCACACAACTTTCTTTGTTGCATGTGAAGCAGCAATATACTTGGCCTTTGTAGTAGAATCAGCAATTGTTTCTTGCTTGGAACTCTTCCAGCTCACAACTCCATTATTTAGGCAAAATACAAATCCTGACTGCTATTTGTAATCATCTTTGTCAGTTTGGAATCTAGCATCGGTGTAACCATTTACAACTAGTTCATCCTCACCATCGTATATAAGGAATTGATCCTTAGTCCTGTGCAAGTACTTGAGGATGTTCTTTATGAATGTCCAGTGAGCATTCCCATGATCTGACTGGTACCTACTCATCATGCTGAGGGCATACGAGACATCTGGGCGTGTGCACAACATAGCGTACATGATGGATCTTATGGATGATGCATATGGGATCCCATTCATACGCTCCCTCTCTTCACAAGATTGGGGACATTGATCTCTAGAGATGGTGACTCCATGTAGCATGGGGACGTTGCCTCTCTTTGAGTTCTCCATGTTGAACTTCTTTAGCACTTTGTCAATGTACGTGCTTTGACTTAGTCTGAGAAGCCTTTTAGATCTATCTCTATAGATCTTAATACCTAGTATATATGATGCTTCTCCTAAGTCCTTCATTGAGAAAGTATTCTAAAGCCAAGTCTTTACCTTCTCTAAGGTTGAGACATCATTCCCCATCAATAGTATGTCATCTACATACAATATGAGGAATGTGGTTGTGCTCCCACTAACCTTCTTGTACACACAAGGTTCATCTTCATTTTGAATAAAGACAAACACTTTGACTTCCTCATCAAATCGAAGATTCCAACTCTGAGACGCTTGCTTCAATCCATAGATTGACCTTTGTAGCTTACAAACTTTATTGGAATTCTTTGGACCTATAAAACCTTCAAGTTGTGTCATGTACACATCCTCATTTATATTCCCATTAAGGAATACAGTTTTAACATCCATTTGCCAAATTTCATAGTCATAGTAAGCCGCAATAGCAAGCATGATACTGATGGACTTAATCATGGCAACTGGAGAAAAAGTTTCATCATAGTCAACACCTTGAACTTATTGAAAATCCTTTGCAACCAATCTGCCTTTATAAGTTTGCACATTACCATCCATGTCAGTCTTCTTCTTGAAGACCCACTTGCACCCTATGGGTTTTACCCCATCGGGTGGTTCCACCAAAGTCCATACTTTATTGGAGTACATGGATTCCATCTCAGATTTCATGGCCTCAAGCCATTTCTCAGAATCTGGTCCCTCCATAACCTCTAGATAGGTAGTTGGATCATCATTTATGATCAACTCACCGCCTTCCTGAGTCACAAGGTATCCAAACCTTTCAGGTTCAAGACGTGTTCTACTAGATCTATGAGGTCCTTGTGTTACTTGATAAGATTGAGATTCCACAACACCTTGTGAATCTCTATGTTCCTCTTGTACATCTATCGGTTCAATGTTTTCTTATTGGGCTTGAACCTCTTCAAGCTCTATTTTCCTCCCACTGTTTCCTTTGGAAATAAATTCCTTTTCTAGGAACACAGTTGTCCTAGCAACAAACACTTTGTTGTCAGTAGGGTGGTATAAATAGTATCCCCTCGTTTCCTTGGGGTATCCAACAAAATAACATTTATCAGACTTGGGTCCAAGCTTATCAGGAAACATTTTCCTGATGTAAGCCTCACAACCCCAAATCTTAATAAAAGACAAATTAGGATGCTTCTTGTGCGATATCTCATATGGCATCTTTTGAATTGATTTAGATGGTACTCGGTTAAGTGTAAACGTGGAAATTTCAAGAGCATGACGCTAGAAGGAAATCGGAAGATCATCAAAACTCATCGTTGATCGCACCATATCTAGTAAAGTGTGATTCCTTCTTTCAGACACATCGTTATGCTGTGGTGTTCTAGGCGGAGTCCATTGTGATACAATACCACGAGCTCACAGAAGGTTCTCAAATTCCTAGCTCAAGTATTTTCCACCTCGATCGAATCGAAGTGCTTTAATATTTTTACCAAGTTGGTTCTGTACTTCATTCATGAAATCCTTGAACCTTTCAAGGGTTTCTGACTTATGTTTCATCAGGTACACATAGCCATACCTATTGAAGTCATCATTGAAGGTAATGAAGTATTGATACCCATTTCTGGCATTAGTTCTAAAAGGCCCACATAAATCAATATGTATGAGTCCTAATAGATCACTAGCTCTCTCACCTTTACCTAAAAAGGGAGTCTTGGTCATCTTGCCCAACAAACAAGATTCACATGTCTCTATTGATTCATAATCAAAAGAGTCTAGATAACCATCTTTATGGAGTCTAGAAATGCGCTTCTCATTTATGTGCCCTAGACGACAATGCCAAAGATACGTTTTGTTTGAGTTGTTGAGTTTTTGCCTTTTGGTGTTTACATTTTATACACTTGTCTCTAGATCTATCAAGTATAGACCATAAGACATTGGGGCACTTCCATAAAATATCCCATCTTTTGAAATGGAACACTTTCCATTCTTAGTAAGAAATTCAAAACCATTCTTGTCTAAACAAGAAACATAAATAATATTCCTATTAATGGAAGGTACATAATAGCAGTTCTTCAACTCTATTATTATCCCACTAGGTAGAGTTAACTCATAGGTTCCTACAACACTAACGGCAAGTCTTGCCCCATTGGCAACACATAGTTCAATCTCACCTTTCCCCAAAGGCCTACTTCTTTTAAGATCCTTAACATTTGAACAAATGTGAGATCCACATCAGGTATCAAGTACCCATGACAAAGAAGTAGTAAAGTTAATCTCTATCATGTATACACCAGAAGTAGATATCTCTATCTCTCGCTTCTTCTTCCATCGTTCTTTCCATCCTCTCCATGTTTTGAGTGTAGAAGATTCTGACATTGGTTTGGTGAGAGAACCCTTCTCTCCCTCACGTTTGTCCTTAGGCTTTGTTCCATTGATCTCCATCAATGAAATATCCTTCTTCTTAAGTGCACATAGAGTGGATTCAAAGGCTACTGGTATTTCTGGATTGTGCAGAACACTTCTCACAATCCCTAGCCAGTTATGGAATTTATTCTCAATTAATTTGCCCATTTTAAAAGATGATTCTTTTGCCATTATACAAGAGAAAATTGCATTTGTCAAAACTCCTTTTGATTTGATTTGATTTGAATAAAATCTGATAGTAGTTAATTAGGCCTTTAATTAATTACCACTCCCACTATTTTGATTCTAATTGACAGCCCTCACCATCAATTTAGAAGATTGCAACATACAATCTACTAGTGGGTCAAGATCCTGAAATCCTCTGAGTCATGGACCAGATAGGGCTGTCACCCACAACTTAGATCTTCCAGGTAGGCAACTCTTGCCAATTGCATCATATGCAACTCTTGAAAGATGTCATGTGCAACTCCTTGCCATGATCACCTCCATGCCTCAAGGTGCTAGATCCTATCTAGGTCACCTTGTTAAGTCTGACCTAAAGCCAACACGATGAATATGCACCCTGCTAGGGCAGATCCACATATCCATCCTTCACGCTTCCACGAGATAGACGGTGTACCATTCTAGGGCGTGCCCACACTTGGTCGATCAAGCTTTTCACGTGTGTCGCAATTGGAAGGCATCTAAAACTTTAATATTTAATGAGGGATTTAATTTTATAGGTACATATACATATCCAATCACCACAATATAGTAAGTATCATATACATGATATATCCCACAGAAAACATGTGAAATGATAAAATCAATGATTATGGCCATCCTAATGTGATTCCTCGAGCCAAGAGGAATCACAGTCATCTAGGTCCACATCACATGCAACATGTACAAGATGAACTTTATGCTTTGCCTTTCTGGGTTTGATCAACTCATCTCCATGATTGATCTGCTCGCCATCAGGCCTTTTGGTTAGGTGCCACCAGCCGATCGACTAGCGCCTCCAACCGATTGGTTCACTGGTCGTCGTGCATCTCCTCAGGCCGCCACCTGCTCGTCTCTCTCCTCAAACCGGTTGTCAAAAAGTATGTTGTTATTTGACATAAAAGGAAATACAAATCTATCCTATTTTACATTTGAAAAAGGAAACCCCGAGTTACATTCGGGGGGAGCAAAGGTAGGAAAGAAATCTCGAGTTATCTCGAGTTACATCAAGAATAGGAGATAGGGAATTGGTGCGCAGACCGAGATGCAAGCAACCACATTCGACCAAGCACACATACATAGGGTTTATTGGCCATAACCACACTATACATCCACCATAAAACTCGTTTAAGGATGACGCATATCGAGTACATTCATATTACATATCATATATGTATATTGGGATTTGTGGATTTAGGATTGGACATGCATAAAGCCAATTTTATTTGCATCGTATGTAATAAATAAAGGCCACAAACCATAATCGATCACATCGATAATCCTAAAGTATAGAGAGGTTGATGTGGCTCTGATACCACTGTTGGGTTTTAGGGGTGACAGAGAAGGCAGCGGAAAAAAAAAATTTCTTCTCTCAAACCCAGAATAAAGGAATCGTGTCAATGTCTATACAGTAGGAAAGATGGTTTGTAGAGGTGTACCTTGTCCTGAGGCTTGCTCAGTGACGTTACCCGGCGGCTTGTGCAGTCTTCACATCCGGTCTTGGACGGTGCATGTGCATCTCTTGGTCTCACCGGGACTGTCGGGATTGACAGCTATCCTCCGAGTGGTAGAAGTATCTCACCTCTATAGTTGTCCACACAGACTGCCTGGAACTCCGATCTCCTTATCCCACAAGAAATTTGAAAGAGTCATACCCTCCTGTTAGCGTACTAGTCACCGACACACTCTCCTTCAACTAGTTGCTTTTCTGCAGTTGTCTTTCCCTTTTTGTGCCTCCCTTATCGGGTAGCACTTGCTCGGGCTCTCTCAGTTACCACAACCAGAGAGAACGACAACTTTGCAGAGCAACTAGTGTTCTGAGTTGTACTTTGAGAAGCCCCCAATACCCCTATATATAGGAGGGTCATGGGATAGGGTTCTCTACCCCGGGCAATGCGGGATTAAAGCAAGAGTAGAAGGGTTCGAGATTTTCCATAAAACAACCAACTGCATCAGTTGAACCGATCGTTTCGACCCTAAAACGGTCGGTTGGTGACCCCAGCCGATTGGTTCACGCCTGAATTGATCGTTTGGGGCATCTGAGCTGATCGATTCATGTTTGAGCCGATCGGTTCATGCTCCTGGTCCAACTCGAATTGACTTTCATATTTGTTTCAGATTAATCAAATATTAATCCTTGTCCAAATCGAATCTGTACAAGTGAAACAAATTGTATTTGCAAAATAGTCTTATGATTTTTCCAAATGATCTCGATTGGTCACATGAATCGACCGGTTCAACAATTGAGTCGATTGTCTCATTGATACATGAGTCAGTGGTCTCACCAGTTGAGCCAATCGATTCACCAACCTAAGTCGATCGGTTCATCACATGAGCCGATCGGTTGGAAGTGCAGACTATGCAAAATCAGTCAATTGCAGTTTCAATCAATCTGATACTCTAATCAATTGGTCCAACACCTTGAACACTATGATTTTGAGATATCAATCAACTAAGTGTTTAATTGAACTACTAAACTCCTTTAGTAATAAATCTAAACATCATTTGTGGATAAATTCCTCTTCCAGGTTAAATCCTATGTGTGTGACCCTGTAGGTCCATTTCACGTTGGCAGTGAAAGTCCATAACACTTATGACTTCACAAGAAATGAGTGGTGCCTAGTCACACATCAGTGCTACCCAAGTGAAATAGAAAGTTGAAGAACAACTTTCAATCCTACAATCTGTTATTGGTGTTACAGTGAATGTATAAGTCCTTTGTCACTAATGTCCTGAATGAACTCAAGGAATGGTACAGTCATCCTTTCAACGTTCATCCATTTCCTTGATCTCAGAGTAGACTGGGTGAGATGTGTGTGACATCAATATCACATATTGATTCACACATGGATGTGCATGCCTTTCTCAATCCTACTCATCAAGTGGCCATGGGCATCAAACTCCCTTACGAGGGACAAATCCCATATCTAATACTCACCCCTCAAAAGCCCCATGTGTCAAAGTCACCCAATCATCACCTTTATAACAACCCATGTTTCAGGACTACGTTTGATGATGTCAAAGTGTACCCAACAACATGTGTTGAATGTAGTGATTTTAGGTTGAAGAATCACATTCACCACCATCACTGTGAAAGTTGACTGTGACTTCCAAATCAGGGTTCCATGTGTCACTCTCATGGTGGGTTTGTCCGATACACTTGTTCTCTAACAAGTACCTATGTGCTTGGTTTGATATCACTATATCATGACTAATGAGATTCTGTCATCAACCAACACACAATCTAGTCTTTAGTGTTATTGATGTCTATGGTTATTTCCACAATAACAACCGACTAGGGACTAAACAAGAATGTATACTCTTCACATCCATATGATCTCATCATTTAGGTCCTTAACCTAAAAGCATACATCATCGAGCAAACAATTCTTTAGACATCTATCATGTTACACTATCATCTCAGAAATAGTTCAAACATATAGATTAGAAATTTCCTTTCAAATCATTTACAAATTATCCCATTACAATCATCACATGACTTGCTCTATGGGAATACATACCAACAAAACCCCTCTCTTCCTTAGTCATTGAGAGGTGCGTCTATGCTCTAGTTTCTTGGGAAACACCCTCCTCTCACCATGGATTTGAGAGGTGAGCCTTTGATGAGTGATGACCTAAGTTGGAGATGATCCATCATGTTGCCCGATTTGTGATGGAGGTTGTGCAAAACCCCTCTCACTTGTTGTTGAGAGGTGATCCAACTATCTTAATCAATTAGGGTTTGTTTCTAAAGAGTTTGAGGTTGAAGATGACCATCTAGGCCAGGTTCTTGTGCCCTTGCATGATACACCCTTTTGTGGGTTTTGTCTTGGCCGATATGTTCAGTTGAGCCCTGTTGGATTTGTGCCCGATATGACCCCTTTCACCTTGTTACTATCCTTGGACAACATACTTTGGCCAAGATGATACCTTGCTTTGGATGTCCCCTTGGTCGACATGGTGGTTGGTAAGTTATCTCTATTTTGGGCGACATGGTTTGGTCTTGAGTTGCCTGATATGGTGTTTGCATGGTGAAATCCTAATAGGTGGCTTAGTGGTGGCCGATATAAGGTGCTTGACCTAGTTGAATGATAGGCCTTCTTATGGTGCCTTAGTATTGTTTGTTATAGGTGGGCGACACCCTAGACTCTTCCTTGAATGATATGAGTAAGATGGGTAAACCTTGTGTCGGGCATGGGGTTTGTGTTTGCACGATACCCCCTAAGTTGAGTTAGCCGATATGATGCCTTACTTGCCACCTTGCCCATGGACGACATGATTCTTTGGGAGATAGAGTGCCTTGGACGACATGAGGGTCCCTTGGATGACATGGTTTGATGGTTGGGTGATAGGGTTTCTTGGGCGCCATGCTCCTGGTCGATATGATCCTTGTTGAGAGGGTTGGTCGATAGAAACCCTAACCATAGTAAATGATATGGTTCTTGGTCGATAGGTTAAGTTATGATACCCTAGCTTCTTATGCACGATACACACCTCTAGTTCAAGTTGCACGACACAACTCAGTGTTGGTTGCTCTCTAGTGCATGATAGGGTGAAGTGTTGATGGCTGATATGGTGACATAAGTGATTTAGGGTTTGAAAACCCTAGCCGATAGGCTATTATGAGGGATAAGATCTTGCCCGCTTTTCTTTTGGTGAGGGTGGTGCTACCTGCCACACTTATAGTGAGGTAAGTTCGAATCTTTGGTGAAGGTTATGTTTAACCCAGTAATCCTAATAAATGGACTAATCACCTTGATCCCACATCTATGTTAGTAATGGGATATGATGGTAGGTTATGAACCGGGGTATGATGGGAATCTAAGATGTTGCTACGTAAGATGATAAGATACATGGTTATGTTCAAAAGAATAGGGCATAGTGTATGCTCATGGTTTGATAACAATAATATGATTGATACAACTTATTCTTCATATAATCATGGATGTTGTTCCACACATGATAGCATGATAATCATAAAGATCTATGGTTGGTGATTTATGTTATCTCTCTTGATATGCATACTAACCATGTAGGTGTATCAGATGGATTCATAGCCATGTAAGAGCTATGAGGTTTATGTGTTTGAATATTATTGAATGATGATAATCCTCATTGATGAGATAACCTATATCACCCGTATGATGTGAAAAGGCATGTTGACCTAGTAAAGGATGAGTGCCTAGTTGAGGTGTTATCATCTAATGTTGAGATAAGGGATTGCTATCCCATGGTGATTATGTAATCCTTGAGAGGCAGTGGCATTCTGTGATGAGGGATTGAGATCCCATGATAATGTGATAATGACAGTATTAATGTAACTCAATGTCGTTTATGTTTTACAACTTGGTTGCCTCAAAAATTCACTTAAAATATACTAATTAATTACAGTGGAACATATAATGTAGTTTGCCTTGTCCATAGATCCATCATCGTCAGTAGTTGGTGATGGTGAAACGAGTTCTCCTGTGGGTTAAACTGGAATCGCATATTGTTGAATATGTGTGGTTGCTCCTAGCCAAAAATAGGAGGATTAGAGTGCAACTTTGGTTGTAGACTCCAGAGCGCAGTTTCAGGCCCATGGCTCAAAATGAAAGAGCATGGTGAATAGGCCCATGGATCAGGATGTGTGATAACAACATGATGAACAGGCCCATGGCTCAATGATTATGGAGCGTGGTGAACAGGCTCATGGCTCATATCACTAGCGCAGATACCTGTACCAATTTGGTCTAGGTAGAGGGTAGCTTGACCTTGTGTGGCTGCGGCCACCTAAGCATGATACTGTGGTCCTGCTTGTTAAGCACGTGTGCACTGACCACTAGGTGGTGAGGTCATGGAGTCTGACTCTTCCATTGACCTTGTATGGCATCAACTTGGGCTTCACAGCCGATGGTTGGATTTGAGTGGTACGGAAAACTTCCTCAGGGCATGATAATACATAATCCAGCCGTATAGTATATACTACGTAGGGCAAAACATGGAACATTGATTGAGGCCTTGCTTGTATAGTTGATCTAGTTATACCTTGTAGTTATTTGTATGATCCTTATATTTTGTGATAAGTTCTTATAAAGCTTATCTTGTCAATCATGTTCCCTAAAGAAATATCTGGTTATATGCCTCTTAGATATCTGGTAAGATTGTTAATAAAATAAGTTCTTCTTAGGATGCTGCTCTTATGATCTGATGATATTAGTTATCTGCTTTACCTAGTTTTCCTGAAGTTTTATAGTTTTGGCGGGGAGTTATGTTTCTCACTGGGACTGTGTGTCTCACCCTGTTGGTTTACAACCTTTTTAGGTGATCGTGCTAGACGTGGTGTTGGTTGTGAGGTTGCGGCCGAGTAGTAGGAGGCAAGAGATGGATATGTTGCTATTTTGGTTGTTTTTTAGTAGAGTCCTAGAGTCATCCGTGTACTCTCAGGTCCTCAGAGGTGTTTTGATGATGTTTTATGATGTTTAGCTGATGTAGCTTTGTATATCCTGCTATTGGCCTCATGTATCCCATCATGTATGTATAAACAGGTGATGAACTCTTGTGTTGACAAGACCGCTGGTTCCTATAGGTTCTGAACTTATATCAAGGTATGTGTATGTTTATATAACATGTTTCCTTGCAGGAGAAGAAATCCTATGTAATAGTTCTCTTTCATATGTTTTCTGCAATCAGTTTTAATTAACCTGTGTTTTTTATAATATGTGGTTTATGGTAGTTTTGCTCATTTTCTTGTGGCATTTTGTTGTCTGTGTGATAGCGGGATGTCACAATCACCATCCCCAACTTCTTCTTCCTGAATGCCTTCAAGTACAAAGGTTGAGTTCCTCTTATACTCTTCTTTCTCCTTATCTTGAGTGTTAAAGATTTGGATTTGACCTTGACCTCAAAATTCTTCTCAACCTTGATTTGATCTTTGGACTCAGCTATGTTGATCACCGTCACAAGCTTGTCCTTCTTCAATCTTGCTTCAGCATGAATCAACATGGCAAGCAAGTCTAACATCGGTCTGGCCATATTATTCACGTGATAACACTCAATATAGTGGCTATATGATTCTTTCTATGTCTTTAGAATCATATTTGTGGCCAACTCTTAGCTCAAGGTGAATCCTCGTTCTTTAAGATGATACACATGTCCAATCATACTGAGCACATGTTCTTCTACTGAGGTTCCCTCTGTCAGCTTAGACTCAAGTAGTACCTTTATGATATTGTCCATTTCTTACATTATAAGGCCAAGTGTTACTTTCTTAATATGTGTAACCATCTCAAGAACACTCATGTCTTCTCATTGCTCATGCAACTCATAGTTCATTCTTCTAAGCATAAGGTACTTTATCTCCAAGGCATCATTGACATGCTTCCACTAAGCATCCACTTGTGCCCTAGGCACATCAGTAGTAGGTAATTCTGGCATTGGTTTGTCAACGACATAGAGCTCGCACTATTCATTGATAACCCTTCTCAAAGTCCAAAACCAATTGTGAAAATTTGTCCCATCAAGTTTGTCCTTCTTAAGGACCAATCACAATACATATATGTTCATCGTTTTATTATATAAAAGAAAATTTGCATTTGTCAAAAAGTTTTAATTTGATTTGAAAAATTGACAATATTAATTAGGTCTTTAATTGTTTTTGATCCTAATATTTTAATTAAAATTGATAGCCCTCATATATCAATTTGGAATATTATAGCGTATAATATTCTAGTGGGTCATACCCAAGATAATTTGACTATGGCCCAACCAACACTGCAAAACACAACCAACTATCAAGGTAGGGAACTTTTTCTAGTTGCATCATATGCAATTCTGGATAGATGATATGTGCAACTCCTTGCCATTCTCATCTGCATGCTTATGGGATTAGACACTCTAAGAATCACCAGTTTAAACCTGACCCAAAATCTAACATTATAGATATGCACCCTACAAAGACAGAACCTACATATCTACCAACACACTTCCACGAGATATACAATGCACCACACGAAGGTGTAACCTACACATGGTTGATAATGTTTTTCATGTAGGTTGCTATCGGAAAGCATCTAAGACTTAATATGATCTTTATTTGAGGGATCTTGTATTTATAAATACATATACTTTACCCAATCACCATGTATATTACATATCATATACATGCTATATCCCACAATGAAAACATGCTATAAATGAAAGTGATGGTTATGACCAGCCTAATGTGATTCCTTGGATCCATAAGGAATTACCACATCATAGGTCTACATCACATGTAGAAACCTATTATTGATGAAGATCTATCCTTTCCAATCTGGGTTAATCGATTCAACCCTTGAACCTATCGGCTCACCTCCTTGCCAGTCGTTTGGTCATCTCACTCGTCGTCTAGTTCTTCATCCACTATCTATTGGCTCCTCTAGCTGATCGGTTGGGTCCACCAGAGACTCAGTTTGGCTCACCCATCTGGTCCTCCTCAGTCCTCTAGTCAGTCGTTTCATCTCCAAGATGTTCACTCAGAACGTCCTTCTTCTTTTTCATAATTGGAAAGTAAACTATCCTACTTTTACATAATTATTAAGAAACCTCGAGTTACATTCGAGGGGAGAAAGGGTAGGAAAGAATTAATTTTATATTGGAAAAAAAGATCGAGGCTCAGAATGTAGAGTGAGATGAAGGATAAACCAACCACACAACCATGCACACATAATAGGTTTTATTGGCCATAACCAATGTACACATCCATAATCAAAATTGCTTTTAGTGTGACACATGTAAATTGTATATATATATATATATATATATATATATATATAACATTTCATGAACTTGATCGTGAAATGGAGGGATTCCCTTGTAGATGCTAACCGCCCCGACCATGAAATGGAGTCAGAGGTGATTTCTTTAGTGGGCTTTAGCCCTATAAAAAATTTTAGCAAACATTTTAAGCCAAAAAGAACCTAAAAACCAGCGAGTTCATGAGCGGTTTTATTCCCTTTCAAAGTAAATAGTGTAACCCGTATGGAGCCATCTTCTTCACATGACATGCGCTTGCTAGCACTCGTTTGCCCTTGAGTCCTAGATTGGCCACCGGTGGGACCAAAACGCGCCCTTGAATTCGTTGGGAGCAACCCCAACTCTTCTTGAGCAATATCCGCCTTCTTGTACCTATAGTTAGCATCTAATCTTACCTCAATCTGAAAGCTGCTTTTGATCATGAAATGGAGGGATTCCCTTGTAGCTGCTAACCGCCCCGACCATGAAATGGAGTCAGGGGCGATTCCTTTAGTGGGCTTTAGCCCTATAAAAAAAATTAGCAAAAATTTTAAGCCAAAAAGAACCTGAAAACCAGTGAGTTCACGAGCGGTTTTATATATATATATATATATATATATATATATATATAGGGCGTTCATTCGTTGCCCGCGCGGGTAGTTTGGATTTTCGCTACCCAGCAGCTAAAAAAGTAACTCTCCTGGCAAAAAAATTAACTCTGTTGTCAAAAAAGTAACTATGGTGATCAGAAAGTAACTACACGAATAAAAGAGTAGCTCTGTACAAAATATACAACAAATATATATAAGGACAGTTTTTTTTATTTTGGAGGGGCAAATGATATTATTTTTGGATAAAATTTTTTGGAGAGCTAGACAAAATAGTCCTCTACAATTGCGATATTTTTTTTGAAAAAACGTGGTCAGAAGGGTGGGCGGGTAGCTACCCGCGCGGGCAATAAAGATGGGCCCATATATATATATATATATATATATATATATATATATATATATATATATATATATATATATATATATATATATATACATATATATATATACACATATATATATACACACATATATATACATATATATATACATATATATATATATACACATATATATATACACATATATATACATATATATACATATATATATATATATATATAGAGAGAGAGAGAGAGAGAGAGATAGAGTCAGGCTAGAATACACTCGAGTGTACAGATTACGCCGTACACCCCATTGGTGTTTGCCTATCTAGACCATGTTTTTCTAAAATCTAATCCATTGATCTTCATGGTTACAATAATAATAAGTCACATACAAAATTTGAACTCATTTGGATGAGTGTATGTCACTCATCCAAGGACAAAAAAATCGACACACAAAACTAATTTGAAATACATTATTTTTGCCTCCTTTATATGCACGACCAATAAGTGTCCAAATGTGCTCAAATTTATTATATATTATGTTCTTATAATAATTAAGAACATCAACGGTTTAGATTTTTCAAAAATTTATTGCATCTTCAAAAATGACTGAGGTGTACAGTGCCTCTGGTACACTGGAGTGTACATATATATGTTGGCTAAATTGGACATTATTATAATCCCTTTGTTTCGATGATAACAAACATTTCATTCGTGTGGCTCTAACATGCTACTTGAGTGTTGCAGAAATTAGGTGGATGACAAACAACTTGGAAGATCTATATGCTCAAATTGCTTTAATTCATGATTGTAATCGAATGTAAAAATGTGTACAAGTATATAATGTACAAGTACTTATATATCATGTAAATCAAGCGTTTATATCTTCCCTAGTCAATCAATACACTTGGATAGGTCATCCCCTACAATAGTGTCACAACTGCTCACTCATACACACACTTAGTACTTAGTTTAAAACATTGAAACAGAGTCATTCTCGGTCGACAAACCTCTCAATAGAGACACACTCGGTCGAAAAACTCTTTGACCGAGAATGACCCAGGTAGCTGTTAGACACAACAGACAAGGTAGTTGGGAGTTGGATCAGAACGTTACATACACTTGCTCCAGACAGTCCCTCGGTCGACAAAGACCTCGACCGACTGGGATCTCGGTCGATAATTCCTCGACCAAGAATGTCTCTGTCTGCACTTTTCAAAATTAATTAACTAGCCATTGTTAAAGCAACTAATGGATACCTAACGGCTAGTTGAGCACTTAGAACCCCCTAGAAAGTGTCTAGAACGTCCTTAAGCATTCATAGGCCATTCCTATAAATAGGACAATCCTTAGGACACCCAAAACACACTTGTGCAATACTTGAGCATTCACACTTGCAATTGAGAATCCATTCTTATGTGCAATTGAGCAACTTCAACATTTGCTACTCATTTCCATTGCTCTAATCTCATGTCCTATAGGCTAGCATCTCCTACCCACATCACTAACACTTCCATATATATTGGTTAGGAGATCAAAACGCTTGATATAGGAAATCAAGCCTTGTGCTACAACGGTATTGTAATTTCTATTTTTCCTTCTTGTTCCTTTATATCTTTTGTACTATCCTTGCTACTCCTAGGGTTGGAGGCTGCGGATTGGAGAGGGTTTGACTTCTCAGGTGGAGAAGGTGGACTTTGGACAACTTCAAGACGACTATCTCAATGGGAAGCTACTTCACGAGGAAGGCTACTTCAAGGGGGAGCTTGAGGTTACTTCAAGGAAGGCTGCTTCGAGGTTGGTGAGACTACTTCTAGGTGAAGGCTGTCTGAAGGGTTTGGCGAAAGTATTTGTAATTTTATGTAACATCCTTACAGGGTAATAAAATTTAAGTACTTTCAAAATCCCGGTTGGGTAAGCAACCAGGTAGTGGATTGACTGCCTTAGTATTTGCTAAGGTTGGAACCACTCTAAATCCTTGTCCCCTTGTCCAATATTTTTGTGGTTGCTTGCTTTGGTTAAATTATTATTAAAATATCATAAAACTCTATTCACCCCCCTCTAGTGGTTTTTCAATTGGTTTCAGAGCAGACTTCAAGGAGCTCTAATCGAGTCTTGAAGAATGAAGGGTGGTGGTGTCTACAACCGCAAGTAAAGCAAAAGCATGGACCAATCTTCAACAAGTTGTAATTGGTGCTTAGGAACAAGGAACACAACATCTAGTTGTCCATGGAGGTCAAAGAAGGAAGATGTGCATAAAGAATGTCTTATTGCTACAATAAGTGAAGAAGAAGAAGAGGTAAGCCTTTTTTATTTATCTAAAGAAGAGCTAATTGCTAGTCTTGAAGAGACACATAATAAGTATATTGAGTGCAAGAAGAAATTAAGGAAATCTAATAAAGAAAATGATGAGTTACATGCTAAACTTCTTTCTCTCACATCTGAAAATGAAGATCTCAAAAAGGTTATTGAAGATCATGATATTAAGCTGAAATCTGTAGAAGAAAATTGCAATCTTCTTTCCCTAGAAAAGTTAAACTTGCAAACTCAAGTAAATGATCTTCAAAAACAACATGTGTTGTGTACACATATAGATTATGATATTATTGTGAAAGAATGAGATTCTTTGTTATCTAATCTAGATCAAGCAAAGTTAGATATCAAGAAGAGAATGGATGAGATTGTTAAGCTGCAACAAGAAGTTAGTAGTCTGAGTAACAATGATATCCTTGATAAAATCTTAAATGATTCTTATCGTCAAATTGGAAGGAGAGGACTAGGTTATAAGACTAAAGGAAAATCTTACCAAAAACCTAGTTGGAGAAAGACACAAGTGCTAGAGAATTAATCTATGTATGTATCTAGAGGCAAATATACATATGTACCAAAGAACAATCTAGAACAAAATCATAGAAAGAGATATGAGGTTGATTCTATATGTTGCCATTATTGTTTGCGTCTTAGACATTATTCTTTCTCATGTCCTTACAAGAAAAAGGATGTTAAGTTAGTATGGGTTCCAAAACCCCCAAACTAAATGAACAAAATTAAGTTGAGATATGACCAAAGACTCTAAGTTGTATATCTCTATGTGTATCTCAACTTAACATAATGAGATAACAAATTGATTCAAGTAATTAAAATTTCTAACTTGAAAATATACATTTTAAACAAATCTGCAGAGACACATCTTTGAAAATTTGTGTCAATTAGGGTCCTCAAAACATAAAGATTTGAATATGATTAGTTGAGATTTGATCTAAATGTTACTTTGACATTCATATGTTTTATCTCAACTAAACTAAGTTTTCAAATTGCATAATTGAATTGAATATGATCTATGATTTACTTGTAAACAATTACTGAAAAACAATACATAAACATTCTCGGTCGAGAAACTATTCGACTGAGAACACTGTCGGTCGAGAATTAGTCGACCGAGCAAGTTACTGTTTTCAAGTTTGCAACAAATCTATTGAACCTATTTTCAATTAATCTAGTTTGCTATCAATTTGTTATTAATGATTGATTTAATATGCAAATCAAGAATGAATCATGATCAAGACATATTGATCTTTTGCATCATGAATTGTTGAATGAAGGTATAACATTATATGAAATCCTTAAACATATTGCAAAAGTGCTATATGAAGATTGATATTGAACATACTTTCTTCATTGATTGAAAAAATTTATTAAGCATGTTCATTTACAAGGTTTGTCTTAAATTTGAAAATCCATGAATCATGAATGAGATTATTTTGTTTTATCCTCCACATGGTTTGGCTTAAAAATGAAAATTATGAACCATGTTGGTTTAATCAAGGAAATTACTATTTTATCATAGTTCACATGGTTTATTCTAAGTATTTATTGGTCTATCTGTTGGATAAATGGACATCTGTAAATCCCTTTGTTTTGATAATGACAAACATTTCATTCTTGTTGATCTAACGTGCTACTTGAGTGTTGCAGGAATAAGGTGAATGACAAAGGACTAGGGAATCTATATGCTTGAATGATTGTAAATGTCATGAAATATAATCAATTGTAAACTTGTACAAATATATAATGTACAGGTACTTAGACTTCATGTAAATCAAGCGTTAGATCTTCCCTAGCTAAACACCACATTTAGATAAGTCATCTCCTTCAATAGTGTCACATATGCACACTCATACACACACTTAATGTCTTTATTTGAAACATTGAAACAGGGTCTATCTCGGTCGACAAAATCCTCGAACGAGACACTCTCGGTCGACAAACTTCTCGACCGAGAAAGACCCAAGTAGCCGTTAGACACAGCTGACAAGGTAGTTGGTAGTTGGAGATAAACGTTGCAAAACACTTGATCCAGAGAGCCTGTCAGTCGACAAAACTTCGACCGAGTAGGTGTCTCGGTCGACCATTTCTCGACCGAGATGGACTCTGATAGCAACTGCAGAATTAATTAACTAGCCGTTGTTAAAGCAACTAACTTATACCTAACGGCTAGTTAAGCACTTAGAAACCCCTAGAAAGTGTCTAGAACGTCCTTAAGCACTTGTAGGACATTCCTATAAATAGGACATGCCTTAGGACACCTAAACTCACTTGTTTTTACACTTGAGCAATCTTTGAGCATACACTTACTTTGAGCAATCTGTTTCTGAGCAATTGAGCATATTGACAACTGGCTACTTCTTCTCTTAAGCTCAAATTTCATATCCTATAGGCTAGCATCTCCTATCCACAACAATCACAATTCCATACACATTGGTTAGGAGATCTACACGCTTGATCTAGGCAAATCAAGCCTTGTGCTTCAAAGAATAAGTTGTAATTTCCTTTTTCCTTTCTTGTTCACTATTATTTGTACTCTCCTTGCTACTCCTAGGTTGGAGGCTGCGGATTGGAGAGGTTGGAGATCTTCTTGGTGAAGAAGGGGACCTTGAGCTACTTCAAGAAGGCTGGTGCAATGGGAGGTTACTTCTAAAGAGGAAGGCTACTTCAAGGGGGAGCTTGGAGTTACTTCAAGAAGGATACCTCGGGTTGGTGCATCTACTTCAAGTGAAGGATGTTCAAGGGGTGTAAGAAAGTATTATATTTTGTGTAATTCCTTGTGAAGGTAATAAAATTGATATTTTCAAAATCCCGGTTGGGTAAGCAACCGGGTAGTGGACTGACAACCTTAGTACTTGCTAAGGTTGGAACCACTCTAAACCCCTTATCTCCTTCTTGATTTCTCATTTGTGGTTGTTTGAGTTAAATTATTTTTAAATTAATTTAAAACCCTATTCACCCCCCCCTCTAGTGGTTTTTCAATTGGTATCAGAGCAGGCTTCAAGGAACCTTAACAAGGTCTTGAAGAATGGGTGACAGGGTGCTTAACAACCTTAGCCTTGAAGGGACACTTGTTGCTAGACCTCCAGCGTTTGATGGAACAAACTACACATATTGGAAGAGAAGGATGTAGTTCTACTTCCAAGGCATCAATTGGGACTTATGGAGGATGGTGTCAACCCCATACGAGCTTCCTCAAACACAATATGCAGAGTGGGATGCAAATACAGTAAAGTTGACTCAAATGAATGCCAAAGCTGTAAGCATTTTATATTGTTCAATTTCAGTAGGAGAATTTAATAGAATATCAAACTGTGACACAACCTATGACATTTGGCATAGATTGTCCATAACTTATGAAGGTACGGTTCAAGTCAAGAATTCTAAGATTAGTATGCTTAAACAAAAGTTTGAACACTTTCGTATGGATCCAAATGAATCTATTAGTGAAATGTTTGCAAAATTCTCTTCTATTGTTAATGGTTTAAATGCCCTAGGAAAAATTGTTCTTGAAGAAGATCAGGTATCAAAAATCCTTCGATCACTTCCTCCTAAATACAAGACTAAGGTGACAGCCATTGAAGTAGCTATTGACCTCACTCGACTGAAAATGGAACAACTCATTGGAAATCTAGAAGCTCATGAAGCAACCCTAGAAGAGGAAGAAAGAAGAGAACGTGAACTTCAACAAGGAAAGAAGAAGGATGTGGCTCTAAAAGCTTCAAAGACCATCACACCAGAAAGTGAGGAGTCAAGTGAAGAAGAAGGGGAAGAAGCCTTGATCGTCAATGGTAAGAAATATAAATGATTTAAGTCTAACAAAATTTCTAGTTCTTCTTCCCCTTCTAGGTGCTTTGAGTGTGGAAAAAAGGACATTTCAAAAATGAATGTCCTAAAGCAAAGAAAGGAAAGAAAAGCTCACACAAGAAGAAGGGAGAAAAATCCTATAAAGTTGCATGGGATGAGTCAAGTGAAAGTGAAAGCGGAGAAGAAAAGGTGGAATGTCTAATGGCAAGAGAAGATGATGAAAACTCTCAAGAGGTAAGCCTTCTTGATCTTCCTAAAGAAGAGTTAATTACTAGTCTACAAGAAACTTATGATAAGTATGTTGATGTCAAGAAGAAACTAAAGAAGGTTATCAAAACAAATGATGAGCTATATGCTAAATTAAATGATATCTCTTCTGAAAAGAACAACATTGATCTTGAGAATTTGTCTTTAAAAACATCTTTAAATGACTGCACTAGAAAGCTACTCACTCTAGAAACAAATGTTGATCTTCTCTCTCAAGAAAAGACTGAATTGCTAGCTAAACTAAATGATTTTCAGACTCAACCAATTCTGTGTAACCATCTAGACTATGACAATGTTGTAAAAGAAAGAGACTCCCTATTATCTGATTTAGATCAAGCAAGAAAAGATTTACACAAGAAGATGGATGACATTGGTAAGCTACAAAGAAACCTACATAATTTAAGAAGAAAAGATATCCTTAATAACATTCTGAAAATCTCCTCTAGTTTCAATGGAAGAAAAGGTTTGGGATATTCTCCAAAGAAAAACCAACCCAAAAGAATTACAGCATCTAAGACTCATATTATGTTTGTACCTAAGAATACAATTCCTAGAAAACGAAATGAAGTTGATTATATTACTTGTCATTTTTGTCTACGTCTTCGACATTATTCATTTTCATGTCCTTATAAGACCAAGGATTCCGACTTAGTTTGGGTCCCAAAACCCCAAACTTAGTAGAGTCAAATAAAATACAGTTGAGATATGATCAAATGCTTATTTTTGCAAATTATATTGTCATATCTCAACTTAATAAAAGGTTTCATGCATTATGGTAATTTTCTGAAATATTGTACTGAAACAGAAATTTGGTCGGTCGAAGTATTGTCGACCGAACATAAAATCGGTCGAACTTTTGTCGACCGACCAGATGCCTGTAACAAATTAAATCTACAGCAACAAAACAGCAACTTTCTCGATTGACGATTAGCCGACCGAGAGAGATGTCGGTCGAACAGTTGTCGACCGACTGAAGTTCTGAGTCCGATTTTTTTTATTCAGTCTGTAATTAAATGCTTCTAACCATACCGGACCATCACATGGGTACCAAAACCTACATTTTAATGCAGGATTGGGTGGTTGACATTGGATGTTCCAAACATATGACCGGGAACAAGGATGCATTTCAAACTTTTGAAGAAAAGAAAAGTGGAACAGTCACCTTTGGAGACAATGGTAAAGGTAAAATCGTTGGAATAGGTAATATTGGTACAAACCTTGAAATAAAAAATGTTCTACTCGTTGATGGTTTACACCATAATTTGATAAGTGTTAGTCAATTATGTGACAGTGGATATGATGTTCTATTTAACAAAAACTGCTACAAATTATTAATAGAAAACACTAAAAATGTTGTCTATGAAGGAAAAAGAGTTGGAAATCTTTATATTCTTAGACCTAACTCTATGAAATCTGTAGTAGGAAAATGCTTGCTTGCAAATGAAAATACTTTACAACTATGGCATAAAAAGCTAGGACATTCTAGTTCACATGTTATCAAAAAACTAGTAAAATATGATCTTGTTCGTGGTTTGCCTACTTTATCCTTTGATCAAGTTGAAAACTGTGAACCATGTACTTTGGGAAAGCAAACAAAAACCTCTTTTAAACCTAAACATGTACTTAGCACCAGTAGATCTTTAGAATTAATTCATATGGATTTATTTGGACCCATGAGGACACAATCTATTGGTGGCAAAAGATATTGTTTTGTTATTGTTGATGATTATAGTAGATATACATGGGTACAATTTCTTGCAGCCAAAGATCATACTATTCATGTTTTTATAAAATTTTGTTCCAAGATTGAAAATCTATTACAAAGCAAAATATGTACCATTAGAAGTGATCATGGTGGAGAATTTGAAAATCATGTATTTGAAGAATTTTGCACATCTCATGGGTACACTCACAATTTTTCTGCTCCACGCACTCCACAACAAAATGGCATAGTTGAAAGGAAAAATCGATCATTACAAGAAATGGCTAGAACTATGATGCTCGAACATAACACACCCAAAACCTTTTGAGCTGAAGCTGTAAACACCGCATGCTATGTGTTAAATAGAGTAACTGTTCACTCCCATTTGAAGAAAACTCCATATGAAATAATACATTCTAAGAAACCTAGAGTTGACTATTTTCATACCTTTGGATCCACATGCTATATTTTAAATACCAAAGATGATAGAGATAAGTTTGATTCTAAATCACATAAAGCATTCTTTTTGGGATATTCTACCTCTAGCAAAGCATTTAGAGTCTACAACACTATCTCTAGAAAAGTTGAGGAATCTATTCATGTCTCTTTTCATGAAGAGTCCAAATCAGAAAATTTTGAAATAATTGATCTCACTAATCAATTCAAAAACTTAAACATACCAAATGATAGTGAGAAAGATACTACAAACAATAACCAAGCTGAAACACAACCTATACCTAGACTTATTAAGGATCATCCTCAAGAATTAATTATTGGAAATCCAAATGATAAAGTAAAAACTCGGTCTTCCTTTAAGGATGTTGCAAACATGGCTTTTGTTTCTATTATTGAACCTAAGAAGATATCTGAAGCTCTTAAAGATGACTATTGGATAATAGCAATGCAAGAAGAATTAAACCAATTTACTAAAAATGATGTATGGGATTTAGTTCCTAAACCACAAGATAAAACCATCATTGGAACTAAATGGGTTTTTAGGAATAAGCTAAATGAGGCAGGAGAAGTAATAAGGAATAAAGCTCAGTTAGTAGCACAAGGATATAATCAACAAGAAGGAATAGATTTTGATGAAACATATGCACCAGTAGCTAGACTTGAAGCTATTAGAATGTTACTAGCTATTGCTGCACATAGAAACATCAAACTTTACCAAATGGATGTAAAAAGTGCATTTCTAAACGAAATCATTCAAGAAGAAGTATATGTTGCCCAACCACCTGGTTTTGAAATACCATAAAAAGGTGACTATGTTTATAAACTTAAGAAAGCACTTTATGGTTTAAAACAAGCACCTAGGAACTAGTATGAAAGTCTCAAGACATATCTTTTTGATAATGGTTTTTCTATTGGAAATTCAGATTTTACTTTATTTTTCAAAACATATACATCTGATTTTCTAGTTGTTCAAATATATGTTGATGACATTATTTTTGGAGCTTCTAATGAATCGTTGTGCACACAATTCAGTGACATTATGCAAAAAGAATTTGAAATGAGCCTCATGGGTGAACTAACTTTCTTTCTTGGTTTCCAAATTAAACAAACCCCTGTCAGGATCTTTATAAGCCAAGAAAAGTATACTAAAGAACTCTTAAAACGTTTTGGGATGGATCAGTGCAAACATGCTACTACTCCTATGGCCACTTCTATTAAGATTGATAAGGATGAAAATGGGGAACCTATTGATTATTCCTTATATAGAGCCATGATTG
The DNA here is from genome assembly GCA_963693085.1 of Alisma plantago-aquatica. Lineage (NCBI taxonomy): Eukaryota > Viridiplantae > Streptophyta > Magnoliopsida > Alismatales > Alismataceae > Alisma > Alisma plantago-aquatica. The sequence continues at coordinate 350,727,985 of OY856415.1, forward strand.
GTAGTTTTCTTTACTTAACTGCTTCTAGACCGGACATCATGTTTTCCGTTGGTCTTTGTGCTCGATTTCAATCGCAACCTATGCACTCTCATTTTCAAGCAGTTAAACGAATTCTTCGATACTTAGCCGACACTACATGTTTTGGTTTATGGTATCTAAAAGGACAATCCTTGGATTTTAAAGCTTATACTGATGCTGATTATGCTGGTTGTCGACTTGATCGCAAGAGCAATAGTGGTGGTTGTTTCTTGTTAGGGAGAGCTTTAATATCTTGGTTTAGCAAGAAACAAAACACGGTTGCCCTCTCTACAACTGAAGCTGAATATATGGCAGCCAGATCTTGTTGTGCTCAAGTGCTTTATATGCAACAAGTGTTAAACGATTATGGTTTTACTCTTTCATCTACGCCTATCTTTTGTGACAACACAAGCGCTATAAACTTAGCACACAATCCCATTTTACACAGCCGAGCTAAACATATTGAAATCTGTCATCACTTTTTAAGGGATCATATTTCTAAGAATCATGTTTCCCTTCATCATGTTGATACGGGAGATCAATTGGCTGATATTTTTACAAAACCGCTTCCACTAGACCAATTCAACAAAATAAGGAAGCAACTGCTTATCACTCCTTTGGAAGATGTTTTCTTTGATATTTGTGCTTCTTAACAATGTCGTTTATTTGCATCATTTTGGCTTTTAATGGACATTTTTTTTGAAATTAACGGGACATCTAATTAAGGGGGAGTTTTTCTTTTTAAACGGTTATCTTTTTGAAATGACAAAGGGGGAGAAATAACTATAAATGCAAAACTCAATCATTGAGTTTCATAAACAAACTCTTGGCTTTACATTGAAAGTTGCTATATTCCCTAAAGAATTGGATTTCATGTTCCATAAATCATGGGGAATAATAAGCACACATTTTATAAACAAGAGAAGAAATTTACAAAGGTAATCTTCAGGTATGAAACTCACATATTTTATATTTTCTTATTTTATATTTAGGAAATGTTTGTCATCTTCAAAAAGGAGGAGATTGTTGGCTAAATGGACATCTATAAATCCCTTTGTTTTGATAATGAAAAACATTTCATTCTTGTTGATCTAACGTGCTACTTGAGTGTTGCAGGAATAAGGTGAATGACAAAGCACTAGGGAATCTATATGCTTGAATGATTGTAAATGTCATGAAATATAATCAATTGTAAACTTGTACAAATATATAATGTACAAGTACTTAGACTTCATGTAAATCAAGCGTTAGATCTTCCCTAGCTAAACACCACATTTAGATAAGTCATCTCCTTCAATAGTGTCACATATGCACACTCATACACACACTTAATGTCTTTATTTGAAACATTGAAACAGGGTCTATCTCAGTCGACAAAATCCTCGACCGAGACACTCTCGGTCGACAAACTTCTCGACCGAGAAAGACCCAAGTAGCCGTTAGACACAGCTGACAAGGTAGTTGGCAATTGGAGATAAACGTTGCAAAACACTTGATCCAGAGAGCCTGTCGGTCGACAAAACTTCGACCGAGTAGGTGTCTCGGTCGACCATTTCTCGACCGACATGGACTCTGACTGCAACTGCAGAATTAATTAACTAGTCATTGTTAAAGCAACTAACTTATACCTAACGGCTAGTTAAGCACTTAGAAACCCCTAGAAAGTGTCTAGAATGTCCTTAAGCACTTGTAGGACATTCCTATAAATAGAACATGCCTTAGGACACCTAAACTCACTTGTTTTTACACTTGAGCAATCTTTGAGCATACACTTACTTTGAGCAACCTGTTTGTGAGCAATTGAGCATATTGACAACTGGCTACTTCTTCTCTTTAGCTCAAATTTCGTGTCCTATAGGCTAGCATCTCCTATCCAAAGAAATCACAATTCCATACACATTGGTTAGGAGATCTACACGCTTGATCTAGGCAAATCAAGCCTTGTGCTTCAAAGGATAAGTTGTAATTTCCTTTTTCCTTTCTTGTTCACTATTATTTGTACTCTCCTTGCTACTCCTAGGTTGGAGGCTGCGGATTGGAGAGGTTGGAGATCTTCTTGGTGAAGAAGGGGACCTTGAGCTACTTCAAGAAGGCTGGTGCAACGGGAGGTTACTTCTAAAGAGGAAGGCTACTTCAAGGGGATGCTTGGAGCTACTTCAAGAAGGATACCTCGCGTTGGTGCATCTACTTCAAGTGAAGGTTGTTCAAGGGGTGTAAGAAAGTATTGTATTTTGTGTAATTCCTTGTGAAGGTAATAAAATTGATACTTTCAAAATCCCGGTTGGGTAAGAAACCGGGTAGTGGACTGACAACCTTAGTATTTGCTAAGGTTGGAACCACTCTAAACCCCTTGTCTCGTTCTTGATTTCTCATTTGTGGTTGTTTGAGTTAAATTAATTTTAAATTAATTTAAAACCCTATTCACCCCCCTCTAGTGGTTTTTCACTATCTATATAGGAACCATGTGTATTAAAATTTAAATGGTCATAATCATTGTATTTCATGAAATTACATGCTTCCATCTTGATCATTGTATTGTGGATATGTGTTTACTGTTCTATCATAAGCATTGTGCCATGATCATTATGGTTCATTGGTTTGTCTAAAATAATCTTTGATCCATATATACAAACCATGAATGGATATTGTTTTTTATCATTGTGATTCAGCTCATATGAAGATGCCATTTTGCATAAACAATAAAACTTCATGGAATAAATGCATTTTAAATTGAAAATCTGCAGAAATTATACTTCATATAGAAGTGTTCAAATTGGAAATCTGCATTAATTGCCTCTTGGTTGAAATCAAGTTTGACCAAGGGGCGCTATGGTTGAAGTCAAGGTCGACCTAAAATAAGCTTGACAAAATGCTTATTTGTACATCATTTTACTGCACTTAGTCTTAGTATCTTGATTCAAAATGTGTTTATCATATTGAAAACAAAATTTTAGTGCATAACTCTCATAAAAGGTCAACTTATTATGTTCTAATATTGATAGTGACCTTAGAATCCTTAAATTATCTTGACTATAAGATTAAGGGAGAGCTCACACAAACTATCTTGATTTTAAGATTAAGGAGTTCACAAAAACTTTGTAAACATCTTAAAGAAAAATTGAAACATGTTATGACCTTAGTATTTTTAATATTGATTATGAAAATAAAGGAATCTACAAATTTCATGAATGTGATATATATCTTATTCTTAATGGAATTCTCTAAACAAGTTAGGGCTTAACATCTCGTGCATTTGGTTAGAGATACTTTTTATGTACTTTACTATAATATTAAAGGATTCTCATATCATTTTCAGGGCTTAACATCCCTTGCAAAATGGATGAGAAATCAATATGTATTCATCTTGAGCTTAAGGGAATCTCATTTCATTTTCAGGGCTTAACATCTCTTGTAAAATGGATGAGAAATCAATACACATATGCCATGAACTTAAAAGGAACTCATATCATTTCAAGGTTTACCATCCTTTGCAAATGATTGAGAAATAAATTGTGGCTAAATTTAACAATAATTGGTTTGCATTAATCCCTTGCTTTTAAATTGAATATCTCTTTAAGGGGGGGCATTGCATAAAATTAAGGGGGAGAAATAAAAAGTCTTACTAAATAATTATCTTGGATATCTTTTTGAAATGTAAAAAGGAGGAGAAATAATATAAAATAAAAAACATAAAATAAAATGAGTTTCATAATATCTTGGCCAGCACACACTTGCAAAAACAAGAATGGCTATAAAAGGTAAACTTCAGGTATGAAACTCATATGATTTATATTTCCATATTTTATATTTTGGAAATGTTTGTCATCTTCAAAAAGGGGGATATTGTTGGCTAAATTGGACATTATTATAATCCCTTTGTTCCGATGATGACAAACATTTCATTTGTGTGGATCTAACGTGCTACTTGAGTGTTGCAAGAATTAGGTGGATGATAAACAACTTGGAAGATCTATATGCTCAAATTGCTTTAATTCATGATTGTAATCAAATGTAATAACTTGTACAAGTATATAATGTACAAGTACTTAGATATCATGTAAATCAAGCGTTTAGATCTTCCCTAGTCAATCACTACACTTGGATAGGTCATCCCCTACAATAGTGTCACAACTACACACTCATACACACACTTAGTACTTATTTTAAAACATTGAAACAGAGTCATTCTCGCTCAACAAACCTCTCAACTGAGACACACTCGGTCGACAAACTCTTCGACCGAGAATGACCCAGGTAGCTGGTAGACATAGAAGACAATGTAGTTGGGAGTTGGATCAAAATGTTACATACACTTTCTCCAGACAGTCCCTCGGTCGACAAAGACCTCGATCGACTGGGATCTCAGTCGACAATTCCTCGACTGAGAATGTCTCTGTCTACACTTTTCAAAATTAATTAACTAGCCGTTGTTAAAGTAACTAATGGATACCTAACGGCTAGTTGAGCACTTAGAACCCCCTAGAAAGTGTATAGAATGTCCTTAAGCATTCATAGGCCATTCCTATAAATAGGAAAAGCCTTAGGACACCCAAAACACACTTGTGTAATACTTGAGCATTCACACTTGCAATTGAGAATCCATTCTTATGAGCAATTGAGAAACTTCAACATTTGCTACTCATTTCCATTGCTCTAATCCCATGTCCTATAGGCTAGCATCTCCTACCCACAACACTAACACTCCCATATACATTGGTTAGGAGATCAAAACGCTTGATATAGGAAATCAAGCCTTGTGCTACAACGGTATTGTAATTTCTATTTTTCCTACTTGTTCCTTTATATCTTTTGTACTCTCCGTGCTACTCCTAGGGTTGGAGGTTGTGGATTGGAGAGGGTTTGACTTCTCAGGTGGAGAAGGGTCTTCTCGGTGGAGAAGGTGGACTTTGGACTACTTCAACAAGGTTGTCTCAACGGGAAGCTACTTCAAGAGGAAGGCTACTTCAAGGGGGAGCTTGAGGTTACTTCAAGGAAGGCTGCTTCGAGGTATGTGAGACTACTTCTAAGTGAAGGTTGTCTGAAGGGTTTGGTGCAAGTATTTGTAATTTTATGTAACATCCTTGCGAGGTAATAAAATTTAAGTACTTTCAAAATCCCGGTTGGGTAAGAAACCGGGTAGTGGATTGACTTCCTTAGTATTTGCTAAGGTTGGAACCACTCTAAATCCTTGTCCCCTTGTCCAATATTTTTGTGGTTGCTTGCTTTGGTTAAATTATTGTTAAAATATCATAAAACCCTATTCACACCCCCTATAGTGGTTTTTCAATATATATATTTATATACATATATATATATATATACATACATATATATATATATATACATACATATATATATACATCATATATATTAGTTTAAGTTTATTGTGGTATTTGACTGGACTGGAAATTATTCACATCACATGCAATAATAGAATGACAAAACCATAAATCTAATCATATCGATTATCCGATAATATAGTAAATTAACCTAGCTTTGATATCATTATAGAAAAATATGGCAACAGAGAAGGCGGTAGAAACAAAAATTGTATCTACCATACTCCTATAACCAGTGGATCACATCAATAATTATAATTTGGGAAGGATTGTTTTGAGGGTATACATGGTCTTGGAGCAAGTCCAGTGACATCTCCTCATCATTGTTGATGTTCAATTGTTTACTAGTTTTTCTTGAACGATGTATGTGCAACTCTTGGTCTTCATTACAGACAGTAGATTGGACAACTTCTATAGTGACTCCTGTGGTCTCATCATGGAGTATGAGTTGTTGCCCTCCTAGAAGCATCCAAAGGACTCCTTCCTCCAGAGAAATCCACACGAAACACCTAGAACTCCTATCATCCTACTAGAATAGAGAGCAAGTAGTTGTCCTTCCTGTTGGCATACTAGTCACAAACTTGTTCTCCCACAACAATGATCCTTAGTTGTTCTCTCCCTTGCTATCCCTCCCTAGTCGAGTAGTACTTTCTTGGGTTCTCTTGGTTACTACAACCAGAGAGGAAAACAATTTTCAAAGCAACTGATTCTCAATTATCTACGTTGTGCTCTAGGAAGCCCCCATGCCCCTCTATTTATAGGTGGGGTTTGGGTCTGGGTTCTCAGAGTGTGCCGGAGTTGAAGTGATCGAAAAAGATCTTGAATTTTCACAACATGCAACCACCAAAATGATTGTCTAGAAACCCGAATGGTCATCTGGAAACCCAGATGGTCATCTGATACATGAGGCGGTCTTCTTGTACTACGAGACGGTCACTTCATATGCTTCCCAATTGCATACAAAATTGGCAATTTGAATCCAATTAATGTACGCCATGACGTCAACACTAATTCCTTGATGCAGTCTAATTTCTCACAAACTGAGCAATCTCACCCATGCAAGACAGTCATTTTGCCCACCTAGAAAATCGTATGGTGAGTCGATCCAAGTCGGTCAGTTCAATAGATTTAACCAATTGGTTCACACCTGTTTGAGCATAACGTAGCCAATTTAGTTGTAATCAGTTTTATACTCCAAATGGCCTTTCAACATTTGAGATGACTGTCAGGCTCTTCAAATGGACGTCTCACTTGGGTGAGCTGATCGTTTAGCAATGCATCCAGATGATTTGTTGATTCAAATGAATTCCTAAACACTTTAGTAATCAATTCAATCCCCATTCAAGATTAAACTCCTCTTCTAGGTCAAGATCTATGTGTGTGACCATATAGGTCACATATTACGTTAACAATGAATGTTCATAACACCTTATGACATCAAAAGAAATTAGTAGTGTTTAGTCACACAACATTTCTACCCATGTAAATGGAAAGTTGGGGAACAACTTCAACCTACAATATGTGCTTGGTGTTATTGTGTTTGTATAATTCCTCTGAATGTGATATCCAGATTGAACTTGAGGCGTGGAGTAGTTACCCTCTTAAACATTCAATCTTGTTCCTTAAACCAGAGAAGACTGTCTAAGATATATGTAAGCTCAATATCACATATTGACTCACATGTGCACAATCATGATGTGATGACGGACACCAAACATCGGATAATAATGAATGCGGAAGACAACATTAACATCGGATTACTGAAAATCACTAAAAATTAAAATTGTTTTGTAAAGAGATCCATTTCTAGGAAAACTCTTTAAGGCAGAACCAAAACTTTATATACATCATTGTTCACATTGTACATACACGATATCTTCCCTTCTCAAGGATAACATATATCAGTTGCTCTATCAAAATACATACTGGAGCAACATAAAACCTCGAGGCATTCAAGTCAAATCTCAGATCGATTCATTGAAAGTACTAACTACTAACTCCAAGGACCTGAGAGTACAAAGATGACACATAGGACTCTCTATGCAAAATATGACAGCCAGTGCCTCCACCTGGAATATCACTGTTGTTCCTATTACTGCTGCTGCTGCTCTTTCCTTGCTATAGGGTTTCTGCCTCTTCTTCTGCATCTACCTAAAAATGTTGGATCCCACGGGGGTGAGACAATTGAAATTGTCCCAGCGAGAGATATAACTCTCCGCCAGAAACATTATTATTGCAGATAAATAGTAAATAACTGAGCAGGAGTTCTTTTATATTAACAACAGTATTAATCATTGTATGAACAGAATAAGATAATCTCCTTTCTTAAGGAGAACATTGCATCTACTCATGGAAGAATTATACATCATCTATCTACTTTGTAAGGAATGTAAGGAAACATAAATATATCATCTATCAACTAAAGATGCATAAAAGAAATGTAACATCAGCCAATGATTTTCGTATTCGATCCTTAAGCAAACATGCTATACGGCTGATTACATTTTACAATCACACTTATGCCCTGAGGAGATGAGGTATACCGCTCATACTCCAACTGACCATTGTGAAGTCGGAATCGGTGCCATACAAGGTTAATGGAAGAGCCGAATTTCTATGACCTCATCTATCTCGGTCAGTACGAGACTATATGCAGGACATCTAGTGTCATTGCTAAATAGCTTTCCAGGGTATACTGGTAACTTCACTATAGAGTTATAGCCCATAGCATATACTCTTTTCAGGATATGGCCTGTATTAAATGCCTAGTATTATGGAGTTATGGCCCATAGCCATACTCTTATTGGGATATGGTCTGTAACCATTTCTATGCATAGGATATGGCCCGAAGTCATTCCTATGAGGCGTAAGGCTATATTCGCCCATTACCCCCACATATTCAATAATATGCGGTTTCTGGGTTATGCCACGGAGCAACCTGTTTCACCATTCAGCAAATTTTGATGCTAATGGATCTATGGCGAGGGAACTACATGATGAGATTTCTCTTGGTTAATTAAGTACATTACTGTATTCTTTTAGCATCAATCAAGTTTCAAACAAGACTTTTTATGACAAAATTCTTCAAAGAAAAGTATAATATAGCTATCAAGTATTTTTCAAAATTTTATAAACATTGGGATCTAAATCCCTTATCACATCATGGGCATTCTCATCCCTTAACATCTCATCATCATAATTATGGAATATGGGTATTCGAACCCTCAGTTCATCAAAGAACACTTGTTACCACTTATCAGGTAACTAATACCTTCAGGTCATCTGACAAAGGTAAACATTATACTTGCTACAGAAACATCTCACATGGCTCACAAGGCCCATTAAGTATCTTGTCACCTCTCACTAGGAAACAACTTATTCACATGGCTCACAAGGCCCATTAAGTATCTTGTCACCTCTCACTAGGTAACAACTTATTCACATGGCTCACAAGGCCATTGATCATTATACTTTTATTCAAATATTTAACATGCCTAACAAGGTTTATACAACACAAGAATTACAACCTTCCCATCATTAGGGTTAGGGTTTTCCTTCCTTAGGGTTTCTCTTACATATCATCAGCTTTCATTGGTTTTAGGGTTTTCCATTATTAACCATTTAGGTTCTCAAGATCATATTATTAATGATCAAGCGCTAATTCAATGCTCCACATAGCTAGGAGCCAACATTGATAACATAGGTATTCAATCATGCTTATTTATTCTCATCATTTATCACTAAATGAATTATCAACACAGGATATAAGTTCCTCTCTCAACTTTACCAGAATATGATTACATCATACTTTATTAACTTGGCTTAATATTTTCTTAAGGTATGATAGACTACACTTATCAAAGTGCATTACATCTCAATGTAACAATTGACATGACACACTTCATGTGTTACTCATCCAAGTATTTGGATTTAGGATACATCAAGATGTATCAATCTTGAGGTGTTGGATGTGATATCTATCATGTCTTGATGTATCACTTCCCTCATCACCTGTATCTTACTTAAGTTCATCAACTTATCTTGTACTAGGGTATATCCCATCCTAATACTTTATGCACCAGTTCATCACATTTATCATGTAATGTATTGATCATAAGTCACTTATTTGAATTATTCAACCATCATCAATGATATGGACTCATCTTGGGTTAAGGCATTATTGATATAAGGTTATCCATTATCAACCACTTGAAGTCTTTTACTTATGAATATATTATTTACTATTCCATTATTAGGAATAGGGTTTCCCATCTTTATCAATTAGGGTTTACATAACATCACCCTTAATTAGGATTTCACATAACATCATCCTATATTAGGGTTTCACATAGCATTACTTGAAATTACGGTTTCTCAACCCATAGCCCAAAATTAGGGTTATGGTTTATCATCATATTGCCCAAGATTAGGGTTTCATGCACTATAACCCAAAATTACGGTTTCACATACCTTCACCCTATATTAGGGTTAGGGTTTCATATAGCATTGCATAGCATCACCCTAGATTAGAGTTTCTTATCAAATTACTACATTAGGGTTTCACATGACATCACCCTAGATTAGGGTTTCACATGGCATCACCCTAGATTAGGGTTTCTCATCACATTACCCTAGATTAGGGTTTCTCATCACATTACCCTAGATTAGGGTTTCATTATCTTGAATTAAGGTTCCTTATAACCTTTCCCAAAATTAGCATTTCATGAGACCTTACCCGAAATTAGGGTTTCATGAAGCATCCTCTTAAATTAGGGTTTTTCATTATATTACCCTAAATTGAGATTTCTCATATCATCACGCTAGATTAGGGTCACACCATTAGCCTAGATTAGGGTTTCACCTAGCATTGCCCTAAATTAGGGTTAGGGTTCATCAACCTTCTCAATTAGGGTTTCATGATCTCTTTATCGAGGATCATACCCTAATTACATATTTTATTCATGTTAAAAATAATGAGGCTTAATCACTACAAGATTATTATACATGTATGAATTCCTCTCTCTCTCATCCTTTCTAGGATGTTGATTACTTCAAGCTTGATTAGATTAGGTCAACCCTTCATTAAAGTATATACATCTATGGTTATCATAATGTATTGAGTTACTTCTTTCATAAGCATCAAAGGTTAACCACTCAAAAGGTACTAATCACTTAAGTATCTTAAAGGTACAACCATTGTAATTATCTTTGATATACATCATTAACAATCATAGGGTTAATTGATCTTTCATATCTTTGAGACTATTGGTCGCCAAACGGTTTTGATACTTTTGAACCTTCAAACGGTTTTGACCTCATTGACCTTCAAATGGTTTTGAGTTCGTTTGCCCTCCAAACAGTTTTGAAACCATTTGGTCATCTAGGGTTGAGACCGTTTGCTCTTAAACGGTTTTGAAATTGTTTGGTGCTTTCAACCCTTGAAACCATTTGATCAAATTAACCTTGAGACTGAATGAACAAACCATCATTGAAACTGATTGAACATCAAACGGTTTTGAGACCGTTTGCCCTCCAAATGGTCTAAAGACCGTTTGATCCCAAATGGTCTCAAGACCATTTGGACTCAAACGGTCTCAAGACCGTTTGGTCCAAACCACCTTGAAACGGAATGGATCAATTAGGGTTTCTTAATCAATCGATTTAGGGTTTCCATTCATTGAACCATCCAAAATTAAGACCTTTTAAAAGTAGATCAAATTGTAACCCTTGGATCTCCATCCATCCATGACTCCTCTTGAACTCAAACGGTCTTGAGACCGTTTGGGCCATTCAACTTAGAAATTGGCTCAATCAATTTAGAGTTTCAACCATTCAATCTGATTAGGGTTTATAATCAATGGTTCATCCATTCTTGAAACAAATATAATTAGATCAATTGGAACCATTGGATCTTCAATCATTTGCCTCTGTTTCCACTTTACGTAAGCGGGCTCGAGCTTTTTTTAGTTGCTCACAGCACTTCTACGTAATTCTTCTGAATTTCGAATAGTACTCAAGATCCTCTATTTTCGATTATCTAATAAATCATTTAATAAAAGTAGATTTTCTTACAATTAATTTCACAACTTAGATAATCTCCTCCCGAACCAAACATGAATTGAAAGCAATTGACCCCAAACGGTCTTGAGACCGTTTAACCTCAAACGGTCTTGAGACTGTTTGTCCTCAAACGGTCTTGAGACCGTTTGGTCATCAAAGTTGAAGACCGTTTGCTCATGATATTTATTGAGGTGTGTTCTAAGATGACATCATCATCTTCAAGCTTCAAACCTTCGAAATGTTTTGTGATCTTAGTGGTGATTTCATCAACAAATCAAAAGGAATTTCGAGAAAGAAAATAGAATCAACATGTGATGGAAGAAATGAAATCAATAATAACATTTAAGGGTTCAAGTTATATAACCCGCCTTCAAAGTTGAATCCAAGCTTCAAGATTCACATCTTCAATGGTGATTGAAGCTTCCTCAACTTCCCAATGTTCGTCCTCAAGTCTTTGAGTGAAAAGAATGGCTAAGGTTGAAGATTGAATGGAGAAAAGAAGAAAATAAGCATTGAATTTTAATTTCCACCATGAAATCAAGGTTGAAGATGATTAAGGAGCTCACCTACAGGTTGGGGCACGTCCTCCTATTTTTCCTAAGCTCCCTTGTGTTCGGAAAAGAAGAGTAAAAAAATCCTTTCATGTGGGTGAAATAATGGAGTGTATATAAGGGAAATTCAAGAGAGAGAAAGTGTTATAAAAATATTTTAATTCCCAAAATTGGTGCCACTTATCCCCCTCACTTCCTTGCATACAAAGCCATCATCCTCCCCTTAGAAATACTCTTCTTTATCCATGAATTAATGAATACAAATTAAGCACCTTAATCAATATAATAATAATATCCAAAAATTAGTGGATATTACTTTTTCTTTAATTAATGTGAGTGGGATCTTCACTCACTTTAGATATTTCAGTGCCATTGCAAGGAACAAGGACGTACACACTTATACAAATTTGACCATCACATTTTTGGTTGAAGGGCACTTCCATTAATATATTTATTTTTTCATTAAATTGAATCAGGGTTTTAATTGTGCTTAATTCTTGATTATTTTAATATCAAGATTCTCTCTCCTCGAAAGAGATTCAAATGAGACGCCCCTCTAATTTTCTTGTCTCTTATTGATACCAAGAAACCTTAGGAACTCTCTAGAAGTGGTATTTTGCATATTGAACCCTAGGTTTTGGGTAAATTGCACATTACACCAAAACTAGGTTTTAATGCAAAAACATTGCTTAATAAGCTCTTTCTTGGTGCTCAGGCTTGTGGAAGCCATACCTCTGCATCATTTTTCATCCTTATGATACTTAAACACTTGAGGACATTTTATCATGTGACATTTGCAAGTTAACCCCAAAACTTGGGTAATTTGCACTTTAGTCCAAAACAAGTAAAACATTAATTCAACATTATTCGAAAAGGACTAAAATTGAAACATAAGTTCCTCTTGAGCCTTAATTACTTTATAAAGGATAAAGACAAGAATATAAATGACTTACTTAAGCAAAACATCTAGGGTTAAGCCTGAACCCAGGTTAGGGATGTTACACATGCATTATTTAGTCTCTATAATCAAGAGGTCTTGGATAGCATACTCCCTTAGGAGGGGAAAATTACATCTCTATCACTCATAATTTTTCCCATGTGTCACACTCACCCTATCATCACCTTTATAACAACCCATGTTTCAGGATTACATTTCATGATGTCAAAGCATACATAATGAGATGTGATTAGTGCAATGATTTCAAAATTAAGAACCACAAACACCATCATCACTATGAGAGCTGACTATGACTACCATGGTAATGGTTTCCATGTGTCAGTCTCATGGTGAGTCTGTCTCGTGCATTGTTCTCCAGCATATATAGTGTGTTTGGTTTGATATAGCCATATCATGTCTAATGAGATTCTATCATCAACCAACTCACACTCTGATCTTGTGTGTCATTGTTGTCTATCAACATTCCATAATAACAACCAATCATGGACAAAATGAGAATATATATGTACTCCTAACATTTGTATGATTTCATTTCCCCAAGTTACATACTTGAAGACATACTTCATTGAGTAATATAATGCTCTAGACATTTATAATGTTTAATGATTATCTCATAATTGAATTAAACAGAATAAATTGAAAGCTTGCCTTTATTTATTAATCAAATTAGTTACAAATTATGCCATTACGATCATCATATGATTGGCTCTCTGGAAATACATACCAATAGAGCCTATTTTGATCAAACAATTAATGGATCTGAAATTGAAATTTAAGAAATAAATCCTAAGGTTACCCCTATACACAGGTCATTAGAGAGGGGCATATCATAGTACATGAAAGACATTGTCTCTTAATTATGTGATTCCATCCATTTTCCACTCATTTTGATCCATTGTCGTAAGATGATCAAGTAGCATGAATTATTTCTTTTTGAATGCATTACATGGCATAATAGGTGACATGATAGTTAGTTTCTTTTTAGATGCATTAGTTACAAAGTGAAAAAAATGAAAAAAATGTATGCATAAACAACTTTTGTGCATATCATTTAGTTGAATAACAATTACATGTAGATTGCATGCATTTTTCATCATTTGGTTTCATATCACATGTGGTTATATTGTTTTCATCTAAAAATAGAGTGCAGGAATACACATCCATACCCTTAGATAAAAAATTAAGAAAAAAATGAAATGAATGTGACATGTTCGTGAAGCCGAAGCATAACATTCCATCATGCTAATTAGTGGGCCAATATAAAAAAGGAAAAAAACAATTAATGTTTTGAAATAAGGAGGGAGAAAGGATGCTCTAAACTCTTCACAAAGAAATGGAAACATTCACATGATGTATTCTCTTCTTTACTTCATTCTCATCCATTTGATGATATTTTCAATGCATGCATCATTCCACCCATAATATTAGGAATTAGAAATCATGCATATCTCATTGTTTTAACCATATAGGTTCATCATGTTTTATTTTTTCATAAATAATTTGGATCCTACTTGTGATTCCTCATTAGCCACTTATTTTATTCCATTCATTGCTTTTATCGATAGGCCACTTAAATGATTATTCTCCTCATTCATTCTTATAAGGAGAACTACTTCGAAGTAGTTGGTAGTTAGGAAAGAGAAATGTAGATAGGGAATCACATGATGCACCAAGCGAATGCTTGATTGACTATGATGTTAACTTCTCTATTGATAGTGCTTCACTGACCAAAGGGTGGACATCTTTTATGGATATTTTTGGTCAGTTGAGAGTAGTTGATTGTTCAGTGGTCAATGAAGGCCAGTTCAGGATTGCTAGGTGGGGATAGTTGAGAAAAGAAATTCATATCTGAAACATATCTAAGGGTGTGTTGCTCGAGGACAAGCATCATTTAAGCTTAAGGGACTTTAATGCACCAAATAATTGTCTCTTTCATAGGCTATTTAATATTGATTTATGTTCACTTATTGTTCATTTTCATATTAATTGGTGCATTATTAATTACAATAAGCCTATGATACTCAATTGCATCAAATAAATATAAATTTAATTATCTTAAATAATTTAATATTATTTGAGAGCTCATGTTCATTTTTTTGTTGAATTTTAGGTAAATCTACAAGAATCTGCACAGCTTGGTACTACTGACATGGTTGTCGGTGGTACTGACACTTACTCAGCATGGGACATGTGAATTAGAAAAATTCGATAGAACTGAATGGAAGAAGTCGATACTACTGACAACATTACAACAAAGATTCAGGAAGTCTCAATAAATCTCAGTATTAACTACATCAACTCAAAAGTACCGACAAATGCATAGGCAACCGCAACTATCAAAGGCATCAGTAGTATCGACCTCCAGTTGGTAGTACCGACACGACTGGATTACATAGATCTGAAAATTACATTTAATCTAACAATTGTCAATTAATGACACCCTAAGTCACTTCTAAAACTTAGGGGAAGTTTGGCCAAACGTAATTATCTCATTCTATAACATTGGACTGCAGCCGAGAGCAAGGAGAGGAGAAAGCGGAGAAGAAAGCCTTGTTACTGGAGATCCGAGAATCACTGGTGGATGGATTTGCAGCATGTGGTTAGTGAATCAGCATGTTTCTGTGAGGGAGTCATCTGGACCATCTTCTTCAGGGGTTCTTTTAGTTCTCTAATTTTTCCTACATTTTTCTTCTCCTCTCTTATGTATTTGACAATGGAAATCATGTAGGGCTAAACCCCTTGTTCCTTTAAGACTTGGAAGCAGCCTGATTATAAATTGTAATTGACTTCTATGCATTAATATATCTTTTTCTCTTAATTTTTGGACATAAATCTATCAGAACATCATGAATTATCCATTCTTGATCACCATAGGTAGTTTAATAGACCGTTAATTGCTTAAAGAGAAGAATAAGGGTTGGAAAACTAATAGATTTACATGTTTCACATTGAACATTGAGAAAGGAGGCTTATGGACATGAATAGATTACTCAGAGTTTTTAGTAAAGCACCTAACTAATAACACAATTACTACAAGAGTAGAATTGGTATTAGATTAGGTAGTGAATTATGCCATGAGAGCAGGTAATTCTTTCTACGTCTCTTTATACAGGGTTCAGAGTGATAATTATTAATGTTATGATGTTAATTGCTATTTGAATCGAGACGAAACCATAATCATAAGGAATGCACTCCACTTGAGATAAAAAAACCCAATAATCTTAGATTTATTTTCTACATCTTAGATAATTAAACCTTCACTCAAAGTTTTCTTTGGCCTAGTGGATTGCATTACAGTTAGTATTAGTCTCTAGAGAACATGTCCTTGAGTTTGACATCCGGGCCTCTTGATGCCTATATTACATTATTACGTAAACTTGTGTATAACATGTGGTTTGTGTGTATCATACATTCATTAGAGTGAGTAGGATATTTTTAAGAGCTCTAGTCCTACATGTATATCTTGTGAGACTCTCACTTCCTCCACCTCCCAATTTCTCATTTCTACAATGAAGATGAAGATGAGGATTCTCTCTTTTAACTAAGAGAGATGAAGAAGAAGAGGGAAGGAGTCCCTTGGTGATAGCTTCTCCTTGGTGAAGGTGAAGTCAAAGGCAGAAGATCCAAGAAAAGTGGATAATTCCTTCAAGACAAAAGACTTGTGCAAGAGTGGGTAAGTCCTTGGTGAAGGCAGAAGACTCATTGCAAAGTGGGTATGTCCTTGGTGAGGTGGAAGACTCAACCTTGGATAGGTAAGTACTTTGGTAGATTGTTGGCTCACTTATCCTTAAAGGGAAGGTTGGGTATCCTTGGCTTGGAAAAGGAAGTTCATATATTTTTTCTCTTATAATGTAATATAAGGAAGGTGTAGTGGTTGCAAAATCCTAGAGGTTGACCTCTCTAGGTAGTGGACTGACTTACTCCTAGTTTGGAGTATGGGAACACTCCATAGCTTGTGTTCTTATGCTTGTTCAATCTCTCTCTCCCTTGATATGTATATTTTAGTTTCACTCAAAGCTCATACTTTCCATATTATCTTAGAAATATCTTGAAGGTCTAATGAATTTTGTTGAAGTGCATTTATCTCTATTCACCCCATTGTAGAACAAATTGCCCATCCTTTCATCCAACAATTGGTATCAGAGTGGGTCTTCTCCAAGTACACTTCTACAAGTAGGATATGATGAGAGATTATCAAGGTGGGATGTACCTCATCAACATTCTAATATTTTTTAGTAGCAACTTCCTCTATTCAAAGAGTTGATTAAAATTCTAAACCTATGGATTAAGTCTTGAGCTATGGAAAATGGTGGACCATCCAGACAAGATACCATAGACAAGGATAAAAGAATGGGATGAGGCTACTTTAAATAAAGCAATCTTCAATGAAGAGTCATCAACATTCTCTAGGCCTCCATGTCCCCCACCGAGTTCAATCGGGCTTCCTCTTATGAGAGGGCCTATGAGGTATGGAGAAAGCTATGCATCACTTATGAAGGGATAAATCAAGTGAAGGAAAGTAAAATCCACATGCTCAAAGGATTCTTGATAACTTCAATATGGGAAAGAAGGAAAGGGTGGTTGAGATGTACTCAAGACTCAAAACCATTGTAAATGGTTTTGCCATCCTAGGTCACCCTGTGCGTAGAGGAGAGATCAACTTAGATATCCTTAAAACTCCCCACAAGAGGTGGGAATCCAAGGTGACTTCCATTGAATAAGCAAAGTCTCTTAGTGATATCCTTATTGAATAGCTCATAGGAAATCTACAAGCCCATGAAGTCAAACCTGACAAGCAAGATGAAGAAGAAGAAGAAGAGAAAGAGCACAAGAGAATGAAGAAGGCTGAAATCAAAGCACACATTGAACCTATTGTTGGTCAAAACTCTCCATCCTCTCAAGTTGAAGAGGATGTCATGCACTCCAAGGGTAGACTCTATAAAGGCAAGTCCTCCACCTTCACATGATGCTTCAAGTGTGGAAATAAGGGTCACTTCAAGTAAGATTGTCCACAAGGCAAAAAGACCCATCATCACAAGAGAAGAGAAGAGAAATACAAAAAGAAGGAGAAATAGCACAAAAGCTAAAATGACTCCTCCAATTCAAGCTCAAGTGACTCCTCCAACTTAAGCTCAAGTGAAGAATCTAGTAAAGGATCTAGCTCAAGCTAAAGTGAAGATGGAGAATGTCATTTTTCTCTCATGGCATCAATAAGTGAACTCAAATGAGGTAAATCTAAACTATTTAGACAAAGAATCTTTAGTTGCTGCTATTCATGCTACTCATGCCTCTCTTAAGTCTTCTAAAAAGAAAAAGAAAAATCTAGCTAAAATTGTTGATAATTTGCATGTAGAAAAGGATGATCTTGAATATGCTAGTATTTGATTGCTTGATGAAAATTATGCTTATATTAGTCAAATAGATGTTCTTAAACTTGAAAATGCTAACTTGCTTGATAAGATTATATTTCTAGAAGCTCAACCCTTAATGCTTAATTGTAATGAAGAGTATATTATATTGTGAGTTCTCTCATGCTTGATATTGATGTTCTTATAACTAAAAAATGAGACAAATATTTTGTTTGGCAAGGATTAGAATCTGAAAATGGTGTTTATATTTCCAACATTCCTTTGCTTGAAAAAGAAAATTCTTCCTTTCTTACTAAAATCAAGTCTTTGAATCTTGTTCTAGTTCTACTAGTAGAGAGAATTAATATTGTTTCTCTTCATATTGGTAAAGAGTGTTATATGACCAAAGCTCTTTTCTTAGAAAATGATCTTTTGCATGCTAGAGATGATATCTATCAACTATATTCTACTATTACTTCTCTTATGGATGATAATCATTGTTTAATAGCTTCTATGCTAAGATTCTTAGACAATAAAAAGAATCTTAATCAAATCCTATATAATACTACCGAACAAATGGGTAGGGATGATTTTGGATTTGATAGTAGCCATAGGAACAACAAAGATAAAGGACCTTCAATTTTCAATGAAGAATTCTCTAACACTAAGTCTAGGAGAACATGCAATCATTGCAATGATATTGGTCATTATTCTACTTATTACCCTTTTAGGAAAGAATCCAAGAATAATAGGACTTTTTGTTGCTAAACTAACCCCTCCATACCCAGAAATATGATTGGGAACCATTTCATCTTTCTTCTTGTAGGTCAAGTGAAATTGGATTGACACGAGATGTTGATTTGTGAATGGACTTTTCAATCCACATGAAAGAAGAAAGGTTAGATGTGTAGGGGGTGGCTTCAAGTGGAAAAGAAATGGTAAGAACAGAGGAAATGTTATTCTTTCTCATATCCAATCATAATGTCTTTTTGCCAAGTTAGTGTGCACTATAGAAATGGTGTTTGAGTCAAAAGTGGTATATTATGATTCTCATAACTCTCTAGCTCAAAAACTATTTCGGATGCTTTCATAGTGCACTACTAACTATCTTACACATGTTTGGATATGGTCTATATTTTTATGTTCCTCTAGATATGTTTTTTTGAAATATATGTGCCTTTTTGACAGTAGATGTTGTCATCCGAGTTTATCTGGTAATAAACTTGACTAAAAAGCACCAATGGGTGTTGCCAACAACTGTTGTTGGCCGAGAACTTCAACTCATAACTCGACCAACACCACTTTGCATAGAATGCATAGGTGGTTTTTTCAATGAGAATTACCCTCTCGACTATATTTTCTCAATCAATAGCCTTATTCTATGGCACTCCCTTGGTAGTTTATATGTGCACATTGCCATGTTTTATATTTCCGATCTTGCATATAGATCTATTTGTTTAATTTCTCTAAATTGGTATCTTCATATCGTGTAAATTACCTATCTTGAGTTGTTATGCATGTTTTGATGAAGATCTCTTTGAATGTCTTGGTTGTGCCTTAAATTTCTTCCGGTGTGCTCAAACTTGCTACATCTTTCTAGTTTTATATCATGTGTTGATACAACCTTGAGTCTCTTAGTGGTAACCATCTTGTGGTAATGATGCATATTTTCTAGTGAGTAATATCCTTTCATGCCTCTACAATTGTGCTTATTTTTGTTGGGATATATCTCTATATCTACTCATAGCTTTCTCTTTAACTTGTACATCTTTTGCTGGGATCTAGATCCTAATAGTAGTCCTAACTTGTGATACCGTATACTGGTAGTTTATATACGTGTAGTTCTAGTCTAGTTCAACTTTTGATGAAGTGGTATTCAACTATATGATATGCTTGTATCTTGTTTCATACTCAAGCTTGTTTCTTGGCTTGCATATCTACTATCTTGAGTTCTTTCTTGCATAGTTTTACCTTGATATCTGCTAGAATTACATCTAAGGTTTTCCAAATGCATGTCTTGATTCGCTTTATATTCTATGCTTAGACAAGCCCCTAGTTTTACTCTTCTGCTCTCCCTCCTAACAGTTTGTATCTCCTTTTACTAAAAATTTGTGTTTACACCTTTTTTAAATGACAAAGGGGGAGAAGAAATGTCTTATGTAAAGGGAGATGTTAAGAGGATAAGACATATATGCAGAATATAAATGACTAGAAGACATATATTCAACAAATTTTATGAAAGCTAACCATGCATGACAAATAGCATCAATTCAGGAAGGGTACGAGAACTCCATGAGCATCAATTGAGGGAGAGCATATGAACTCAATACTATTGAAACCCCTAGGTTTCTCCAAAGGTATACTTTTACTTAAAAGCTTTCAATACATTTATGCAATGGTTTGTCATCTTCAGAAATGGGGAGAATGTTGACTCAAGGTCAATTTAGTCAATGTTGACTCAAGGTCTAAATTGACAACCCTTGTTTTGATGATGAATAACCACTCCAAATGCACTAACTTTCACATCCTCTATTGGAGAAAAGACAAGTCAAAATCAATGCAAGTGTACTTTTGTGGAATATGATGTAAATCCATTAGAATCATGTTGTAAATCACTTGTAATGATTGCATGACTTGTAATTACGCTTAGAAAAAATATAGAGCACTTAGAATGAATAGTTTAAGCACTCAAACAAAAATTTCCAAAATTCACGATGTTTTTTTGGTCAAGTTTCTCTTCTAACAAACTCGACCGATCCTCTCGATGCATTTTGAAAATGTCCAGGTTCAGTCAAGTTTCCTATTCACAAAATTTGACCGATCCCTACACTAACCAAAAACAAATTTAAGCAATTGGCTGTGATTCATCCAGGATAAACTCGATTGATGCTTCAAATTAGCTTTATCACATAATGCAATTGGTTAAGTTATTTTTATTGAAACTCAACTGATCACATTATATGGAAAGTGCATAAAAAGTGTTTCTAGCCATTGGAGTGTTGCAAACATAAAAAATAGATATGTTGTAACACCACAAAGGACTAGAATTCGTCCTTAAGTGTTCCCATTGGCTAGTAGGTATGCCAAACTATAAATAGGATCCTTTGTGCTTCATCCCATGGTTAGCCAAGCACTATGAAGGTCCATATATTATAGTTGAGTTTCTGCAAGATCCTTCCTCTCTCTCTAAGCTTAATCTCTAGCTACATCCATTATAGTGAGTAGGAGATTTGTAAGAGATCTACTCCTAGATGTATATCTTGTGAGGCTCTCACTTCCTCCACCTCCCAATCTCTCACTTCTACCATGAAGATGAAGATGAAGATTCTCTCTTTTATCTAAGAGAGGTGAGGAAGAATAAGAGGGAATGAGTCCCTTGGTGAGAGATTCTCCTTGGCTAAGGTGAAGTCAAAGGCAAAAGATTCAAGAAGAGTGGATACTTCCTTCAAGGAAAGAGACTTGTGTAAGAGTGGGTAAGTCCTTGGTGAAGGAAGAAGACTTGTTGCAAAGTGGGTAAGTCCTTGATGAGGTTGAAGACTTGGTCTTGGATAGGTAAGTCCTTTGGTTGATTGTTTGCTCCCTTCTCCTTAAAGGGAAGGTTGGGTATCCTTGGCTTAGAAAAGGAAGATCATAAATTTTCTCTCTTATAATGGAATATAAGGAAGGTGCAATGGTTGCAAAATCCTATAGGTTGACCTCTCAAAGTAGTAGAATGACTTACTCCTAGTTTGGAGTATGGAACCACTCCACATAGCTTGTGTTCTTATGCATGTTCAATCTCTCTCTCCCTTAGTAAGTATATTTTTGTTGCACTCAAACTTCATACTTACCATATTATATTAGAAATATCTTGAAGGTCTAATGAATTATGTTTAAGTTCATTTAGCTCTATTCACACCCCCCCCAGAGAAAATTTCCCATCCTTTGACCCAACACTTGTTATACTAAATAAGACAACCTCAGTAAGACTTTAGGAGTTGGTTGCCTTGAAGAAACGACACCATAGGTCACATGTACCATTAGTTTCGTACTAAAAGATCGATGCTACATGTACTTATACCTAATAAGAAAACACCAACCTCAGTAAGAGTTTAGGAATCAGTTTCCTTAAAGAAACGTAGCCATAGATCAACCTATATCGTTTGTTTCCCACCAAAAAACTAATGTCACTTGTACTTATCCCTACTAAGAAATACCAACCTCAATAAAACTTTAGTCATTGGTTCCAAGAAGTAACAATGCCATAGGTCAAACTTGTATCATCGACTTCCAAAAAAAATGATATCACATGTGCTTATCCCTAATACAAAAAATAGACCTCAATTATACTTTAGGTGTCTATTATAGGAGAAAAACAAATGTCATAAGCCAAATTTGGGGAAATATTTTTTGTGGGGTTCATTGTCAGGAACCCTTTGTCTCCAATTCTTTTAGTAACAACCAGCAACACCTGATTTATTGAGACAAAACATTTTGTGGTGTACTTGACCTACTACATCAATTCTCTAGTTCAATCTGATGATAGAGTCTTTTTGGAGGAAAACTTTATTTCACAGAAAGGGCTTTGTCTTCAGTTTTTTACAACCCACGCAACAAGCCTATATCATTTTTTTTCATTAAAAATTTTGAATTTTGTAGGATATCTTAGACGTCAGTTCTTCACAAAGCAGACGAAGTTAGAGTAAAACTGGTACCTATCTTTTTCTTAATCGACAAGACTTTACTAGTAGTGAGGTTTGTGTTTTAGCAATCGACGGTATAGGTCTACAGTGTCAGTTTTCAATAGAAACTAATGTTAAGAAAAGTGACACCATAGGTCAAAAATGTACTGGTATAGTTCGAATTAGGTATTAGTCTCCACCACTTAAGAGATTCAACTCAAAATCTAAATAGGAATGACAACTACAATGTATTATCCTTCAATTATTTAATCATTATTTTACACCAAAGTCAAGTCTTTTCAAAGTTCTACGTACATCCATGTGACATCCCTCTAAGGTTTTTCTCATACCTTCCTGATTGTGACTTAGCACAATGAATCATCAATAAATTCTATAAATAATTCTCTTTGTATAATAATATAAAGAAAATAATGTCTTGATGGAAAACCTTTTGATGTAAATTAAAAAATGGCCAAAATCAATGTGAGAACTAAGTCACAATCACATCTTATCAATTTTGTACTTACAGTACTCCATCATATTAACTTTTTACTTGAGTGTAAAAATAAAATCCCATGGAACCTATAGGGCCAATAGGGTACATTCACTTATAGAATAGTGGAAAAGGATATGATTCTCTACCAAAGGGGAATTCACAAATGCAATCTTGGGGCTTTTGGTCTCACTTTTCACCTTCTAAGTACTAGGTTATTCACACACTAAGACACCTAATCTCATCTCTATTAATATGGTTATGGTTCATTATCACTAATTGTCATGTGAGAAAATTATGAGGAAAATTGTTCCACCTAAGTTCTATCTCTATCCTAAGTGGATAGGGCTCACAAAAATAGGGTTCACCATAAATTGTTTTCCTAAGGCATAAGGTTATTAGTTATTTAAACCCTAATTTTAATGAGATATGCATGAGTGCGGAATATTTATAGCTCTGATACCATGTTGTAAATACATGAACATTGTGATCAAGTTTTTACAATAGATTTATCAGAAATTTCAATAAGTCTTTTTATTCATAAAATTTTCTTAGAGTACAAGGTGTTCATAGAAAATATAAATAACATCAAATACTAGTGAATACAATTTTAGCTAATCCAATCTTCATCTTATAATAGAGGACATATCATGTAATCTCTTCTAGGTATTGCTTTGATCATATGTCCATGAAATCCCAAAGGGAATAAAACCACACATGGCCCTCAAGAAGGTAAATATCAGTTAGTCAAATGATTAATGTAAAAATGATAATTGGAAAGTATAAGTATGAACCCGGGTACAAATGATTTTTATAACAATATTCAAAGAGTTAAAAAATGTAGGCAAATTACCCAGTGATCAATGAGTTTTCAAATTCATAGGATTCAATATCAATTTTTTAGACTAGAAATTCAAACTTTCAATTAGATAACACATTTTTGTCTGTTGGGGAGTCAAGTTTTCTCTCCTATGAAGAACGATAACACCCAACTATCATTCCCACTATAATGAGAGACTTTATGTCCTATAACTCTATGACAAAACGTGGAAGTCTAATTCCACTAAATTATTGGATAACATATTGTCCTTTTTGGATGATTAAATAATGTGTTAATACTTTCATAATTTATATATTGGTGCCCTTCCAAGGAGGAAGGATAAAATTTAAAACAATTTAAGCCAAGCAAACTATATACCATGCATTACTTTAAGAGTGAATTTAAACTTTAAAAAATGAACAAAATTACATACCTTAATTCGTAAGCGTACAAAATGCAATGATTCCAAGTATTAAGCTCCGAAAATAGATAAAAGAGAGATATATAAATTTTGAACAACATCGGTTACTATCGACTTGGAATCAATTGGTATTCAAATTGTATTTCATTATTCGTGACTAGTATTTTCCCTCTAGGAGTGTTATTCATATTTTCCATTGTTGTCACTTCAAAGGTTTCTAGCTAGGTTATACATGTAATCAATATTATATACTCAATTTTTCTATCACATTTTCTCTATATTAGATCATAAAATGTTGTTCTCCCTTATATCGTTCTATTTAGTCTCTAGGATTTAAGACATTCATTTAATAGTATTTCCTTAATAGGAGTGTCTAAGGTTTCTATTTAAAGTGCCTCTATACATACATAACTATATGTTCATACCTAGATTTCAAATATTTACATAAGTATATATATATATATATATATATATATATATATATATATATATATATATATATATATATATATATATATTCAAATGATTGAGAGGAATTAGCTTCACTTATAGTTCAAATACCCTTCTTATATTTCTCTCTTTAAATAAATCTAGTATCTATAGGTATACATATCTAGAGTTTGACTTCATAAAAAATCCATAGTTTCTGTTAACATTATTTTTACTACATTTATCACCTCTATTATTGACATACCGACATATACATATGTTAGTGTCAGTACATACACTAATATGAACTGATTTTCTATATCAACCTGGTGATTATCACATATTAGAATATCATGATTTTCATCTGTCCATTCCAATTATATTATCGATGACTAATTTGTATAACAATAATATACAATAGAGAAAGAGTCTACTAAATTACGTTTGTTGGCATATTTTGATATTAATACACTAATGTAAATAGTAATATTTAAATTATAATGTTTGTATTTTAGTATATGATTAACTAACCCATATTAGTGTTTGGATTATGCTTTATGCACTTCAAGATTTGAGAGCATTGAATGAATAATAAGTATATATGATCTCAGCATGCACATATACCATCTTTCATATTGTAACGTAGTTTTATAGATCTGAAATATACATAA
The DNA here is from genome assembly GCA_963693085.1 of Alisma plantago-aquatica. Lineage (NCBI taxonomy): Eukaryota > Viridiplantae > Streptophyta > Magnoliopsida > Alismatales > Alismataceae > Alisma > Alisma plantago-aquatica. The sequence goes on from OY856415.1 coordinate 350,753,754, forward strand.
TACGTTATCAAAATTTCATACTTATTACTTATTAGTGATTATATACATGTTGAATATCGAGAAATTGTGCTTTACCTGATCTACACATACCACTATGTACATGATAGTAATGACCAGTGCAATGGGTTGATAACCAGCTTATCCTCATAGACGTATACGATTGGTAATTAAGAACTATAATAGACGAGTGTACAGATTTAATAATTTTATGTATACTAGTGTATATACACAAGGATCTATGTATATGCATGCCCATATAAAATATAGGATTAGAAGGTTAAGATTGTTTAATAATGATTAGATTTGTGTAAATTTTACTAAGTTCATACCTTCTATTTCATTATCTCAGTTATTGATTAGAAACGAAGGTTCATGCTAGCTTACTTGTATGATCGTAGAGTTCTAGTAGTCGTTGTTTGATCTGCAGACATTCCTTGTGACGGAAGTTGTTCTCCCGCTTATCTCTCGTGTTCTCTAGTCTATATTGAATGTGGCTTTTCGGTTCTGATGGCTCAAGGGCAATGGATGCGAGTTTCATTGGTTTGATGCTAGTTGCTTATCAATAATTATGTTCAAAGTACATGAACCACTTACATCTCTCTTAGAGAAGATGGTAGTTGCTCTTCCTAAGTTGATGAAACCATAATCATAATCTTAGGGTTAATGAGCCCTAATTATCCTGTTCAACCAATTAACATTCATTAATAAATAAACTTGATTTCTAAGTATTACTTGTATCCATCATCTTAGAATAATGTATCATCCATACTTTCTAAACAAGGATCATAAATAGGCATTCAAAGTATTTTATTTAGATTCTTAATATTTTTCTGTTCGAATCGGTATAATGTGTCTATATTTTGATGAAGGGGGCATTAATTATGATTGTTGCAACGTGTATTTAATTTCAAGATTTTTTTAATAATGATACCTCTTTTGGAGTGACGTGGAGGCTTTTTACTGGTGAACGAAGCTCCAGCCCGCGGCCACATGAGATGAGACCGACTGGGCGGTAGACCTGTGGCCAGTCCCGGTTCCAACTTGGAAGGACCATGGTTGATACGCGATAATTCGGCCCAACCCCAAGCGCGACTCGCCCCTTTTGCAACCTCGTGATTGCACGCTCTATTTCTACAGTGAAGTAGAGTACCATCACGAGCTTTGACTCCGGCCTCCTCAGCCATGGATGGCAAAACTCGAGAAGTTTCCGATTGAGCCGAGAGGTGCTGAGGTCTAGTCATGTGGCGATATTTGAGGAAGGGTTGTATGGAGCGAAGACATGATTAGGAGGAATCCTGTTTACACTTGTGGCTTCCCTAAGATTCCTAGATCCGATCCATTCTCGTGAAGGTGCATGTGATCGTGCCAGCCATAGCGGCGATCTACCGCAAAGGGAGGAAGGTAGGTAGGGATTGGAGTAGGTGTCCCAAAAAGCTTGAGGAAACTGTGCAGTGCAGAGGTGACTTGGTCAAACAGAAATCTAACCAACTGGCGGGTTAAGAGACGAAGTGGATTCTCTTTTCTGGATGTCCCTTTTATGCCTCACACATGTCTGGTTTTATAAGGGGAGGCTAGGGGTACCGTCCGGGGATCAAGTCCCCCTAGAAGAGGGACTTTTGCCGTCCATGTTTGAATTTCTATGAAGAGAATGCTCGTGGGTTTCATTGTCATAGGGATTTGCGTGAAGGAAGGAAACGAGGCTGGAGAGAGGTCGTGTACTACTAGAATCCAATGCACGCATGGGAAATGGGCGAGAGAGACGACTAAACCATTATCTCGTTATGGACATTCACGCAGGAAATGGGATAGAGATATGTTGTTGAGTATCACTCATTGTTTGTGATGTTATAATCTGATTATGGACATTCATTGTCAAAGTGAGTTGGGACCGATAGGGTTAGACATATAAGATGCACTTAGAAGAGGAGTTTAATCATGAAAACATTAAATTTAGTTATTAAACTATTGAAGTAATCAAAATGAATAATATTGGTTATCAATCGATCGACTAGAGTGTTCGGTCGACCGACTGCACTATATTGATTGTCTAATGAAACCAACCAGTCAATCGATTGAAATGTTCAATCAATCAACTTATCAATGTTGTCAACGAATAGCCAAACTAGCTAGTCAACTGATTGTAATGTCCAATCGATTGACTAGATTGACTCGACAAGTTTGAATAAGTAAAATAATTTAATGTTGGCCGAAACAACACGCATTAAACATTGCAATAAAACCAATATTATTGCAATGTTGATCACAAGCCAATCGATACATTGGATTGGCCAGCCGACCGACTGGCTATGTGTGGTCCTGCCCAGCCATGAGATCTGACCCTTTATCTCCCTAGGGTTTATGAAGCCCTAGACTAGTCAGTCATATATAAAGGGGATGATCAAGGTTCTCACGACATAAGTGATAGATTTGACTTTCCATAGTTGTACTAACGCGAGAGCCCAAGTCTTCTAACTCATCAAAGGTAAGGATAGCAATGGAGAAGGAAGTCAACAATAGGACGTTGACAAATGAAGGGGTAACTCCTTCCTAACAGCTCAAGAAGCTTGACATGGAGTTTCCAGTGGTACATGTGGACTACTTAGTGGAGTGGAAGCTTTTGTTTCTATGCTAGGAGGTCGATGTAGGCCATCATACGCGAGTGCTACATCAGGAGGACACTGACGACTGTCATCCTTATGCTATTTAAGAAGGAAGCACATCTTTGTGCAAGAATAGTCATTAGACTTTCTGCAGAACAAGGTACATCTTACATCCTCTTTCCTAATACATCGGTGTTGATGTGATCTACTAGTTAGGAAATATGGACATAAATTTTTGTTTCCATTTCCTAGTTTGTCTCCATGTTTCCTCATAGATTATTTTTCTTCTAACAATTTATAGATCTTAAGAACTAAGGTGTAGTGATTTATAGAGTTGAAGAGATTAGTATATCTTGCATCCTTGTGCTATTTTAGAAGCAAGCACATCTCTACGCAAGAATAGTCGTTGGACTTTCTCCAGGACAAGGTACATCTTGCATCCTCTTTCCTAATACATCATTGTTGATGTGATCTTCTAGTTAGGAAATATGGACATAAATTTTTGTTTCCATTTCCTACTTTGTCTCCATATTTCCCCATAGATTATTTTTCTTCTAACAATTTACAAATCTTAAGAACTAAGGTGTAGTGAGTTGTAAAGTTGAAGAGATTGATTGCAATACAACCTGAATGTTTCATATATGATCATTGGTGAGGCTTCATTTATGATTGCTTATACATGATCATAGATAATGGGAATTTATGGAGAACATGTAGTGTTTGTATTTATTAAATGAGTCATGAGGTATAGTGGGGATTAACACCATTGGAAAAGGGGTGATTGTTCACCGATGAAATTCTTCACTATAGGTTTGTGGTTTTGCAACTAGGTACCAAGGTGAAGGATATGGAGTGGATGGTGAAGGACTATTATGGTTGGGATGATCTATTGGTCCACTTCATTATTATAGGTGGTGTTTAGAGTTCATGGGGTGAAAGGGGGGAGAGTGTCGCCACACTAGGTCATCATCTCAACCTTCATCAACCTTTGCAATTGTTGGTGATCGATTCTTCCCCTTCAAGTTACTTAACAATTGGGTGAAGAGTGCCCACATTGGCTAGGGTGATGTGGGTGTGTCTCCTAGAGGGTAGAGGGAAGGGAACAAGAAATATGAATAGCGAGAGGAGTAGAAGAAGAGAAGGAAAGGAGGGATATAAATGAGCAACGACAATGTTGGAAGCACATAATTCATGGTTCATCTTTCAATGGGGAAACATATATGTTACATGGGAGACATAATAGAAGGGTCAATGGATCTAAAATGTAACTTCATAGAAAAATATCATATATTAATAATATAATTTTCCACAAATTAAATGGGTGGGTAAATAACGTTCAATTGGAATTAAATTTGGTATTTCGGCTAATTAATATGTTGGAAATCCAATATTTTAACCAATTAATCAATTATACAATGTTTCATTTTTTATTTCTCTCCTAGGTTGATAACTATGTATTTAATTTATTAATTTCCCTTTTAAGAATAATTTTATATAATAAATCATTTTATATATTTGCCTTCATTCCCCAATCTTAGAAATATTCTAGATTGTCAAAATAGAGTCAAGACTAATTAATTCATGAATTTTTATAATTTTGTACATGTGACACTTAATTCAACTTATGCTACGACTTCATATAGAAGGATTTTGTTAAAAGATTATATATATTGGATTTAATTAATCCACATTTAATGTAAATCAACCAAAAATAAGTAAATATTAACATAATAAAAATGGGCCGCCGAACATGGATGTTAAGTTATGCATAAAGGATCAGGTATGCACACCATACAACTCAAGTTTAGTGCCACCAAAAAGTTTTTGAGTATAAAGCTTGCATTTGAAACTTCATCTTACCAGGAAGCAAGGAGCTAGTCACGTTTAAGTTCTATTTTGATTCCCTACTCAAGATCTTCTATGTCCATAACAATTCAAGCATGCACCACTTAAGTTTGATCCCCTATCAAGAATACATGTGCTCAATAATTTGATTTTGTGAGAAAAACACTTTGAAAATCATGAAAAAAAGAACACAATGCATTCTTCAATGTTTTTTCCAACCTAGCTTCATGGATTTACATCCAATGGGATCAAAGCTAGTCATTCAAATTTTGAAAAATCTCTTAGCCCACCTAATGCATGATCACAAACAATAAAGTCAATAGTGATGAAAATGCATGGTTCCAAGTTATCAAAGTTTATATCGAGAACCAAGTCATCCATAAACATCTCCCTTGACAATAATAGTAGGAGCTTAAATTAAAATTATGAAATACATCATAGGGTGAGGACAATTGTACCATAGATCATGCAAACAAACTCTACTCAGATGCTTAAAAAAATAACTTGAAGACATTTAATTGTGAAGGATATCAATGGAGGATCATGGGGTACAGACATGAGTAGGGTCATTCCTACAAATAAGATACAAGTTTTGGGATATTACTGGAACACCATGGCTACAGATTGATGCCAATATATCTACAAATGTAAAGTTTTCCAAATACAAGGTGATTATATCCATGCACCATATAACCAACTATACAATAGGGCCATGCCTGGGCCTTTCTCTTAGGAACTTACATGATATGAAAGATACATCATAAAGCTTCAAATGGAAATTGCTTTATTGTGGTTTCCATCACCCATTTCATCATGTGGGTGGAAGCCTTATGCATCAGCAACACTTACATTGAATAGTTGATCAAGTTCCTAAATAACACATCATATGTTGGTATATGGAACACCACATGATATCATTTCTGAAAATGATACAAAGGTCATTATTAAATCTATCAAATAGTATTTTATCTCTTTGTGATTCATGTGTCACTAGTTGTCACCATAATGATCCCAAATGAATGGAGTTGTGTAGGTGACAGACACAAATCCAATAAAGATCCTCAAGAAGAAGACTAGATCTAATGCCAATTGGTGTGAACATTGTCCAATGTCTGTGTGAGTGGATCAAACATCCATCATAACTTCCAAAAGAGCCACACCATGCTCACTTGTGTATATAATGGAAGAAATATTCCTAGTAAATATTTAAATCACATCAATTTACATATTATAAGAAGCAAAAATTCCGAAGGCTGAACATGTTAAAGACTAGATCTATTTCCACAACACACTTGATGAACAATGGATGAGATATATTCAAGTTGCACAATTCTATCATGTTTGATCATCTTAAGCATTCAATAAGAGTGTTTGTCCCCATAGGTTTAAAAAGAATGATCATGTACTTTGCATCTTTAAAACTCTGATTGCAAAGTCATGTTCAATCCAATGTAGGAAGAGCCCTATATCATCCACGACATTTATGATTGTTGTGGTCTTCTTAGAAATGACATGCATTGTATATTCATGTCTATCACACCAAGACCAACCTTTTCAAGCACTACTACTGTTGAAAAATAAGCTTCATCAACACAAAGCCTCAGATAAGGAGTAACATATGAGAGTAAAGCTTCCAACCTTTTAAAATTCACCTAAAATATTTATGCTCCTCATCGTTTAACCTATGCCGCTAAAGTGGCAAGGTAAAAACAAGAACTATAGGGTTTACAATAGAAGGAACACTACCGTTATGCTAAGGCCCAAATAATTGGACAATGTAAATGTGACAAAGTGGAATTTTGCATAAGTATGATGAAATTACTATTTTTTCCCTCATTATACTCCCTCATGATCCTCAATCATTTTTCTTGGCTTCATAATCAATGTTGAGACTAAAATACAAAATATGGTGATCAATGTGAACTTTATACACATTATAAAACCTCAAATTTGATTAATTCATCATTTTGTGTAAAGAAGAAAATTGGTCAATCAAACTTCATCTTTCGTTTCTCAAACTTTTCCAATAGGTTCTTCACATTTTTGGGAAGCTATGATCCAAATTTCATTGCAATTGGACATTCCTATTAATTACTACGATTTTGTGAAGTTAATGGGTTTAAAACCCCTTTATTTGCTCTTTTATTGGCTTTGCCATGTCAACAATTTGTGGGGTGTTTAAGTGGGGCGAGTCAGGGCCCTTGGATCTACCCCTCATGGATCACGGTCCAATCTGATGGCCACTGGTCATCTCCTACCTCCTACAATCAGTGGAGAGTGATTAAGGAGGACCGAGACTTGCAAAGCGCTTGAATAAGACCCGATTCGAATTTCTAACCGAGAAAATCTCTTAGTCTTGTGAATTTTCACTCAACGAGCCCTTGTTTGACCATATTTATTGCACCATTACTCCCTCCCCATGAGTTTCTTGTTTGCTCCTCTCACTCTGGTGGCCATGGCAACCACCAAGGATTGATCAACCCCTAAACGTAACCCTAGTGCTATATAAACCCCCGCAAAGGACCCCTCCATCATTCTGCAGGAGAAGCCTTCTTGTTGGAGCTTGGACCCATCCTCTAACACCCTGATTTGCCTCCCCGACCTCCTTGCTGCTGGTGCAGCACCACCACAAAGCTCAGATCGGGCACCCCTACTCCTTGCATCCCTATTTTTCTGACCCCCATCCAGTTCGTGGGGCCGAGGCACGCTCGGCTGGCACCTCAGCCACCTCCCTTGCCCTCTCCTACTCCCAAACCTTCCCCACTCTGACAAGCACCTCTGCTTGCCTAGGTGGATTGCACGAGTCATGTGTGAGTGAAGGGAAAGGTTCCCCGAATCGTTGTTCAGGGAGGAAGACCATCGGTCCATTGGACCAACCAAGCCACAAGTGAATTGGTAAATCATGTCTGAACAGGCCTATTGAAGGATCAAACCAGACTCTGAACCAAGAGAGTCGTCTCTACTACATGGCTCAATCTGGGCCATTCATCATGCATATAAGGGTCATCCTTTTTCCATACTTAAGATATTTCTGCTTCTATATGTTAAAAATTGAAATAAATGGATGAATCTTGCAAAAATCATATCTCTTGATTCCTAGATCCAAATAATTCTAAGAAATAGTCTATTTTGATTAGAAAAATCCAATGAACCCATTAAAAATAGTTTTGAAACCTGATTCCAAACGATTCTCATTGATATCCCTATATTTGATCTCTTGCTTATTTCATTTATTAAGTGGCTCAATAATGATGATTAATGCTTGAGAAACCCTAATTCTGACTATAATGATCATATTGAAACCAAGGTTGACAAAATATGAGTTTAGATCTGATATTGTAACTTATCTCTCCTAAAATGTGAATCATGCACATTTAACTAACGGTTAACCTTTATATTGTGATGATGGATCTAAATCTTGTGAAAACCTTGATCATGTGTATGACTCTACTTTAATCAAATATGATCTTGAATTCCAATTATATTCAGTACCATGATGATAATCTAGAATTTGATGATGACTTGAATATTGATCATTAGGGTTTACACATATGATCCTAGAAAACCTAAGTAGGTCATCCACACTTGGAATATTCTTGACACTTGAATAATGTTTTTTTTTGGTCGGCGAAAAAAATGTTGCTATTAATGAGTCCAAAACTTTGGGTACAAGAGGAAGTGCCCCATACAACCAGGATAATAATCCAGAGGAAACAAGGACCTCACAGACAAGAACAGGAAAAGCAAACATGAAAGCTAGGCTATCCTATACTAACCAATCTGCTAACATCAGCCCAGTTGACATGAAACCAGGGAAACAACTATCAATAACACCACCTTCAAAGTGTGCTCCCTAGCTCCATGAACCAGGCTTAGGCTACTAGACTAGCTAGAATTATCAGACCGAAGCAAACATCTAGAACCTCCTTCGTGATCCAAGGCTTCCAGGCTACAAGCTCCATAATCAAAAGCCATCAATGGCAACGAACGCAGACCCATAAACAGGGTAGGAGAACCTTCCTATCTTCCTTACGCAATTATAACCAGCCCTGAAGGAAAGGATTCAAGAAAAGCCATCATAACCATGCTTACAGTATAGGTCGAAGCAACTTCAGAACTCTTGAACAAGCATATGCCTCCAAGAAACGAACAGACCCAGAGTCATAGAAATAGAAGAGAATGACTAACCGTCCTTCTTCCTTCCAGACTTCTTCTTCCTTTTAGACCAAGATTGGTCGTAATCCAAGTACTTAGGATCCCATTGATCTGACTCAAAGTCAGAACCATTCGAACCCTCATCTTCAAAAAGCTTTTCCTTCCTGACCTGTTGTAGGGCAGAGAACTCACAGATGTTCCATATTTTGTTTGGCAGCCAAGACTCAGAAGTTGAAACTTCCTTGCTGCTTCTAACTATCTCCAACTCCCAGCCTAAATCCAAGCTACCCAAGTTACAAACAGGAGAGGTGCCAACCATGTCGGGCTATGCTATTTGTATCTCAGTAGCTAGAGGTTGAGAGAATGAAGAATGTCGAGCATTATCAATGACAGTATCCTTAACCTGTTGAGAAATGAACTCCAGAAAGTAACTGTCTTGCTCCAGTTGGTTAACACGAGCACTTCTCTCAAGAACCGCCTCACTGACGACCTTAGCAGGACTCGACTCCTTGGCATTCTGTCGAGCAACACCCTTGCCTAACCTGACCTGGATGTCCTTTTCTGGTGGGGGCTTCCTCGGCTTAAGAGGACATGAAAACCCTCTGTGCCCAAAACACTTGCAACTGGGGCAGATAACCGGCCAAGTAATCAGCTCCACCTTCAAGGTTTTCAGGGACGAGTCCACCTCCACCATAGCTGTTCGAGGGAGATTGGCTTTGCTGCAGATATCAACACAAACCAGGGCGTCACCAAGACAACCCACAGCAGTCGACTGTACATCAAAGTCTACTGGGACGCCAAGGGTACTAGCAACTCTGGCTATATGTTGCTTGGTCAACGGCAGACCAGCGTTTTCAATCTTGACCCAGATAGGGGCACTCGAGAAAGAGAGAGGTTGAAGAGGAAGTCATGGTTTCCACTAATGAACAACCAGCAGGGACCCATCCATGAACTAGGGTGCTTCGTCAAGCACCCTCTCCTTTTCACTGACAGTCGGCATCTTCACAACATAGCCTTCACGCTCTTCGGTGACTATCTCGACCGGCCCGCTAGGACGCCACGCTCTCCGAATCCAACCGTAGATTTGGCCACTGAAAGCCTTCCTGCCCACAAAACGAATTGAGATATACTCCTCCCATGTAGGAATTGAGCATTCCTGACTCGAGATTGAGGCGCATTTCACGCCATCCTTCAGCCCTGGTTCAACGAACTTGACCAGATCCACGGGAATCACTGCTCTTCCTTGCCTGCTGGAGGAAAACCAGTCTGCAAGGCAAATGGGCCAAGGCCCTTCAGTAGAGCAGCTCGAGGACGGCTTGGACGAGTTGGCGGAGCATCTCGAGGACGACTTGGAAGAGTTGGCGGCGGCGGTGTCTTGAGCCCTAGCAGAATGGATCTCCGGATGGTCGCCGCTTCCATCACCGTCGATCTCTGGTTGGCCGAGCGGAGGAGCCGAAGATGGCTCAGCAGCAGACTCCCCCCTTCCTCCACGCTCGCTGGATCGCCCTCGCCCTCGCCCTCGCCCACCTCTTCCGCCTCTCTGCGACATCGGAGATCCCTGCTGGTTGGTTGGTTGGTTCTATTCTTGGCTGATGGTACACTTGAATAATGTTAGACATATCAAAATATTATGGACCATAAGTGGATCACCTAACCCTATGGTTGACCTAGGAAAATGTAACCCTAATCTCAAATATTGAAACATGATCTCCAAATATCATGATCCTGACCCTGGATCCAAACATTGTGTTTTAGGATCTAACTCCAAGGGTTGACCTATTACTAGTGGATCTATACTCAAAATCTTTAGTGGAAGAAACACTATTATATAACTCCTCCTTGATTTTATTGAAGATACTTTTATGTATCTCTTGACTGTATACTTGGCTACTTACATGGATGAGCTTTTGTTCCCTATGATTAGTCTTCTGTTTTTCTATACTATATTTTAAAAAACATGAAAACATAAATTGCATGTCCATTATGACTGCCCGTATATTGATAATGATGATGATATTGATAATGTTGATAATGTTGATATTGAGTGCAACAACCCCCTCATTTGGAGATGGGACTTGTACATTGGCCTCCTATGTTCCTATGGTGAGAAGGAGCCTGGTGACCTTCCCCATCGCGTTAGGGTAATAGAGTCACACAAAATATATAAGCATGCTTATTTGATTACAACATAATTGGAACTCGTAACAAAAATTAAATCGTTGAATAACAAACATTTTTTCGAATGATATTGGATTTGGAAATCATTTGTTATTCTTATGAATATAAGTCTTGCCAAATATACTCTTTTGTTATAAATCGCTTTACTTGATTTTGATAATATACCGTGCAATTGCATGATTGTGCCTTGATTTTCTTGATTTTATGCAATAGAAATGGACTACTGAATAAGATTGCTTCCACACTCTACATACCCTAATGACAAGGATATATTGGAAAAATCTCCATATTGGGTTAGTTGTTCTTTTTTTTTGGTGAACCGAGCTCCTTGTATTACTATTTTTGTGTTTTTGGTGTTACATACAAGTATAGCTATCCATATGACAGGAAAAGCTATTTACAGCAAAAAAGGAAAACAGAACCACTAAGAACTGATATCCGACACCAGCAGGAGAAAAAGAAGAACAAAAGGGAACCATCCATGGATGCCCACCAAAGGTATGGAGAACCCGAACAGCTGAGCCATCAGAACAGGGTAAGAGACCAGAAATCTGCAGCAGCAAACAACAGAAACAACAGCAAAGAACCCTGCTCAACCTTCGAGAGAACGAACATCTTTCAGAACTAGCTCGCAAATAGAAAACCACTCATTCTCTCTACAAGAATGCCCAACAAAGGTTTGGAGAACCCGAGCAACTGAGCTATCAAAACAGGGCAAGAGACCTGAAAACTGTAGCAGCAAATAGCAGAAACAGCAGAAACAGCAGAAAAGAAACATGCTCAACCTTCGAGAGAACGGACATCTTTCAGAACTAGCTCCCAAATAGAAAACCACTCATTCTCTCTATTTGAATGGACTCTGAAGTTTCTTTCCTTCTAGATCCAATACAAAATGCAAAGAGCAATAAGATGGTTCCTCTTGGAAGTGCAGCCAGCTAGATCACTGCAGGAGATCGGTTTAACAGGGAAATTCAAGCAAGACATAGCTTTATCCCAAATTAAGCAAGAAAATCTGCACTTGAACATACAATGTGACGTATCTTCCTCACTCATTTTGCAAAGGAAGCAATAGGAAGGAATAGAGATACCCATTCTTCTTATATAATTAGTAGTGACCAATTTATCATGCCCCACTTTCCAAGCATGAATAGCAAATCTGCTAGGAGCTTTAAACCGCCAAAGCCATTTGAAGAAGACATTAGGCACACTCCTAGAACGAACAACCTCCCAAATGTCCTTAAATCTGATGGAGGACATCCCATTAAAAGTAATGATATCAGGACCAGTTAAAGGCTTATCAAGCGAAACCAGAAGATCATACAAATTCTTGTGAAGTCTGGAATCATTAAGAATCCACATACCATATGCTATCAAACAAGAAACTTTACATAGAGGATGCAGACCTAATTTGATAATACTTTGCCTGCCTAACACATCCAGCACAAAACGACCATTAGGGAGCCAAGGATCACCCCAAAATAAAGTATAATTACCATCACCAATTCTGAAACTGATATGTGATTTCAGGAAATCCCTTTCCTTGATAATTCTATTTACAAGCCAGGAGTAACTGCCATTATCATTTATAGTCCAGTAAGTATTTTTATTGAAATACTTCTCGTGAACCCACTTTATCCATAGAGAGTCCGCTTTTCTTGCTAGATTCCAAGCATGATGAATGATAGAGAAAAAATTGATATCTTTAATAGAATGAATATTTAAACCCCCTTCATCCTTGGGCTTCGTAATGGAAGACCATTTGATCAAGTGAACATTAGAATGATTTTCAGAACAGCCCCAAATGAAATCCCTGATGAGCTTCTCGATATCATCAATAACTGAACTTGGGAGAGGAAAACAATTAGACCAGTAAAGACTAATAGAGGACAAGGTTGATTGAGCTAATTCAACCCTACCCGCCATAGATAACTATTTTGCCTTCCACCCATCGAGTCTGTTTTTGATTTTATCCAGGAGAGGACCACAGTGCTTCCTTTTTAATTTCCCAATAAACAAAGGAATCCCAAGATAGCTTTGCCCAATGTAACCTTCCTTAATACCCAGAATGTTAATAAAGTTTTCTTTCTTAACTCCCTCACTAAAGATGATCGAACTCTTGTAAATGTTGCATTTTAGACCAGTAATCGAATAAAAATCATCAAGATTATTTTTGAGAGTATGAGCACTATCTTCATCAGCTTCCATGAAGACCAAAAGATCATCAGCAAAGATTAAGTGAGAAATATCCAGATTCCCAGAAGCGCGGAGAGGTTTAAAATCACCATTTTTAACAGCCTTTTCTAATAACACAGAGAAGACCTGCATCACCAAGACAAAGAGCTGAGGGGCAAGAGGATCACCTTGCCTGATACCATTACTAGGTTTGAAAGAATTGGTAACCTCCCCATTAACCAAGACCTCATAAGAAATAGTTTCGAAGATCTCCTTTAACCAAATGACCCAACAGTGGGGAAAGTCCATAAGCTCGAGAATACGAAATAAGGAACTCCAAGAAACAGAATCATACGCCATAGAAATATCCAATTTGAGACAAATTTTGTGTTTACCCCCTTTTTTATTAAAGTCATGAATGATCTCATTGCTCAGCAGAATAGCATCATGTATACTACGACCTTTGATGAAAGCACATTGATTAGGACTAACAATAGAAGAGATGACTCCTTGAAGCCTATTACTTAGAATCTTCGTAATAATCTTGAGAGTAACATTGCAAAGAGCAATCGGTCTCCAATTTTTGAGATTGAGAGAATCCTTAGACTTAGGAATCAAGGAAATAAAAGTTTTGTTGGTCTCTTTAAGCAACCTGCCAGTTCTGAAAAAATGGGAAATGCCTTCAATAACATCCACTCCAATAACATCCCAACAGCTCCTAAAGAACATACCATTATAACCATCAGGTCCCAGACATTTGTCAGTATTAAGAGACTTCACTGTATCCTCAATCTCCTTTGGGGTGATCAATCTGTCAAGATGAAGTCTATGGACATCGTTCAGCTTGGAGAAAATAAGACTTTCAAGAAGATCAGCATTATAAACGTGCCTACTGTTAAAAAGATTGAAATAAAAATTCTGAATGTGGCTTTTGATATCCTCAGCTACAGTAATCATCTGCCCCTCAACTTCAAGACATTTGATAAAGTTAATATGTCTTCTGACCTTAAGAGAAGAATAGAAAAATTTAGTGTTCGAATCCCCTTCTTTTAACCACTGAATTCGGGACTTTTGTCTCGCAAGAGATTCTTCATCTTTAAGAGCAGCTTGGGCCACCTTCCTACATTGTATAACTTTATCTCTCAGATCAATGCTCAAAGGATTAGCATCTAAAGAAATTTGAGCTTCAAGAAGAGCATTTTCAGCAACCCTGGCATTGTCAAACAAATTTCCAACCTTTTCCTTATTCCATTTAGAAAGACAAGCTCTAAGGTTTCTCCTTTTAGAGTACACTTTGAACAGAGGGAATCCTTCCTTACTAGTGAACCAACCCTCTTTCACAACACCAAGAAAATCAGATCTATTCACCCAAGAATTAATAAATCTAAATGGAGTAATCTTCTTTCTTCTTTCTCCAATGTTCAACTTCATGATTTTGTGATCACTTATGGTATTGGTGACAAGAAAACCAGCAACATTGGAAAACTTGTCCATAAACAAATTGTTATATAAAATTCTATCAATGCAGGATGTAGAGAATCTATCACCACCTTGATGGTTATCCCAGGAAAAACCAGGACCATTTAGATTCAAGTCAAACAAACCACAATTAAGAATACAATTGTTAAACTCAGCCATCGATTTCTTAGTAGGGGGGTCTCGACCAATCTTTTCACTTTCTAACCTTACAACATTGAAATCGCCCAAACTAATCCAAGGAAGAATTCCCAAAGAGCTAAGGGATTCAATATCGTTCCAGTGACTACTTCTGTCCCTATCTTCACTATGCCCATAAATAGCCAAAAGATTGAACTCATGATTATCCACTCTAACCAAGGATTGAATACACTGGTCACTTTCAAAACTCTTAATAACAGAACAAACATCCTCCCTCCAAAGAACAACAACTCTTCCCAGCACGTGAGAAGAATGGTTAGAAATCCACTTGAATTCAGCAAAGTGTTTACTAAGAAGTTTCTTGAGTTTCTTTTCTCTAGTTCTAGTTTCATTTAAAACAATAATGTGAGGATCCAACTTATTTAAACTCTCCCGGACAGAGGTAGCTTGGTTATTCAAACCTCTAACATTCCAGGAGACAATGCATAAATTTGGATCATTCATTATAACCCCTTTCATCTAGTACTTCACTGGGCAGAATTTCATCATCATCAGCAACTTCAGTAACAAGATTCTTAAATCTATTGTTAAAAGAGCCTGGGGAACCAGAGGCAATTGAAGATGGGTTCTTATTTCTTGTTTTTGCTTTCTTTGATTTCTTTGGTTTATAAAAATCATCCGAACCCTGACTAGAATCAGCAGTTTTAGGATCTTCATTGATACTGGTCAGAGTGATAAGATCAACAATCCCTACTTCTCCTAATATATTCGAAGTTGAATCATGAAATATTTCAGTTTCTGACATATCTTCTGGATTCACCTCTTCAGAGATCGCCAAGTTCTTCACAGACAAATCCTCAGTCAGTTGGGGCACATCAGCAGATATTGCAGTAACCTCTGCAACTTCAGTTGGCGGAGCAACTCTAGCTTTGGGAATCCACACTTTTTTACTTTGTTTCTGAGGCTGGAACTCCTGGCATTCATGCCCGAACAGTTTACAAACCTTACATGGATTTGGCTTCCATTCATAAGTGAAAGAGATAGTCATCGAGTCACCTTTATCACTCACCAAATCCAGACTTTTAGGAAAAGAAGAGGTTGCAGGTATAAGAACCTGCATTCTAGCATACTCCAACCTTTTATAATAAAACGTAGCTCGATCAACTCTCAACGGATCACCAAGAAAAGAAGCAATTCTGTCAAACATGCCTTTCTCCCATAGTTCAAGCGGTAGATCATGAACTTGAACCCATACTGGAACCTCTGCTAGTTTAAATTTGGTAAGCTTTTGTCCTGGCCTCCATCTCATTAGAATCAGAGGTTTATCTCTGACAAAGCAAGCCGCACCATCTAGGATAGATTCTAGATCGCCTGCGTCAGTGAATCTTATCAGGAAGAACCCCTTGCCATGGTTTAACACATCAATGGAACCTTTCAAGGCCCAGATCTGTCTCAGGTAGCGCTCTAGAGTGGGAAGATGAGGTTTGAAGCCTACTATGTAACCTGCAAGACAGAGCCTCCATTTCTCATCATTCTTCTCGGCTTCAGCACTTGTATAGATCAGCATTTGGTCTTTAAGCTCGATACTGACTTTTTCCAGAGAAGTATCCCCTTGAATCGCTTTCTTGAACAGGCTGCTCCAAATGCTCGGTTGGACCTGAGAAGATGATCCTTCATCCTTTCCTTCACCTCCTGCAGTCTCACCTCCAGACGAACCTACACCTTTTCCTTCTCCGGCGACAGACGTGTCTCCTACCGCCACAGACGAGCCTTCATTTTTCCTTCTCCGGCGGCAGTCGTGTCTCCAATCGCAGACGGCATCGCCAGAAGCTTTGTTATTGCAAATCCCAATGGTTAGTTAGTTGTTCTTTAAATATCCGGTTTTTGGGTTATTATTTCTTATTGTATATGCCAGTGTGATAGATCATATTGGGCCACTCAGGGATGAACGCTTCAATCTTTTTACTACTATCTAGGCAGTAGGATTGGGATTGGGGTAAGAACAGTTCCGTGACAGTTGGTATCAGAGCTTACACACTCCCAAATACTTTAAGTAAATAATTTCTCAAGTCTCTTACACCAAAGAAACCCTAAAGTCCATAATGGTGAAAATTGAGGTGTCTAGGCTCGGGGTCCTGGCATAATTTCTCCTATCCGTCTTCACGGTGGCTGAGATCCCCCGCTTTACTTGGCCTTAATTGATCTAGAACTGGACGTAAAGGTTCGCTTGTGAAACCCTAGAGAGTCTTCTGGCAACTCATCTCTTCTTTAAGGATTATCCTAAGCCACCCATGTAGATGAAGATTAGGTAGTCTTCTCATCCCCTCATGTGGTCCTTTCTTGTGACCTTTTACCACATAATGTCTCGATTATGGGTAGATTATGCATGGGAAAAATGAATATTTTTGAATTTTGAAAGTTGATACCATGATCTGACCTTAATTTGGAAAACTCAATTTTGATCAATGAAAACTTTGAAATCAAATACTCATGCTTGACCCTTCATGAAATCTCGATTTAGCCAAAACATGACTATATGCTTCCTATGTTTGAGGTAAATGATACATGATATGGTGATATAAGGTTGACTTATGCCTTATACCTTATTTTTAATAAGGTCCCTATTTGATTAATGTCTGTGTTTCCCTATTATTGATTAAACCTCAAATATAGTTAAGCAAACTCATATCCTATTTTATACATATCTTGACCATGCTATCAAGTGGAATCACAAAATCATGATGTAAGACCTATGATGCAAAAAGCACTTTTCCTATTGACCATTTATGCCTTTTTCAAACTTTATTTTGATAAACTTGGACCTCAATCATGCACCTATTTCCAAATTATATCACTACCTTGATCATGAAAGGATAGGAATGTAAATCTTGACATTATTGCCCTGGTATCTTAAATTTTGATCGGATGACCTTATGGAATATGATTTGATCATTAATACTCTCCCTATTTAAATAAGCTCAGTGGATAATAACTAATGTAGGTAATATGCTAGATTATGGTAGTAGTTTACTCATGACTCCCTTAACCTAGGTCACATCCCTATTATGACTACCTCTAAGTTTTCATCCTATTGATTAATTAGAGTTTGGAAAGGTATTCCCTTACACCCTATTTTGACTGGTTGAACTTAGCCTAATAGGTTAAACCCATGGTTGATACTCGATCTTGAATATTGATTTGATAATGATATTGATATATGACAATGTTGACTATAGTTTGTGGTTGACTTACTAGATAGACATAGGTCTAGATCATTCATCAAACTTGGATACAATGATAATGAAATCTTGATATGTTGCTCGAATACTGCTTGAATATTGTTGTTCGTGTATTGGATATAGATAAATGATACCCTTGAGGTCTAAATAGGAATCTAAACCCTAGCTTTGGAATATTTATACATATGCCCTTGATGTCTAAACTCCAAATCTTGATAATGATATACCAAAACATTGAGACATAGTATAGACCCTGAGATCACCCCAGATATATGACTAATGACTTCAAAATCCCAAATTTTGAATTTTTTTAAATGATGACTATTTTGACTCTCTCGATTTATGACTTACGGTTTATCTCTCATTAGGACTAGGGTGGGACCTACCATTGATATTGAGCTCGAAAATCATGATTGTGAAAGTATGATGTTGTCTTGAAATGTTGAAATATGAAATCTCAAATCATGGATGTATAACCCACCTAGGCCAATGTAGAGTCTAAGACCTTGAGATATTGGGATTGAAAGTCACCTTGTACACTTGAACTCTATTTGTTTGACCTAAAATATGATCTCTCCAAATTTGTGATCAATAGGATGCTTTCCATATTTGTGACTCATATAATGACTTTGGACAATATATACACTGATCTTGATACTCAATTTCTTGATGATGAAATGGTGTTAGTAACAAGTTGATTATGATATGGAACATGGAATTCTAATTATGATGTTTGTAGTACTTGAACTTTGAGGACATGATTTTGATTATATAATTGAGGATACACCATTATTTTAGGATATGATCTAGTTTTTGAATAGTCTTGATTTTGAGGATGTTTTTGAATTTTGGGGACGAAATTCCTTTTTAAGGAGGGAAGGATGTGACAAAGTGGAATTTTGCATAAGTATGATGAAATTACTATTTTTTCCCTCATTATAATCACTCATGACCCTTAATCCTTTTTTTGTCTTCATAATCAATGTTGAGACTCAAATACAAAATATGGAAATCAATGTGAACTTTATACACATTATAACACCTCAAATTTGATTAATTCATCATTTTGTGTAAAGAAGAAAATTGGTCAATCAAACTTCATGTTTCGGTTCGCAAACTTTTCCTATATGTTCTTCACATTTTTGGGAAGCTATGGTCCAAATTTCATTTCAATTGGACATTCCTACTAATTACTACGATTTCTTGAAGTTAATGGGTTAAAAACCTATTTATTTGCTCTTTTATTGGCTTTGTCATGTCAGCAATCTGTGGGGTGTGTAAGGGGGGCGAGTCAGGGCCCTTGATCTGCCCCTCATAGATCATGGTCCAATCTGATGGCCACTGGCCATCTCCTACCTCCCACAATCAGCGGGGAGGAGTTAAGGAGGACCGAGACTTGCGAATCGCTCGGATAAGACCCGATTCGAGATTCTTTTTTGGTCGGTAAAAAAACTCGTGTTACTATAAAATGAAACCCAAAACTTTGGGTACATAGAGAACCCCTTACAACCCAGGATATAAATCCATACAACACTAGAGGCCTAAAGAAGACCTCCCAAGAAGAGAAGGAGAAAAGATGAAAAACTGCATATCCTATGCTAGCAACAACCACACAGTTGTAGAGTTGCCTACAAATGACTCAAAACCACTAACAGTATGTCCACCTTCAAAGTGTGGCATCAAACCGCCCGAAACAACCTTAGACTACAAGGGAAGATAGCATCATCCAAGGGTCAGCCATCGATAGACTCAATTCTACGACCAGGCAAGCAACCAAGAAAATCAAAGACAGAACCAAGAAGCACATCCAATGGACATGACAAACAACTTATGTCCATGAAAGGGAAGCCCCCCTATCCTCCATATGCAATATGCTCATCTGTCTGAAAGAATGGAATTCAAGAACGCATCCAATCATCTTCATCCATCATCATCACACCCATCTTAGGAGCCTTTAGCAGCAATCTGCAGCCATCCAGGAAGCAAGCAGTTTATGCTTTTACAAAACCGATGAGTATGATCAGTACTCAACCAATTTCTTTATGCCTGACTTCTTCTTTCTCCTTGACCAGACTTGATCATAGTCCATGGAAATAGAATCCCAAAATTCTGCTTCATCGTCAGCGGCGTTGGACACCACATCGTCTCCAAACAGATTTTCTCTATAGTGACTCGAGGAGCCGCAACTATTCCATATTTTGTTCAGGTGAAAAGAACCAGACCCGGAGCCTTCTGCAACACATGATGGCGTTCCAACGGGTTCCATCCTTTGAATGTTGGAGGAGAGGCATTGGGCTTGCTGGATCTCTCGTTCACTGTCAATGACAATATCTTTAACTTGTTGGAAGATCAGGTCGTGTAGGTTGTCATCCACGTCTGAATGGATCTCACAAGCACTGCTTGATGGGAGCTTCACAAACTTGAAAGCCTTCTTGGCATTATGTCGAGCAACTAACTTGCCTAGCTTGACTTGAACGTCCTTCTTAGGTGGAGGCTTCCTTGTCTTCTGAGGGAAAGACATCCCCCTTATGCCCGAAGTTCTTGCAACTGGGGTAGATTACAGGGCGTGCAATCGGCTCCACCTTCAGGTACTTCAGCGAAGAATCGACCTCCACCTTCGTGGCTTTAGGAAGCCTATGTTCACAGCTGACTTCTATGCAGACAAGTGCATCACCGAGACACCCTGCAGCAATAGATTGCTCATCGCCATCAACTAGGATGCCAATGGTGCTGTCGACACAGGCTGCATTGCATCTGGTCCACGGCAGACCCAGGTTTGTGATCCTAAACCAGATCAGAACCCATGGGAAGGAGAGGGGTTGGAGAGGTGAACCTGGCTGCCACGTGTGGACGATGATCAGCGATCAGTCCATGAACCACGGCGCCTCGTCTAGTACCCGATCCTTCTCACTCTCAGTTGACATCTTCACGATGAAACCATCACACTCCTCAGCAACGATCTCGATGAGGCCGCTAGGTATCCAGAGTCGCCACATCCAGCCACTCAGTTGGCCACCGAAAGGCTTTCTACCCACAAATCTCACCGATAGGTACTCGTTCCAATTAGGGATTGAGCACTCTTTGCAAGAAATTGTAGCACACTTCTCCCCGTCTTGGATGCAAGGCTCGATGTAGTCAATCGCCACCTCAATTTTATGCCATATCCAACCTATTGGAAGCGAACCAATCTGCAAGGAGGATAGAAGATGAAGCCTCCGTGGTTTTACCCGAAGTTGGCTTCGAGGGGCTGGCGGTGGCACTTTCAACCCTAGGCGATTGTGGAGGGGTCCGTTTTCCCCTGCTTCCTTCTCCATCTGCCTCTGGTTGGCAGTATGGAGGAGCAGATGACTGATCCATAGTAGTGTTCTCCCTTCCCCTTCCCCCTCTCACACTAGGAAAGTGCCCACACCCTTGCCCCCTTCCTCCTCTTCCTCGCGACATCCTTCTCCGCCCCCCCGATTCAAAATTCTAACCGAGCAAATCTCTTAGTCTCATGATTTTTCACTCAACAAGCCCTTGTTTGACCATCTTTATTGTGTCGTTACTCCCTCCACATGAGTTTCTTGTTTGCTCCTCTCACTCTGTGGCCATGGAAGCCACCAAGGATTGATCAACCCCTAAACCTAACCATAGTGCTATATAAACCCCTGCAAAGGACCCCCTCCATCATTCCATAGGAGAAGCCTTCTTTTTGGAGCTTGCGCCCAAACTCTAACACCCCAATTTTCCTCCCCGACCTCCTTGCTACTAGTGCAACACCGCCGCAAACCTCAGATTGGGCACTCCTGCTCCTCATGTCCTCTCCCTATTTTTCTGGCCCCCATTCAGTTCATGGGGCAGAGGCAAGCTCGGCCAACACCTTGGCCACCTACCTTGACCTCTTAACACGCGTAAACTGTGCATGCAAACTCAAGTATATGTATCAATGTAATATAGGCCTTGTGAGGCCCAAGTCAAACTCAGGGAAATGTGAATTTTAGTAAACTACTACTAACTGGTTGCGATCAGCTAAACCGATTAAAAGAGTTTGAGAGTTGTTGTAAAATAAAAGAAAATAAAATAAAACAGAGCAATCGATTAAGGGTTTAGTTTAATCAATTCAAATGGATATCTTTAGGATTGCGGTTTCACCGCAGGTTTTCATTGTATGGATTTCCATATAGCTACTCAAGTTCATCTCTCAATCCGGGTAGTGGCCTGTAGTCAGAATTGTCCACTGTCGTGGTACAATTCACTACCTAAGTCTAGGTCGGTTCCACCATCGTAGTAACCTATACCCTAAACTAGGTGCATTAGAATCGACCTCTGGGTTTCCACCATTAACCGTACATCACCTTGTTCAAGGGATTTCTTCATTTATGTGAATTTCATCTCTTTTCAAACGTTAATTCTTTTTTCAAAGAATTAAATGCATTAGATTATCATTATGGTGATTAAGCATAATAATATAATTGAGAAAATGAAATCATACCACATATTTAGGAGACAAATTATGAATTACTATGATACAAACGTCATACAATGCTTCCCCAGGCTACTCCCGGACCTAAAGACAAAGGGGATTAGCCCCACATGTTCATCTCAGAGCAAAATGTGGAGTAGAAAAAGGGACACATGGAGAAAAACGTGATTGAGTGGTGATACCCCTGAACGGAGAAGATCCAAGAAATCCTTGGCGTGGAATACACGTTCTCCCACCTTTCAGTGGTGGAAATCGTCTTCTTCGGCGTCCGGATTGGCTGGGGCGTGCTTCTGGGCTCTGTTCTTCTCTCCACACCTTCTCGGGACGTGTGCAGTGGCTAATGACGTGATGATTCCCCCTTGGGCGCCGTCATTAGGTATATTTACCGGGTTAGGTCGCCAATTAATAACAGTCATCAGATTAAGATCAATCTGAAGCAAACTCATATCTGACGGTGTCGATACCATCGACGCGGGTCGATGGTATCGACCTAGCGCGATATCGACAGTTCTTCTTTTCTTTTATCTTTGTGCCTGATGCCATCTCGATACCATCGATGAGGGTCGATGGTATCGACATTCTTAGGCGTCGCTTTTGTCTTCTTCCGTCGCTGAAGCTCCACTAGTCGATGGTATCGACATATGGGTCGATAGTATCGACATACTTCTCTCCAGCAACCTGATGGTATCTCGATACCATCGACATCCCTGTCGATAGTATCGACTTTCTTCTGGTTTTTGCGGCTAGAAACCTGTGGTCCGGTCGATGGTATCGACCACTGTCGATGGTATCGATAGTAGGAGATACTTGTTTTTCTTGAAATTAACACACGAAACCACATAAGTCTATACAAAACATATTCTTTTGATAAATAATAATCAAAATGCCGAAATAAGGGAAATTTGACATAGATAAGTAGCATAGACCAAAGCAGATGAATTATGCAACATTAACCATGAAAATGACTAATAAATGCATAAAACACATATCAAACCCATCTATAAATGCGACTCAAAATCATCGGATCAAACTCCCCTAAGCTTGAACATTGCTCGCTCTTGAGCAACTAAACCTTAGAATAGAATTGCCAGAGTCAACTAAAGAACAAAGCATCACAACAAAAATCCCATATGACTCCCACCGGACATCCGCATACCGACCTTCGCTAACCATAGAATGATAACTACCCTAAAGGTGACAGTAATCATCCATAAAAGATGTCTACCTCAAAACTGATGAACACTATCACATAAGGCAGTTAACATAATAGAATTCGCCGGTCCAGACTTAGTGCATCTTGTGATCCCCTATACTACGTTGCTCACCCTAACTACCATCTACATGGAAGCAGTTCTCCTGATATTCACAAGTGAGGAGAAAATCACGGTGGCCTACCAATCAGAGCAACGGGTGGATGGAATGGGTGGCTAATGGAAGAAGTGGAAGCATTATACGGTTTCAACATGCATAAAACAAAAATGCCCTAAATGATGCAAATGCACATGAAAAATGCCCTAATGCATATGATTGGGTGGAATGATGCATGCAGTAACATCCCATCTCAAAATGAGATGGATATCTAATTCAGCTACATCATGTACTTACTCATCTTAAAATGCAGGTGAGATTATGCTCCTTTCTCCTTCTTATTCTACTTGCTTCTAAATAACTTTTTTTTTCTTTTCAATTTCATTTTTTTTCCAGATTTTTTTTTCTTTTTTTCTCTAAAGCCCTTATATCCACAATTGACAATGAATACTTTATTGGGCTTACTTTTTCTGCATAACTCGAATAGTTGAACTATTTAGAAGGTATGGAACAATTTAATTCACCATTAAAGAGAAAATGAGGTACATGATGTACTCTATGCATAAAAGTTATGAATGCAACTAAATGACATGCACCTAAGGGTAATGTGCATGTATATTGTTCTATATTTTTTTTATATTTCATGCAAAACATATGTAATTGGTTGCAATGTAAGTCCTATCTACATGAGATGCAATCAAAAAGGTTAAAACCGTCCTTTACTTCCAAATCTTATGGTGGATTGTGAAAAGCAATGAGGTGGACAGATCACAAGACTAATTGACTGAACCTTTGAAAAATATTATGTGTCCCTCCTTACTGACCTGTGTAGTAGTTAAGAGGTTTTTCTCTCTTACTTCAAATTAGAGTCTCATTATCATTTGGTCAGTTTAGGCTCAAACAACCAATTCCGTCCACTTTCATGAATCATTAGGAATGTACAATTGTGATTTTCTATTTTAAAGTTGACAAAACCAATCATTTTCTAAGTTAGGTGATCAAAGTTGAACAACACTCAAGCTTGCGAACACTCAAAATTTTTAATTTTCCCTTAATTCCCATATACATGCAACTTAGATAACATAAGACTTAAGACATCCACAATTACACTAAGATAGAATGTGGATCCTACAAACAAACTAAGATTGCAAAGCAATAAAACTAGAAATAAAAACAACTAATATTTCAATAGTAAAAGAAACATGAATAAGTAAGTAAAAACTAAGATAGAGGGTTGTTCCAACACCCCCCCAAGCTTGAATATGACTATGGCCTCATAGTCAACATTCTCACTTAAGAGGTGGAACAACGGTACTGTTCACTTTGAAGTGTGGCGAAGAAGGATGGTTAGATGCTCAAGTGGACCAAGTGATACTTGCTATCTCCCTCCTTTTTGTAGCCCATTTTTGTGTCTTAGTGGTTCTAAGACGTGACTTGCTTCATCCATCTTTCCTCTGCAAAAAATGGTTCGAAAAAATCTCGTTACGATACCTTTTACGGCCTGTTTTATGTAGCTGTCTTGCAGGTGTCGATAGTATCGACCAAGGTCGATGGTATCGACCCAGGATCAGCAATTTTGC
This sequence comes from Alisma plantago-aquatica, assembly GCA_963693085.1. Lineage (NCBI taxonomy): Eukaryota > Viridiplantae > Streptophyta > Magnoliopsida > Alismatales > Alismataceae > Alisma > Alisma plantago-aquatica. Next base: position 350,778,910 of record OY856415.1, read on the forward strand.
TGTATCGACGCATCTAAAAGAATGGGAACTCAAAAGTGTCGATACTATCGACCCTAGGGTCGATGGTATGGACTTTACTGTCACCAATTTTTCTATAAATCTTCAGGAATCTCGATACTATCAACCCTAAGGTCGATGGTATCACCTTTTCTTCAGCGTTTACTGATCCAAACTCGATACTATCGACATGGGTGTCGATAGTATCGACCTTAACATTCTGCACACTTCAAAACACGAGTTAGGGTACCATTATTACAAAAATTATCAAAACCTAAGAAAAAACTAAGTACATAAACATAAAAGAACATAACCAAACATAAAAATGAACCGAAAGTTGGGTTGCCTCCCAACAAGCTCCCTTGTTTAATGTCCTAGGCTTGACATAAAGATACATTTAACCTGGGTTGTCAAGAGATGTCTCTAATGATTCATTTGGCAATTTGAATTTAACTCTATCATCACTAATCCCAAGTGTCAAGTAACCTCGCCCAATGGCAGCGATTACATCAGTCATAGCTTGGAACGGCCTTCCCAATAGCATCTCACCTCCTTCCAACTCATGCATGTCCATGACCACAAAGTCAACAGGGAAGATGAATTTGTCGACCTGGACTAGCACATCCTCGCATATACCTTGTGGCTTCACAATGGATCCATCTGCCAACTCAATTGTCATAGATGTTTGTGTTGGCTTCTTCAATCCCAGCTTTTGAAAAGTGGCAAGTGGCATAAGATTAATGCTTGCCCCTGAGTCACACTGTGCTTGTGGAAAATGCTGGCCGCCTATGGAACATGGGATGTAGAAACATCCTGGATCTTTCCTCTTCCTTGGTAGCCGACCTTGGATTATAGAACTCACTTTTTCATCAACAACACAAATGTCAGTGTCTTTCATCCGCCTTTTCTTGGTGATTATGTCCTTGATAAACCTTCCATATGCTGGAATCTGTTCTATCATTTCTACTAACTGAATATTAATATGGAGCTTCCTAAACATCTCCAAGAAATTCTTGTAGTGCCTATGCTCTTTCTTTAGCCTCAGACTATCCGGGAAAGGCACGTTTTGGTCCATCGCTCGCTTGTGTGGTGGCACATATGGAACTTTAGGGGTCTCCTCCCCTAAGCTTGCTTCAATGCCACCTTCTAGGATAGGATTTGACACATCATCCGTGGATGGCATGACTTGTGGCTGCTCCCCTCTCTCAGTGAATGTAGCTTCACCATGACACATGGCCTTCACCTACTCCTCTTTCCTAGGTGTGGGCGCGTCCGCGATGTGCTCTTGGAAGATTTTTCTGAATGGACAACATCTGCCCGGTAGTCCATAATGACTGCGAGGATACAGTATTCTTGGTTTAGCCTCCGTATCAAAAATCATTTTGCTCTTGTCCTGGACCTCCACCACCGGGGGCTCTGCCTCAGAAATCACAGATATATATTTCACTTGATGATGTGCTTGAACAACATCTGCATTCCCATCCTATCTTTGTTGATTTGTATGCTTCATGGCTACCACTTCATTGGAAATTTGGGTCACAGTCGTCTCTAGTGCCCTCATTTGTGCTCCATGACTTTGCAATGTATGCCCAAATTTATTCAAAATCTCACCCTGAGACTGTAACTTCTTGGCGAATGTACTCATCATCTCTTGATTTTGTTTCACCACCTGGCTAAGCAATTCATTGTTCTTTTCCTCTAGACTAGGCTGCATCTTCTAAAAATTTTGTTCCTTCCTCCAATCATAATTGTTATTTCGATATCCTTGTTGATGCATATACTTTGCATGTGCTTCATCATCAGACCCATTGTCCTCTTTCTCTAGGAGCTTCTTGGCTATAAGATCCAAATTGTCATTAAGCGCTTTGATGGCCCTTACTTCATGTGTAATGCCAACCTGCTCGGGTGCATCTCTTTCACCCCAAGACTGCTTTTTGGACATGTTCCTTAGAATCTCCCAACACCTTGTGCCTGTTTTGTTAAAAAAGAAACCAGAACCTGCTGAGTCCAAATTGCTCCTATCATGTTCATTTAGGGCGAAGTAGAAAATTTTAGCTTGCTTCTCCTTGTCTAAGTTGTGATGTGGATACTTCCTCAGCATGATCTGGAAGCGCTCCCTAGTTTCAGAGTATGTTTCACTGGCTCGCTGGCTGAAGTTGTGTATCTTCCTCACTAGATCATTTGTCTTTTCAGACGAGAAGAACCTCTCAAAGAACACCTCAACCATGTGATCCCAAGTTTCAATGTACTCATCATCCATATTGTGCAGCCATTCCCAAGCATTGCCCGCTAAAGAACTGGGAAAAAGTTTCAGGTAGAGTGTCTCTTGCGGGAACCTGTCAATCTTTATCATATCACAATTTTCCACAAATGTTCCGATGTGGGTCACCGGATCCTCATTTTTAAGTCCATGGAAAGCCTGCGATTTGACCAACTGAATAAGCCTTGGATCAATCTTGTAACTGGGTATGTTTATAGCTTATTTCTTGATTGGCCCCTTCTGTGCAGAAGAAGAAGAAGCCTTAATCCTTTCCCAGATCGTCTGCTCCTCATTTTCTGCTCCGTCACCCATTATTACTTTACTAGTACCTGAAATTTCAAATGGTAGTGTATGAACCAGTACTAATAATTAAAACAATGAATAAGATTTGCAATTCAGTTCAAAAGATGAAAAGAAAAAAATTACAAGAATTAAAAGTGGCCTAGTGTGGCCACTCGTAGCACTCGTAGTGCTAAAATTCATTGTTTCCCCGGCAACGGCGCCAAAAACTTGACACGCGTAAACCGTTCGCGCAAATGAAAGTATACGTATGACTGTAATATAGGCCTTGTGAGGCCCGAGTCGAACTCAGGGAAACGTGAATTTTAGTAGACTACTACTAACTGGTTGTGATCAGCTAAACCGATTAAAAGTGTTTGAGAGTTGTTGTAAAATAAAAGAAAATAAAATAAAACAGAGCAATCGATTAAGGGTTTAGTTTAATCAATTCAAATGGAGATCTTTAGGATTGCAGTTTCACCGCGGGTTTTCATTGTATGAATTTCCATATAGCTACTCAAGTTCATCTCTTAATCCGGGTAGCGTCCTGTAGTCAGAATTGTCCACTGTCGTGGTACAATTCACTACCTAAGTCTAGGTCGGTTCCACCGTCGTAGTAACCTATACCCTAAATTAGGTGCATTAGAATCGACCTCTAGGTTTCCACCATTAACCGTACATCACCTTGTTCAAGGGATTTGTTAATTAATGTGAATTTCATCTCTTTTCAACCGTTAATTCTTCATTCAAAGTAATTAAAGGCATTAGATTATCATTATGGTGATTAAGCATAACAATATAATTGAGAAAACAAAATCATACCGCAGATTTAGGAGACAAATTATGAATTACTATGATAAAAATGTCATACAATGCTTCCCCTGGCTACTCCCAGTCCTAAAGACAAAGGGGATTAGCCCCGCATGTTCATCTTAGAGCAAAACGTGGAGTAGAAAAAGAGAAACATGGAGAAAAACGTGATTGAGTGGTGAAACCCCTGAACGGAGAAGATCCAAGAGATCCTTGGCATGGAATACGCGTTCTCCCGCCTTTTGGTGGTGGAAATTGTCTTCTTCGGCGTCTGGATCGGCTGGGGCGTGCTTCTGGGCTCCGTTCTTCTCTCCACAGCTTCTCGGGACGTGTGCAGCGGCTAATGACGTGTATGCTCTTGACTGTCCTGACTATAGATCAAGATGTCATCTATAAAAACTACAACAAACTGATCTAGAAATGGACGGAACACCCTATTCATTAGATCCTTGAAAGCAGCATGCGCATTGGTTAACCCAAACGGCATAACCATGAACTCAAAGTGACCATACCTTGTCCTAAACGCTGACTTTGGTATGTCCTCATCATTAATCCTCAAGTGATGATATCCAGACTGTAGATCGATCTTTGAGAATACTATAGCTCTATGCTACTGATCAAACATATCATCTATCCTCGGCAACAAGTACTTATTCTTGATCGTAAGTTTCTTTAACTGTCAGTAATCTATGCACAAGTGCATCGATCCATCCTTCTTCTTTACGAACAGGATTGGAGCACCCCACGATGATGTGATCGGTCTGATGAAACCTTTATCTAGAAACTCCTGTAGCTACTTCTTCAGCTCTGCCATCTCGGCTGGAGCCATCATGTACGGTGTCTAAGCAACTGGTTGTGTTCCTGGCACCAGATTGATCTCAAAGTCAATCTCTCGAGGTGGATGAACACTGGGGAACTCATCCGTAAACACATCCGCAAACTCTCGGACAATAGGAACCTCCTCAAGGCTAGAACCCTTCACCTTGGTATCCACAACGTGAGCTAAGAACACCTTACATCCTTGGCACAACAATTTCTTTGCCACCATCACTGATACTAAACACATCGGAAGAATCTTCCTATCTCCTTGAAAAATTCATCTTTCACCATCGTCATCAAACATTGCTTGCTTGGAACCACAGTCCGTCACAACCTTATACTTTTTTAAGGTATCCATCCCAAGGATCACATCAAATCCATGCATATCAAGTGGTATAAGATCCACTTGTATACTGTGTCCCAAAAAGGATAAAACACAAGATGAACACTCCTCTCGAAGCATCGAGGAACCATTAAGAGGGGTTTCTAACAACAAACTATCCTTCTTATAGATAATAGGTAAAAGACAGCTATCAAGCATAGTACGTGTGATAAAACAGTATGTAGCACCCGAGTCAACCAGAAAAGATATAAAGCAAGAAGAAGACAAATCTGAATAAAATAACTCCATCTGACCTGCCACTACTCATGGGTTGACTATCGCCTCCGATTGACTCATAGCATAGAATCGAGTTGTTGCTTGCTGTCGTCTACGTCCTCTACTTCTTTGAGCAGATGATCCCACTTGTGATGCTTGACCGCGTCCTTGCCCTCTGCTACTACTGGGCTACTGTCTATCTGACCCTTGCTGATTCTGCCACGGCTGCTGTGTCACTTCCGTCTCATGGTTTGATAACAATAATATGATTGATACAGCTTATGCTTCATATAATCATGGATGTTGTTCCAAACATGATAGCATGATAATCATAAAGATCTATGGTTGGTGATTTATGTTATCTCTCTTGATATGCATACTAACCATGTAGGTGTATTAGATGGATTCAAAGCTAGGTAAGAGCTACGAGGTTTATGTGTTTGAATAACATTGAATGATGATAATCCTCGTTGATGAGATATCCTGTATCACCCGTATGATGTGAAAAGGCATGTTGACCTAGTAAAGGTTGAGTGCCTAGTTGAGGTGTTATCCTCTGATGTTGAGATAAGGGATTGCTATCCCATGGTGATGATGTAAGCCTTGAGAGGCAATGGCATTCTATGATGAGGGATTGAGATCCCATGATAATGTGATAATGATAGTATTAATGTAACTCAATGTAGTTTATGTTTTACAACTTGGTTGCCTCAACAATCGACTTAAAATATACTAATTAATTACAGTGGAACATATCATGTAGTTTGCCATGGCCATAGATCCATCATCGTTAGTAGTTGGTGATGGTGAAATAGGTTCTCCTGTGGGTTAACATGGAAGTGCATATTGTTGAATATGTGTGGTTGTTCCTAGCCAAAAATAGGAGGATTAGAGAACAACTTTGGTTGTAGACTCCAGAGCATGGTTTCAGGCCCATGTCTCAAAATGAAAGAGCATGGTGAATAGGCCCATGGCTCAGGATGTGTGATAAGAGCATGGTGAACAGGCCCATGGCTCAATGATTATGGAGCACGGTGAACGGGCCATGGCTCGGATCACTAACGTCGATACCTGTACCAAGGTGGGCTAGGCAAAGGGTAGCCTGACCCTGTGTGGCTGTGGCCACCTAAGCATGAGACTGCAGTCCTGCTTGTTAAGCACTGGTGCACTGACCATGAGGTGGTGAGGTTGTGGAGTCCGGCTCTTCCATTGACCTTGTATGGCACCAGCTTGGGCTTTGTAGCCGATGGTTGGATTTGAGCGGTATGGCTCACTTCCTTAGGGCATAATAATATGTAATCTAGCCATATAGTATATATTGCATAGGGAAAAACACGGAACATTGATTGAGGCCTTGCTTGTATAGTTGATCTAGTTATACCTTGCAGTTATTTGTATGATCCTTATATTTTGTGATAAGTTCTTATAAAGCTTATCTTGTTAATCATGTTCCATAAAGAAATATTTGGTTATATGCCTCCTGGATATCTGGTAAGATTGTTAATAAAATAAGTTTTGCTTAGGGTGCTTCTCTTATGATCTACTGATATCAATTATCTGCTTTACCTACTTTTCTTGAAGTTTTATAATTTTGGTGGGGAGTTATGTTTCTCACTGGGATTGTGTGTCTCACCCCGTTGGTTTACAACCTTTTTAGGTGATCATGCTAGACGTGGTGGTGGTCGTGAGGTTGCGACCAAGCAGTAAGAAGAGCAGTAGGAGGTAAGAGATGGATATGCTGCTGCTTTGGTTGTTTTGTAGTAGAGTCCTAGAGTCATCCTTGTACTCTCAGGTCCTCAAAGGTGTTTTGACAATGTTTTACATTGTTTAGCTAATGTAGCTTTGTATATCCTGTTGCTGGCCTTATGTGGGCCGTCATGTATGTATAAATGGGTGATGAACTCTTGCATTGACAAGACCGTTGGTTCCTATAGGCTGTGAACTTATATCAAGGCTTGTGTATGTCTATATAACATGTTTCCTTGCAGGAGAAGAAATGGAATGTAATAGTTCTCTTTCATATGATTTCCACAATCTGTGATAATTAACCTGTGTTTTTTATAATATGTGGTTTATGGTCATTCTGCACGTTTTCACATAGCATTTCGTTGTTTGTGTGATAGAGGGATGTCACCATAAATTTTGGTATCAGAGCTCTAGGTTCGCTGAGTCTACAGGGATCTAGGACTAAGTTGTGTCTGTTTTTATGAGTTTTCCAGATTTTCTTACAATAACCTTCTGCCCTCAGTAGAAGATAAAGCTTAATGATGTCTGGAAACCATGAAGAACATTTTGTCGAGTATAGGCATTTGTTGATGGAGCAAGAGTATAGGCACATGAATATTGGGTGCCTGAGGTCCCCCAACTTGACCCAGCCATTCTTGAAAACCCTTCCTATTAGAAACTTATGGGGCAATTAATGGCTACGATGAATCTCATGGTGGAAAGGTTGCCAGTGCCTCCTCCAAGAGCACAGGCTCCCCATGGTGAAACATCAGGTATTGGGTAGACCTTCGAGCGGCTTCACTGAGTCGGGGCTTTGGATTATACTGGAATGGCTGATCCAGCGGATGCAGATCTGTGGCTGATAGGTCTCGAGAAGGCCTTCTGGATCCTCGACATACCCAAAGTAGACAAAGTCATGCACGTTGTCTACCTTTTGAAAGGTAGTGTTGGCCACTGGTGGGCCATCGAGGAGGATAAGCGACCTGGTGAGGTGATCTATTGGGAGGTTTTTCGGCGGGAGTTTGTGAGCCGATACTTCCCGAAGACGTATCTGGACGACAAGATCAACTAGTTTGAGCATCTGGGCCAAGGATCGTTGAGCATCACCGAGTATGAAGCCAAGTTTATGGACCTGGTGAGGTTTTTTCCTCACATGGTGGTCACAGATGATGAGCAGATCAGATGGTTTGAGAAGGGTTTGAGTGTTGAGTTGACAACACCTGCTGCTGCTTTAGAGAAGAGGGAGTGGTTTGCCATGTTTGTAAAATCTTTTCGGAGGATAGAACGGTCAATTAGGGAGAAGAGAGAGGCCATGTCCAAGAAGAGACCTACTTAGTTCCCGAGATAGAGGTTTGATGGCTTCAAGAAGCCAAGGTTTTCAACACCTTCTGTGATACAAGGTTCTGATGCACCGTCACAGTGGTCCCCGAGTAAGGGAAGAGGGTGTGGATTTTCTCCATCCAAAGCCCACAGTACAGCTTCAGTGGTAGTGCCACTCTCACCAAAATAAAAGCGAGTAAGATCTTATCCCTCATAATAGCCTATCAGCTAAGGTTTTCAAACCATAAAGCACTTATGTCACCATATCGGCCATCAACACTTCACCCTATCGTGCACTAGAGAGCAACCAACATTGAGTTGTGTTGTGCAGCTTGAACTAGAGGTGTGTAGTGTGCACAAGAAGCTAGGGTATCATAACTCAACCTATCGACCAAGAACCCTATCATTTACTAGGGTTAGGGTTTCTATCGGCCAACCCTCTTAACAAGGATCATATTGACCAGGAGCATGGCGCCTAAGACACCCTATCACCCAACCATCAAACCATGTCATCCAAGGGACCCTCATGTCGGCCAAGGCACTCTATTGCCCAAAGAATCATGTCGTCCATGGGCAAGGTGGCCACTAAAGCATCATATCAACTAACTCAACTTAGGGGGTGTCGTGCAAACACAAACCCCATGCCTGACATAAGGTCTACCCATCTTACTCATATCATTCAAGGAAGAGGCTAGGGTGTCACCCACCTATAACAAACAATACAAAGGCACCACAAGAAGGCCTATCATCCAACTAGGTCAAGCACCTTATATCGGCCACCACTAAGGCACCTATTAGGATTTCACGATGCAAACACCATATTGGGAAACTCAAGACCAAACCATGTCGCCCAAAATAGAGATAAATTACCAGCCACCATGTCGACCAAGGGGACATCCAAAGCAAGGAATCATCTTGGCCAAAGCATATTGTCCAAGGATGCTAACAAGGTGAAAGGGGTCATATTAGGCACAAAGCCAACATGGCTCGACTGAACAGATCGGCCAAATCAAAACCCACAAAAGGGTGTATTGTGTAAGGGCACAAGAACCTCACTAAGATGGTCATCTTCAACCTCAAACTCTTTAGCAACAAACCCTAATTGATCAAGATAGTTGGCTCACCTCTCAACAACCAAGTGAGAGGGGTTTCACACAACCTCCATCACAAATCGGGAAACATGATGGATCATCTCCAACTTAGGTCATCACTCATCCAAAGGCTCACCTCTCAAATCCATGGTGAGAGGAGGGTTTTGCCCAAGCAACTAGAGCATAGACTCACCTCTCAACGACTAAGGAAAATAGGGGTTTTTCCTACACCACTAGAGCTCAAACTCACTTCTCAAAAACAAGGAGAGAAAGGGGTATTGCCCCAAGGGAAACCATATCTATGGGTTCAGCCAACTAGGTCCAAAGGTACACAATAACCAACAACATGATCACCGTATCCACAAGATTAAAGATACATGCTAGAGAAAGAAACATATCTAACAACATGCATGGCCGATCATGATCACATATGAACATGCAACATAAAAGAAGGTAGTATAGTTAGGGTTAGAAGTTATGTAACCCGCCTTAAGCAAACTCCTCAAGCTCCAAAGATCCAAGATTTAAGCTCCTAGCTCCAAGGAACACCACCTTAGGCCACCTCAAGAAAAGGAACAAAGCTCATAACCACCATGGCCGAAGAGCAAGCAAGAAGGAGAATGAGATGCTAAGGAGAGAGGGAAGATGCTTACCAAGGAAGCAAGACTCACCTATGGTTTGGCCACCAAGATATAGGAAGAAGAAGAGAACTCCTTCAAAGGGATCGGCCACCAAGAACACCAAGGGAAGGTGTATCGTACACTAAGGAAGAGGGAGGCAACAAAGAACTAAAGGGATCCTAAGCAAGTGAAAGGGAAGGTATATATAGGAGAGGATGAAGGGGGAACCAAGGAAAGGTATCACCCACCTAAGGACACTTTTCCATGGGCAATGCCACCTTCTCATCTCACCACATCCACATGACCAAAGCATTTGCCACATGCAAGCAACAAGCACCAAGTGCCGACAAGGGGGTGACACAAACAATGCTAAGAGTCAAAGATGGTCATAAGATGATACATCCTCTTAGGTGATACACTCATGCCCGATACAAGCTGTAGCTGACACACACTAGGTCGACACAAGCACCCAAACACTCCCTTGCCCGATACTAGGCCCATCAAGGCAAGGCAAAGCCCAAATAAGGAAAAACATGGCTCAACAAAACCCAAGGCTACTCAAGCAACGGGCCCAACCCATCCTCCCTCCACTCTAGAGGATGAAAGGAGAGAGAGAAACATCTCTGAAGGTGACAAACTTGCTCATCAACCCTAAACTTGGGTTATTTGCATGTAGCACCTCCAACTCTCAACAAAACACAAACAAACCCTAATCACCACTTGAGGTGATTAGCAAGCAACTAAACACCAAGGTTAGGTAAACCAAACAAGATAAACCCAAAATGAAGGTCAGGGTCCTTACAATGATCTCCAATTCAGGTATATAAATTATTGAGATAAACCTATCTACTCTAGAAACTGAGTGTAGATCTCACATATGTTCTCATATGCAGGATTTGAAAGGAAGTAGGCCTTCAGGAAAAGGTGAGGTGGAACTACGAGTTGCTAATGGAGCAAGAGTTGTGGCTAGCACAGTTGGAACCTATAGTATATCACTTCCTACACGGTATTGTAAAAGAGTTAAAGAACTGCTATTATGTACCTATTATTAATAAAAACATCATTTTGTATCTTGTATGGACAAGGATGCATTTGAATTCAATATTAAAAGTGGTCGATGTTCTATTTCAAAAGATGGGACCTTTTATGGTAGCGTCCCAATGTATGGTCTTTATTTGTTAGATCTAAAGACAAATGTTTATAACATAAATACCAAAATACTAAAACTCAACAACTCAAACAAGACATATGAAACAACCCTGCCTCCCGGTAACCCCCAATTAAGGGAGACAGAAAGGTCAGAGCCGTTAACTAATAACCCGGATCAAAGGTTCGAAAATTATCAATAATAATTATGAAATTCTACTAACTAAACTGAAATCTGGTAGAAAATTAAAACTTTGTTTACCTTTTAAAAGCTAGGATTTCTAAACTTCTATCCATGAAGATACTAATCTAACTAATCCTCCTGTGTACGTTATTTCTCATTTAGTTCCACATATGCCACTTTACTATTTGTTCTTTTCATTTGTACCTAAATCGTCGAAAAACAAAATGTCGTTCAGCAAGAAGTTGGTATGTGGGGGAAACAATAATTGTGCAACTATGTTAACAATGTAGTCAACCAAATATCATTTAATATCCAAGATTATGTTTTAAGCAATACTACTCAATCCTTGCCTATCCCCTATCTTTGTACCATACCTGTACTGGACATGGATACTACCTCTCTCATATGGTAGATCCTTACCCCCATGGTCCTACCACACAGGTAGCCAATTCCTAAGGTTATGGGGTCACATGGTCCTAGCCCAATGGTAGCCCAATCCCTGACTCATGATGACTTGATGGTCCTACCCCATTGGTAGCCATGTACTAAGTCATTCAATGACCTGATGGGCCTGCCCTATTGGTAGCCATGTACTAGGTCAATCCATTAGGCTACAGAGGGGACTAGGATCTGGGCTAGTAGGCACATCTCTTATGTGATAGTCATATTCACGTTATAATTTGCATGAATTAAATGCAACCAACAATTTAATTCAAGTCATCGATAAAACCTCAAAAATCATCGAGAAACTAATTTGGGATATTCATAGGCGTAACCACATACCTGTCAATTTGATGTGAGATAGAAATAATCCAATAAACCAATAGGCAAGCAAGCATTCAATAAGATCTTGAAACAATTATAAAATTTCCTTTTATTACTCATGTCAATAAGATCTATCAAATCTAGCTCGCTTCCTAGGGTTTCTAGTCTACTTTTAGGGTTTCCATTGCAATTAGGGTTTCCCTTCATCTTTTACCATCTTAAACCACAATTTAACGCAATTGTTCACAAACCCTGATTATTTCAATATCTAATCCTCAATTTCAGATTAAAGGCATAATTAACCATTAAATAAGTCCATTAATCCTCTTTTACATTAAAGCTACTATTTTTATCCTTTTAATGTATGACAAGATCATAACGTTTATTTATCGTCAATTCATAGTTCATTATGATTGAATTCACATACGAACTCTATTTGTCATTAATCCCATCATGATTCATTCAAAAACCCTAATTTCTATATTAAGGTTATGTATCCACAAATTAATAACTTTAATGCTCTAAGTATCTTATAACCATGAAAACTCAGTTCTATACATGAAATCAAACAACTAAATCCATTAGTAGTCCTAATTACCAACATTAGGGTTTCAAGGCCCATTAAAGCCTATTTATGCACATAAACTCCAAATTAAACGAATTATGTGAAAAGTTCATCTTTTTTTATCTTAATGTATCTCTTTATGATTAACAGGTTAATATCAACTTTAATCATCAATTAAACCCTACTAATCACATTAATTATAACAAAATAGGGTTTCTTATCCATTTATTCATTAAAGTTAATAACTTCCATTACTTTTCAAATTCTAAGAGAAATTAGCTCCTAACAATATTTTTATTAGATTCCTATCGTTTTTCTGAGTAAGATTCATTTATAATGCGCATCCATCCGAGCTACGGTTAAATAAATATGAATTTTGCAAAATTACTTACTTTGGGCCAATCAGAAGCTGCCACGTCGCCTATCCCATGCAACGTTGTAGTTTTTGGAAACATAACACAATTACGTGTTTACCCCTGGGTAAGTGATCCGTTCTATAGCCCACAGAAGGGCATTTCTGTCCAATGCATCTCCTTGCTTCTTCAACCTTGAGCAACCCGATGGCTGCCGCCCTAGCTGCCGAGCGCAACCCTAGGGGCGGCTCTTGCTCCTCATTTCGGACCCGAACTCCATGGCCGATCCTTCCCTGACCTCCGAAGGCCCTCTGCGCTCCTCTAGGCATCTTCATCCTGTGCTATGGCGGCCGATTTGGTGTGAGAGGGCCTGCAAGGTGCGGCCGTCCAAGCAGCCTTCCTGTTGCTGCGTCGTTCAAGCAAGGGAGAAGGGAAATCCAGCGGGCTTCCCCTACCTTCGATGTGCCTCCGTGTACCTGAGGATGCCACTGGGCTATGGCCAAGTTGGCCAAGACTGGCTGGGAAGACCTATACCACGGCCAGTGCTGCAGCCGTGCAGCTTGTCCAGTGCCTGTGCTAGTGCAGGTCCATGGTGACAGAGCCTCTCCCCAGCCTCGTGGGATATCCACCCAACATCTCCACTACATGTGGTCCCTTGCTGCTTAAGAGATAGAGCTATCCCTCTATCATAGGGTTTTGAGAAAAAAACTTCATGAAGAAGGGGATGGGAAAGAGAGAGATATGGGATCTCTCCTGAACTCGAACCAAGGCTTATCCCTTTATATAGGGGTGAGCAGCAAAGCCTTAGGTCGGCTATCCACGAATTACTAAGTCCTTCTCCCAATAGGAACCCTTTTTCCTTTAATGAGAAGAAATCTTCTCTCTCCTTATTTCCTTGACATTCTTTATTTCTTGCATACTTAGAAATACGAAAATCCTCTCACTTATTCCCTTTATTCTTGCCTTTTTAAACCATTGGCACGAATTTCTATTTTCCTTTAGAAGAAACTATTTCCTTTTTAACAATAGCAAATAATCCATTAATAATGTATTCATATTATATACTTATTTTCTATTATTGGTATTTTTCTTTTTCTTTTCTTCATTGGGACTTCTTGGATCCCATGAAACTCTATTATTTTGAAATCCTTTTTATTGGATACTCATTATCCTTCTAGATGCATCTAAATGCATTATTTCACATTATCTTGTTTATTTCTCATTAAAATATCTCTTTTTGACGATTTCTCTTTATTTCTCTTTTATTTTCCTCATTGGTATGCCTTTTATCATTAGGAATCCTTGGGATACGAAAATCCACCAAGGATAACTCAATTATACCTCTTTTCACATATTTTCCACATTTTATCTTTTCTTTTATTATTGCATTCTCTATGCAATTCTGGACTCCTTGGGACCCAAGGAACCCAAGAGGCACGAAATCCAACTTTGGATTATATTATTTTGCCTTCTGGAGGTTTCCACACCTTTCTTTTCTTAAAAACTTAATTATTCATTTACTAATTGAATTTCCTTGTTATTGGGCCCAATAGCCAATAAAGCCCACAAAGCAATCATCAAGGCTATTGTAACGAAATTCATTCATTCAATCAAAAGACATCATTATTTTCTCATTTATATTTAATATGAGAAATTACATTTCTCAGCAAATGAACCCAAAATTTGGGGTTGTAACATCCTTCCCCTCTTATAAGAATTTTGTCCTCAAAATTCCAACAAGCAAACAAACAATTCGTGATAAGCCTTTCTTATGTCCATCAGGGCTCTCATGTGGCTTCACCTTTTCCATGGTGCTTCCCAAGAACCTTCATCATCTCATATTCTTCCATCTGAGTTCTTTCTTACCTTGGTATATCATACCCTCATAGGTGGCTCAGGACATTTTAGCTTTTCAAAAGATGAATAGGTTCAGGGCTCAGCACATGGCTTGGGTACCTCACATAGTGCTCTAGATCGGACTCATGGAACACATTACACATCATGTTATCCTGAGAGGCAAGGCTAAACACAACCATCTCCACCAATCCATCTCAAATGGACCCATATATCAGGGACTTAGCTTTCTCAGCTGTAGCTTAGAGGGGTCGGATTTTCACATTACATATTCTCCCACAGTGAACTGCATGTCAGTCTGCTTTGCATCAGCTCACAACTCATGTCGTCTCTGGGCTCTCTCTCTCAGCCATTGCACGATCAAAGCGACTTCATCTACACCCACTGTGGTTCTTTTCTGACCTTCATGAGGCCTCCTTCACCAACATCACCTTAATGAAGTGGTGACTGACACAACCTCCTTCTTGCATCCCGATAAAGGCTATGGTGGTTAACATCACATCTTATGAATTGTCTCTTTGTATCACCCTGAACAAGCACACTTGCTCTCATCAGACCCTCTACTCTAGATCAAACTAATCATTAGTTAGGGGTGATAAACTATACTATCATTGAGTTCTTTATGTATCTACTCCCACCTCATGGGAGTGAACCTTTAGGTCATACTCAAGAACTTTTGAACTTGCATCATGGTGTAGTTGAACCATCTTTCTCTCTTAAGTAGTTCAACTGAATTTTCCCCTTGACAACATTCTTTCTATCTCATGGCATCTAGGTAAGGCGATCTACCATAACCCATATTGCATCTTGACCTTATTTGGTCTAGGGAAGACTTACCACCACATCTGTAGTGATGAATTCCCATTCCCTCTCAGAGATTCTTTAACCTCTAAGTCAAAGCACTGGGTTACTGGTGTTCGTCCTTCACCTCCTAGCTTGCATGGACACATGCAACATGTATCAGGCATCCAAAGCTCTACCATCACTTACTATATTTGTAGTTTCATGGTGTATGGTAATCATGATTTCCTGTATGTCATGATTCCTCAAGGTCGATTCCTCGGAAGCCCTAAACCTCTCTCATCAGGGTTTTATTACCTTCCTATCTAAAGAAGTGTATCTAGAGTTATACAACCATCCTTCTACCACATCAAGGACTAGGCTGGCTATCCAAACAACCACTAATCTTGTTCAACAGATCTTGTTATATATGAGTGTTAGCCAAACTTATCTCTTTTTCTCAACTTAAGGTTAGCCTAACAACCTCAACTTCTTCAAGCTTCCAGCTAAACTAGGCAGCTATATCTCAACCAGAGCATTCATTACCACTCCTTATCCTTAGGTGTTAGGTAATGTCGAAGACATACACCTCCATGTATTATAATTATCATCTCATCTCAAACTCTAAGTTTGTCTTCATCAAGAAACTCTGAGCTCATCCTCATGGTGATCAAACTCAACCTTGGTTAACTTGCAAATTCCACATAGCTCTTGATAAAACATCCTCATAAAATGACTACACTATTCCTCTTAGTCTTTGTAAACCATCCATGTATCATTCACTCGACCAAGGTATGTTATCATATTTGTCCTCATTCCTTATAGCAACGTTCCAACTCACATCATCTTTACCCTTGGTGTGTGGCATGCGTACTGTCCTATCTCTCACTCCCATAACAAGAAGAAATAAGCATTTGGCGGCCATCCAAATACAGAGTTCTTCCCATTCCAAGAGTAGAGATGGTACATCCCACCTTGCTAGTACACCTTCAAATCTAAGTTGAAACATGCAACTCATGTCTTTACGCCATAAACATCATGATATCAAAATTTCCTCCATGGAAAATTGGTCTCGAACCTACTTGGATCCACACACAATCCTTTGTCATCTCCTCTAGGTCTATAGGGTGCCGACACTTTTGGGGTCATCCCTCTTCCCTCATGCATCTAGAGAGTGCCCTACTCATCTGCCCTTTGGGTCCCATGAGTTTATGAAGGTGATCAATCTCCTGACCCATGGCCCTCAGACAATGATAGCTATTACCTCCCAACCCTATGGTCATGTGCAACTAGGGAATTAGGAAACTCCTTCTTCCATCGGTCTCATCCCTACCTGACCCTAAGATAGACTTAGGATTCCATTATAGTACATGTTCAAGATAGAACCTTACCCAATCCTTCATCATCTCTCCCTGCATTCATGACTGACTTTCATCCCTTCATAGGGGTCATGGCAACTTGCCTACCTTGGTCAAGCCCCGTACCGGTTACCTCCATGGTAACACATCCACATGCACATAGAGATGGTTATCTATGTGTGACGTCCCCGGATTTTGGCTTCTCCATGCCCTATTGGGAATGAGAGGTCAAATACGAAAACATCATCCAATCATATCAGAAAGCGATGTGGAAGCATAATACACATACATGAACGTACAACCATAACATTTCTCAGCAATAACATGTATATTATTATAACATGAATTATATTTACATATTAAAGAAGATTTACAAGTATATGAACATGTATGCTAACAGGATCTTAACACAAAAGGTACAACATGTACAACTTGCTCACATCCTATTCTTTTTATCCCATTCTAGCTCTGGACCTAGAAAATACGAGAAACAAAAACATCAACAAAAGTTGGTACGTGGAATTAAAAGCTATACTAAGCTGGCATATAAAATACTCAGAATTGAAGAAAGAGAAAGGAAACATTATTTAAAGGTAGAAAATCAGGTAATCCCAAGTTATTAATCATATTTCAATGGACATGTATTACTATGGTGGACTTAGCACAAACATAAATATTGGGCCCTATCCCTGCGTACCTTGTACCATTAGGGATCTCCCTGCGTACCTTGTACCATTAGGGAGGTGCTAGTCAACATTAATGCTTTCCCTCTCTAATAGGGAGATTAATGAACCATCAGTAACTACATTCCATTTTCTTTCCTTAGTGTTCTTATTGTTTAAGGTGGAAATGACAATACATATAGATGTACATCCAACAGGATATTCAAGTACAAGCAAGCAAGTACATATATTTAACATCCAACAATCTAGTCATATAATTATATCCACGTACCTGAGTTTAGAGATTCTTTATACATCCATGATCATATAGACAATCTGGTCAACACCTGATTAATAACAAAACCACATACTATCATCAGATTCTTTTCATTTACATCTCATCTTAACCCTAGTCATATCCATTTTAGGGTTTTCTTATCTCATTATGTTATATACATTATTACTTATCTTCTTATCTTAGATTTGTCATACTGATGTCATTTTCTAGATTACATCTCATTATCAAAGTTCATCGTCAGAACATTAGGTTCCAAATCCTTTTTTTGCACATATTAACCCTAGGTTACATTATTAACCTAGATTAGGGTTTTATAACATGCATTAAGATTCATCTTCATATAACATACCTTTTTTTCATCATGATGATCTCATAATTAAATCTGAGGTTCAATATACTGATATGAGATTTCTCTGTAAATTTCATCATTTATAGAGCATGTATGTATTTATTGTATTTGATTAGGGTTATTAGCCCTAATTAGCCATATTAATCAAATTACAGAATTTTGTGCATCAACATGACGATATCTGACATCATATGCATTATGAACATTATTATAGAACTACTAACATTTTTTCCATAATTTTATATCATCATTTAATATTTTTTACTTATGAACTAAGCATTACATATCTTACATGATATCACTACTATAAAAGCATTAAAAGCCTAATATTATGCTTTCACATTATTCTACACATTTTTATGAGAATTTCGGTATATTATTTGTATTTTTCTGATGCATGAGCTAATTACTGTGATTTATCTAAAATATACATATTTCTGGGAGTTTCATACCTTTTTGGCCAATAGGAGTCCGCCACGTGGCTCCAAGGCAGGGTGCGGTTCACTTGGTCTGGCTTCCTGGTTTAGCTTTAACCCGGTCGGTTCATGACTGGTCTAGAGTTGGGCTTGGTTCTGGACCGCCCTCTCCTTTTCTTTCTCACGTGTTCACGCCTGACGCGGACGGCGTGTTCTATCTCACAGCCGCGGCCATGGAGGGCCTACTCCGGCGAGGAAGACATCGTCTTTGAAACCTGCGGCGTCCTCCAAGTCCTTCGGCTGAGCTACTATGAGAAAACAAAGGCTTCCCTTCTACTAGTTCTCTCTAGAGGCTCCAGATATCCGCAGCGGATCTATCCCTACCCCGACCATCTCAAATCTGTGGGGAGCCTGCAGCCGTCTACTCGCGTGCTCCGCCGTTGGCTCCAGCCTCCGTTCTGAGAAAGGTCATCGACTCCTCTCATGTCCTCGTGTTCGCTTCAAGCAGAGTCAGCAGTGGGACTCTGGTCTACCGTGCGTGCGTCGGCAACACGGTGATGGTCCATGGCGCCGCCGTGGTGTGCCTCCGTGCGGTCTCCTCCGACACCTGGGTCTGCACCGCCATTAGACCAGGGACTTCATAGTTGGACGACACGGGGACGATGTCCTGGAGATGGGGAGTCTGGGAGCTCTCAGTCTGTTCCACTCTCGGTGACGACGGGGCTAGGTGGGAGGCAATTGGGGTTATCCTCTCCTCGCATCCTTGGGCTCTGGTTTGCCTGGTCACTGCAGAACATGATCATGAAAGGAGGAAGGAGGGAGTCGATCTCTCTAGTTCTCACTGATGGAGACGATGCTAGGAAGATGGCTTGGTCCTCTCCAAATATGCCGCCTCCCCACCGAAGGCAGGGTCTGTTGGAGATATCCAGACTTCTCAGATCTGAAACTATGAAAAGAATCGTGTGGAAGGGGGGGCAGTCCAAAGACGAGGTGTCCTATCTCATAGACATGTTGCCCCTGCCTCCCATGAAGTTCGAAGGTAGGAGATGATGTTCTGGCTCACATATCTAAGATCTACAGCTGGGAGAGTGAGCTGTGCACTCACGATATCTGGGCCGAGTGACGTTTAAATGTCACAGTTTCTAAATTCTTAAACAATAAGACTATGGTTTGGCAATATATTTGAACTGACATTGATAATTACAAATTATTATATCTTCTAGGAGGAACCTCCTATTTAGATGAAATTTAAACCATGGATTCCCCATCACATAAGGCCTTGTATAACCAAGTTTGAGCTCAAAACTCTAAAATTTCATCATCCAGATTAAATCCTCAAGTAAACACATAAAAAGTGGATAAACCTAAAATCCAAACCAATAAATCATCAGTTCTTGATCAAACAAGTTTAACTTGCAAATTTTGATCATGTTACACCTAAAGGCTCATCATTGAACCAATTGAGTCCTTTTATACTTCAATTTGACACTTCACTTCATAAGAAAATCAAAATAACTAATAGTACATGTTAAGTACTTGCATGTCCAAAGAAGGCCCTTGATAAAAGTATTCATCCTATCATGGAACTATAGTCATATTTGTGGTTTAAAGGCATCCATCGTTGGATAAATGTCACCTCAACTTGGAACTACTCAATTAAGACAAGTCATGAACTCCAATTACTATATTGGATATGAAACCTAAAAATCAAGGTTGTCACATTCACCCCACCTTATATGGAATTTCGCCCTCGAAATTCATCTACTCTCTCACTACTACCATCCTACCATAACTTCTTGGCGCCAAAACTATCATAATATTTGGCGGACCCTAAATTATAACAATTAAAGTTTAAAGCATTGAGGGTGTAGACACTCCACCTTATATAGGTGGAAGCATCATGTGATGGCTTAGTCATAACATGATATTATGATATCTTAGGGTTACATCACCTCTAAGGGTACAAGTTTTGTTCATAGTTTTAATGTTCATGAGGAATTCGTTTATATTCCATCATATTCAGATCGTTCAAATCTAACATCACTAATATGTTTTACGATCAACATCTTACAATGATTTCAGCATTAGAGGAGAATTATCTTCATCCTTGATATTAGAATTTTTCTTAGGAAGGGCTTACGTAACATGTTTGACCATTAGGGTTTCACCCTATGGGGTGATATTCATACTCAACTTAGAAGCATACATTGAGAAGGATCAAAGTCACAAACTATATTTCTGATCATATATCTTATGATCTAAAAATATCTTTATATCAAGTTCATGAGTTCAACTTTTTATGTCTTGCATGTATTATGTGAACGGAAAAAGAGAATATACTAAGTTTATCCCATGATCTCAGCATCATGTCTTTCATGTTTCATATGAAGGGGAAGAAAATATTTTAAACTCAAACTTATCATGATTTCAATCTTGGTGCTACATGTATGATATAGGGGGTGGGGAATATAGAATAGGTCAAGCTTATGTGAGTGACTCCTCATATATAAATCATCTATATATCTCAAGTGAGGTTTCTATCATCATATATTAAGAAAGATAATAAGAAGGGAGAACATGTATGTTGAGTATCTTTTGCACAAAGCATCATACTCTCGTAACTAGAGTTCATATATTACCTCACTTGCAACTAATGATGAGATTCACAAAATATGTCACTCCAACTAGGACCTAACTCATCCAAAGGATTGACTTTATCATATGGGTCATCTACCCATCCTTTTCTTTTACCCAATTCTCGCATATAGATTTGAATCATGCAACATGACTCAACTCATCTACTTAGGAGTAACCCAGCTTAGGACACATCATTTCACATATTTTCATATATTGTAGGGTAGGTCCATTGACCCTCTCCTTGTGGGTCTCACTCTCTCTGGAGTTCACCACATATCTTGTCCTAACACTAGAGGTCCTCCTTTGTAAAAGAGCTTGAGGCTCATGCACACTCATCTCTATCTTAACTTAACTTATCTTAAGTAGGAAAAGGGAATGTACTTTCATCATCAAGATTTTGCTTAAATTCTCCAAAATTGGATTCAACTAATATACAACTTAAACCTTTATAAGGAAACTTATACCATCATAGATCAAACTTAGATAAGATTTCACGTGCTTATTTGAACTGTCATTCTATCCTCTGCTCTATGTATCACATATCTTGATAAGGCTCTAGACATCTAATCTAGACTACTCTCTCTTCTAGACTGATGTCACCCCTTTCACTTAGATTGCATGAACACTAATTACTCTCCAGTGTGAGGGACACATTTTTATATTTACATATATATAATAAAATATTATATAGTTTTTCTCCGAGAAAGAAGACGTCAGAGAAAACACTCAAGGCTCGAGCTGATTGGAAAACAAAACCAAATCAGCAAAACCGAGTGTCCCACACACAGTAGATAGTCTAGTGTCATGCAACCTAGTGAAATGGTGAGAACAAGGTGTAGACCAGTGTAGCTACCCAATACATATGAGCTCTATATGGAAAGGGTTTCAGACACTTGTCTAAACCTAGTTCTCGAACATCTAGGTTCTAACCTAGAGGCTAAGCCAGAACTTATTCCTATAGAACAACTTACTAAGTTTCTAGGATTTAAAGTGAAAGGTGAAATTACATTTTATGTTTCATGGTGAGCAATTGTTAGGTGTAGCTATTGTTCATGATCTGATACCAACTATGACGTCCCCGGATTTTGGCTTCTCCATGCCCTATTGGGAAGGAGAGGTCAAATATGAAAACATCATCCAATCATATCAGAAAGCGATGCGGAAGCATAATACGCATACATGAATGTACAACCATAACATTTCTCAACAATAACATGTATATTATTATAACATGAATTACATTTACATATTAAAGAAGATTTACAAGTCTATGAACATGTATGCTAACATGATCTTAACAAAAAAGGTACAACCTGTACAACTTGCTCACATCCTATTCCGTTTATCCCATTCTAGCTCTGGACCTAGAAAATATGAGAAACAAAAACATCAACAAAAGTTGGTACGTGGAATTAAAAGCTATACTATGCTGGCATATAAAATACTCAAAATTGAAGAAAGAGAAAGGAAACATTATTTAAAGGTAGAAAATCAGGTAATCCCAAGTTATTAATCATATTTCAATGGACATGTATTACTATGGTGGACTTAGCACAAACATAAATATTGGGCCCTATCCCTACGTACCTTGTACCATTAGGGATCTCCCTGTGTACCTTGTACCATTAGGGAGGTGCTAGTCAACATTAATGCTTTCCCTCTCTAATAGGGAGATTAATGAACCATCAGTAACTACATTCCATTTTCTTTCCTTAGTGTTCTTATTGTTTAAGGCGGAAATGACAATACATATAGATGTACATCGAACAAGATATTCAAGTATAAGAAAGCAAGTACATATATTTAACATCCAGCAATCTAGTCATATAATTATATCCATGTACCTGAGTTTAGAGATTCTTTATACATCCATGATCATATAGACAATCTGGTCAGCACCTGATTAATAATAAAACCACATACTATCATCAGATTCTTTTCATTTACATCTCATCTTAACCCTAATCATATCCATTTTAGGGTTTTCTTATCTCATTATGTTATATACATTATTACTTATCTTCTTATCTTAGATTTGTCATACTGATGTCATTTTCCAGATTACATCTCATTATCAAAGTTCATCGTCTCAACATTAGGTTCCAAATCCTTTTTGTGCACATATTAACCCTAGGTTACATCATTAACCTAGATTAGGGTTTTATAACATGCATTAAGATTCATCTTCATATAACATAGATTATGTTCATCATGATGATCTCATAATTAAATCTGAGGTTGAATATACTGATATGAGATTTCTCTATAAATTTCATCATTTATAGAGCACGTATGTATTTATTGTATTTTATTAGGGTTATTAGCCCTAATTAGCCATATTAATCAAATTATAGAATTTTGTGCATCAATATGACGATATCTGACATCATATGCATTATGAACATTATTATATAATTACTGACATTTTTTTCCATAATTTTATATCATCATTTAATATTTATTACTTATGAACTAAGCATTACATATCTTACATGATATCACTACTATAAAAGCATTAAAAGCCTAATATTATGCTTTCACATTATTCTACACATTTTTATGAGAATTTTGGTATATTATTTGTATTTTTCTGATGCATGAGCTAATTACTGTGATTTATCTAAGATATACATATTTATGGGAGTTTCATACCTTTTTGGCCAACAGGAGTCTGCCACGTGGCTCCAAGGTAGGGTGCGGTTCACTTGGTATGGCTTCCTGGTTCAGCTTTAACCTGGTCGGTTCATGACTGGTCTAGAGTTGGGCTTGGTTCTGAACCGCCCTCTCCTTTTCTTTCTCACGCGTTCACGCCCGACGCGGACGACGTGTTCTATCTCACAGCCGCTTCCATGGAGGGCCAACTCCGGCGAGGAAGACAGCCTCTTTGAAACCTGCGGCATCCTCCAAGTCCTTCGGCTGAGCTACTATGAGAAAACTAAGGCTTCCCTTCTACTCGTTCTCTCTAGAGGCTCCGGATATCCGCAGTGGATCTATCCCTACCCCGACCATCTCAAATCTGTGGGGAGCCTGCAGCCATCTGCTCGCGAGCTCCGCCGTTGGCTCCAGCCTCCGTTCAGAGATAGGTCGTTGAATCCTCTCATGTACTCGTGTTCGCTTCAAGCAGAGTCAGCAGTGGGACTCTGGTCTACCGTGCAAGCGTCGGCAACACGGTGATTGTTATGACCTGTTGCAAAGTTTATTGGTAAGCTTTATAATTTGAGCCTAATTAAAGTTATTTGAGTTAACTTATGTGCTTATGATGTGGTTAGTCAATCATTAACTTGATTTAGTTGAATCAAGCACATAAGATCAATTAGTGCATAATTAAGATGATTAATTTGAGTAAAGTGATGATTGATGCAATTTGGAATTTTGAATCAGTAAAATAGTATAATTAGCTTGTTTTATGCCTTGGGTTTGTAGTGGGCCTCATTCTTGAAGTTTCGCAAAATAAATCATCTCAATCGGACCTATGGAGAGGAAGTTATGAAGTTTTTGGTTCTTGGGGGTGAGTTTTGCAATTTACCCAGTTTAGTCGGTTATTAACCCCTTTATCCTTTGCCGTTTTTTTTTCTTTTCCTTACCCTTTCTTCTTCGTCGATTTGTTTGGGCACCGCACTGTAGCAGCGCGACCAGTGTGGGAGAAGGGCGGGCGATTGGGATTCCTTGGCCTCGATTCAACGGTGCCGACCTCTTCTTCTCCTTCCTTTCTCCTTCCTTCACCTTTCCTCTTCCTCCCCTACTCGCCTAGCCACCTGCAGCCTTGCTGCTTGGCTTAGGCGGCCGTCCTGCAGCTAGCAAGATGCTGCAGCCAGCAGCTAGGATCATATTTGGGGCGGCCAGCACCAAGAAACGGTGCCATGGAATTCGGTTTTGAGGTCTTTGCAGGAATCCGAAACCCTAGCCTTGATTCAACTCTTAACCGAGCCTTCCGTCAAGTTGAGCTTAGGCGTAAGCTGCTGTTGCAGCTAGACCGTGAACAGAACAAATCCAAAGAATGAAGACAATCCAATTTGCCCAGAATCAGGCCCTGGACGCACCTCCGGATGAATCTGAACAGACCAAATCGCTGTGAGTAGGATTTCATTCATCTATCATAATAAACTCAGGCGTTTGAATATTTCCAGTTATGTGCGCGAATTACGCTGATAACAGGCGTTATCAGGCGTAGGGCAGCGTTTGGCGTCGCCCGACTTTTTATTTCATAAACTGCTTCTAGACGCTGTTATATGATTAAATTTAGCATTTGATTAGTGTGGATTGAATCGGTTGATTTATATGGTTCATTGGAACCTAAATTGCTTATTTGAATGTTGAAATTAGAAATTCATATCTGAAAATGGTATGGTTTGGGTATGAACCCAGACAATAGGGATTTCTGATAAATTATCAGATGTACGATTTCAAAGTTGATATGAATAAATAAAAAGATGCAATAAAACCCTAATTGCATATATCTTTTGACGTTAATATGTGTAAATTGATATTTACATGAAATGGCACATTTCTCTGAAATATTACCAGAAATTCTCAAGTAGTGTTATTAAATTGTATTGTGATATGTAATTAACTCTTAATTGAGTTAAGTGATGCACGAACCAGGATTTGGGTTAATGTGCACATTTTTCGAGAATTTTAGAGAATTGATAATTGTTGAGTATGATTCTCATATGTGAGGTAAATTTCTTTAATTTGTGCAATAAGATGTTCAATTGCATAAATTCGCTATGTATGTGCCAAATTGAAATAAGTTGGGTTATTTATGCATTTCTAATTTACCTGAATGCATGGTATGAGAATTTCTCAGAAATTACAATGATTTGAAATATATTGCTCTGTCGGTTTAGAATGACAGTGTATTGTGATCTGATATGAAATCAGTAAATGTGATTTTTCCTGTTTAAATGTTTATATGTTAATCAGTTAATAGACTTAGGTGCCCTAACACCGTAGAACCCCTTTTGAGAGGTCTGCATCCAGGGGGGTGAAACTCGTGTTGCAACAATAACTGTGCGGAGTCACAGGCACGAGGATAGAGAAAGGCAGTGTCCAACAACAACACGTGCAATGTCACGGTGGCACTGGAGTAATAGGGGTTATTCAACATTAATCCGTGCTTGTGTCACGGTGGTAACCCGGTAAGACTCTCCGCCTGTGTTCTCAGGTTTGAGGAGGAGTCTAGAGTTCACTCTTTTGAGAGTGTAGTGAGGCCTTGTGAGCCTGAGAGTCCTACAGCAGACCAGGGCTGGCAGTCAGACTTAGCATTTCCCGGGTGTGTCGCTAAGTCTTGTACGGTGGGATCGTAGTTCGCTACAGATCTTTATATGCAGAGTACACTGCATATATTTAGGGCATAAAATTGATAAATATGTAATCATATAGGATCACAGTAAATTAATATATCTGAACTTTTGTGCCAATTCATTATATCTGTTTATTGGGTTAAATTATCTGTTTTTGCATAGAAATGCGATTATATTCTGTAATTTGCTATGTCATTTGAACTGCCCTGCTTGTACTGTATTTATGTTTTATTTAAATTTTAGAAACCTAACGAGTTGTTTAGTGATGGCTAAATGAAATGCTATTCACTGAGCGAGTAGGCTCATACCTCTACTCAAAACATTTTCAGGTCATCATCAGCAGCAGGAATCTGAAGGATCCTTTCATCCTAACGCTTAGTCTGTAGAAGGTATACGTAGTTAGTAGTTAGAGGTCTCTTAGTCCTTTCCCCTCGATCTTTGGGACATGGTGTGGGTGAGAGAGAATGTGTATAAATATGTAAATCAACTGTTATGCTTTATTTTATGTCGAACAATGTAATATGTTGTAGACTTTCTGTATATTGCTAGTCAGTTTAATAAAATTGCTTCCGCAGTTGGTTTAGTTCCATTTTACAGCATAAATCAGATTATCCTATTAATGTCTTTAAAATGTTTTAAAAGCTTGGAGTGGTTTGGCTTGTGTGTAATCCCTCCGTCGCGCCCTAATCTCGTGATTTGTGGGTAATGCGAGATCGGGGTGTGACATCTTGGTATCAGAGCTTTGGTTTGAGTATATAGTTACTCAAGGTCAGGGGACGATAAGAGACCAATAGGATTAAGGTTTAAGTGTCTTTCTTCTATCTGTAATTTTCTAACAGGAAGTGTTTTGTTATACTATTGCAGATAGCAGGAAGAGGATGTGGTCACGAGAACCAAGTAGAGAGCTTAGGCTGAGTCATCAGGGGTCATTAGGATCAAAAGATAAAGTTATAAGTGAGGAAAATAAGAAGTGATGTGTTTTTAGCTCTGGGATGTCTGAGTGTTTAGATACCCTGGCCAGGTGTCTGAATATTTAGATTGACCAGTATCAAGCTACTCTGTCTATTCTTCTCTAGATGCCCTGGCCAGGTATGCAGAAGAAGGATAGTCTAGAGAGAAACCCTAGAAATTTTAGGGTTAAGAAATCGGAAATTAATGTAGGAATAAGAGATTAAATATAGGATGCAATACAACTCTTGCTTTATATTGCTTATTTGATTGAAAATCACTAGAAATGCTTTTATATGTATGAATTTAGATTTTCAGTTTGTAGAATAAATATGATTCTTTTATATTGTTGCGTGCCATTAAATGATTTATTTATTGTTTATTTTATTGGTATTAAATAGACCAGAAATTATGTTTAAATGAGTTTTCCCTAAGTGGATACTCTTTCCACATGTTTGAGATTAATAGGAGCTGGTTAATCCCGAATAGCTCTTGGCTTCAGGACTACAGGTTCGGCCTAGTCCGGCTGGCAGGATGTGTTACTGGGATCTAATGACTCCTATTAACAGTATAATAAGAGTAGACTTTGGATAATTTAGATCTGCATCATAGTAAGAATGTACATGCGCTAAGATGTTGAGATATAAGGGAAAGATTAGAACAGCTAAGAAGTAGCTGGAACTGATATCAGAAGCCTAATGTTGGAGTCTCATTTGAGAAATCCTTAATTGGAAATAAAAGGAAACGATATCATGTTCATATTAAATTCAATGATTAGTATTATATGAACTCTGAATATGAGAATATGGAAAAGATACGAGGAAGGTATGCAAGGTCTAAGATAGTAAAAATTAATCATGAATGGATCATGTAATAGAGTAAAATACGTTTATGTATTTCAAAGCAAATAGAAAATAGAAGAAAAGAGTTAAGTATACAATAAGTACATAAAGAATTAGATGAAAATGTAAATCATAAGACCAAGACAAGAAATTTAGTTGAATTAAGAGAAATGTTAGAAAGGATGACCTTGATTAAGGAATGAGGATTACATGACATAATTGAGAGTATGGCATGTATATCTTTATTATAAAGTTTAATGCATTCATACATACTACCTTTGGATTCTAAGTCTCTAAAGACTGGCAAACTAGTTTAAAAAAAAAAATAAAGAACAACCGCATAATTTAGAAAATGAATGCATCATATATGTTGCATAACTACCATGGTAGAGACGATTAAGTAAGTAAAATGATGGCACACAATATGATGATGAAACCCTAGCAGGGTAAATTGAGAATGTAACTTATTTGGATGTTCAAGTAAGAGGAAGGAAATTTCAGTGATAAGATAAGGAAGACTTGAGTAAACTTATGAGATCTTAACAGTGAGGGTGTCGGTCGAGTTATGAATAGGACAACTCGACCGAATCTGCTGCAGACTGCAATATAGCAGTGCACTGTTTGATTTTTAATTATTTATTGGTAATTAGAAATGATCTCAAATGTTTACTGGAGGTCTGAAACTTCATTAGGTATAACATATAAAATGTCCAGAATTTTTGAAGCTTTTGTTAGCTATTTATTAAGCGAATTACAGAAACTATTGTGAAACTGAATTTTCAGCCAATATAATTAAAGTTGAGTGTTGGGTTAATATGCAATTGACCCAAGCAACTCAAATTGATTTATATAATCGACCACACCCGCACACAATAATGCTATGTTACTGATAAGGACCAAACCCTAGAATGATTAGAGTTGTAGTAGTTCAAGGGATATCACTAGTGATTTAACCTTGAATGCTAGTATCTCTGTAAAATAAGACCTTGAGATTTGATCTATGTAAAGTAAGCGGGTAGTGATAGTAATCTAGGGTTTTAAGGTATTTAATCTGAACGGTACATGAACAACATGAAATGACTTAGAGAAAAGAGTAAAACATAAACCTAAAATGTAACTATAAGAAAGTAGCATAGAAATCGGAGTATTATCCGATATATGATCTGCAGATAGCTGATGTAGTTCATGTTTTAAGACATGGTGTCACTATCTTTATGATGTGACAATAGATTATCACCCTGGTAAGGAGAATGTGGTGACTGATGCTTTCAGCAGAAAGTCAAGTTCAACAGCTAATGCATTCTCTATGGCAGGTTTCAATAGAGACCTGTTAGTAGAAATGTGGAAGTTAAACTTAGACTTAGAGGTGACAAAGTAGAGTGGTTTGATTGCACAGATGGAAGTCAAGCTTATCTTTTATGATTAGATTAAGGAACTACAATAGGGTGATAGTGAGTTAAACCAGACCATGCATGACATGATAGGAGGAAAAGAGACCAGAGTTTAAGTTTTTAGATGATAAGGTGTTGTATTAGCATGACATGTTGTGTGTACCTTGAGATAGTGAATTGAAAGAAAAGATTCTTATGGAAGTGCATGTATTGATGTATGCTATGCTTTCAGGAAACACTAAAATATATATATATAAATCTCAAGGAGTTGAAACGGATGGTCAGATATGCAGAAGGATGTAGCTGAGTATGTGACTAGGTGCAGTGTGTGTCAGCAGGTTAAGGCTGAGCACCAGGAACCTACAGGTACTTTGCAATCTTTTCCTATACCAGTATGGAAATGGGAACATACCACAATGGATTTTGTGATAGGGTTGCCCAAGAAACCTAGAGGTTATGACTCGATATGAATGATTATGGATAGACTAATTTAGTCTGCTCGTTTTCTTCATATTAAGTCAACCTTTGATGTCTCGAAATTGGCTAAGATATACGTGGATAAGATAGTCAGGTTGCATGGTATCCTAGTTTCAATTATATCTGATAGAGATATTCAGTTCGCATCCAGGTTTTTGGAATCAGTTGCATCGAGCTTTACGCACAAAGTTGAAATGCAGTACAACCTTTCACCCGCAGACGGATGGTCAGTCAGAGAGAACCATTCAGACTCTCGAGGACATGCTGAGAGCATGTGTTCTGCAGTTCAGAGGAAGATGGGAAGAACACTTGAGCCTTATGGAGTTTGCATACAACAATAGCTACCATTCTAGTCTTGGAATGGCCCCATATGAAGCTCTATATGGCAGAAAGTGTAGATCACCAGTTTGTTGGTACGAGGTTGGCGAGAAAGAAATTCTTGGATCTGAGATAGTCGATATGACTACAGAGAAGATATCTGTGATCAGGGAGCAGTTGAAAGCTGCTCAGGACAGGCAGAAAAGTTATGCAGAGAGACGACGTCGACCTCTTGGGTTTGAGGTTGGTGACGAGGTTTATCTGAAAGTTTCACCGTGCAAGGGAGTGTTGAGGTTTGGTAAGAGAGGAAAATTGACTCCTAGGTTCATGGGCCCATATCCTATCATTGAGAGGATTGGACCTGTAGCCTACAGGTTGGATTTTCCGTCTGAGTTGGCCAATCTTCATGATGTGTTTCACGTGTCTATGTTGAAGAAATGTCACCCTGGTACAGAGAAAATAATAGACCCAGAACCGGCACCGCTCAGAACAGATGTGTCCTATGTTGAAGGACCGGTACAGATAGTTGATCGAAGGATCAAGAAACTAAAGAATCGTGAGATACCTTTTGTGAAAGTTCTGTGGAGGAATCATAATCTAGAGGAAGCTATGTGGGAGCTTGAATCTGAGATGCGTAACAAGTTTCCTTTTCTCTTTTAGGAATTTCGGGACGAAATTCTTATAAGGGAGGGAGATTGTTATGACCTGTTCCAAAGTTTATTGGTAAGCTTTATAATTTGAGCCTAATTAAAGTTATTTGAGTTAACTTATGTGCTTATGATGTGGTTAGTCAATCATTAACTTGATTTAGTTGAATCAAGCACATAAGATCAATTAGTGCATAATTAAGATGATTAATTTGAGTAAAGTGATGATTGATGCAATTTGGAATTTTGAATCCGTAAAACAGTATAATTAGCTTGTTTTTATGCCTTGGGTTTGTAGTGGGCCTCATTCTTGAAGTTTCGCAAAAGAAATCATCTCAATCGGACCTATGGAGAGGAAGTTATGAAGTTTTTGGTTCTTGGGGGTGAGTTTTGCAATTTACCCAGTTTAGTCGGTTATTAACCCCTTTATCCTTTTTCGTTTTTTTTCTTTTCCTTACCCTTTCTTCTTCGTCGATTTGTTTGGGCACCGCACTGTAGCAGTGCGACCAGCGTGGGAGAAGGGCAGGCGATTTGGATTCCTTGGCCTCGATTCAACGGTGCCGACCTCTTCTTCTCCTTCCTTTCTCCTTCCTTCACCTTTCCTCTTCCTCCCCTACTCGCCTAGCCACTTGCAGCCTTGCTGCTTGGCTTAGGCGGCCGTCCTGCAGCTAGCAAGATGCTGCGGCCAGCAGCTAGGATCATATTTGGGGCGGCCAGCACCAAGAAACGGTGCCATGGAATTCGGTTTTGAGGTCTTTGCAGGAATCTGAAACCCTAGCCTTGATTCAACTCTTAACCGAGCCTTCCGTCAAGCTGAGCTTAGGCGTAAGCTGCTGTTGCAGCTAGACCGTGAACAGAACAAATCCAAAGAATGAAGACGATCCAATTTGCCCGGAATCAGGCCCTGGACGCACCTCCGGATGAATCTGAACATACCAAATTGCTGTGAGTAGGATTTCATTCATCTATCATTAATAAACTCAGGCGTTTGAATATTTCCAGTTATGTGCGCGAATTACGCTGATAACAGGCGTTATCAGGCGTAGGGAAGCGTTTGGCGTCGCCCGACTTTTTATTTCATAAACTGCTTCTAGACGCTGTTATATGATTAAATTTAGCATTTGATCAGTGTGGATTGAATCGGTTGATTTATATGGTTCATTGGAACCTAAATTGCTTATTTGAATGTTGAAATTAGAAATTCATATATGAAAATGGTATGGTTTGGGTATGAACCCAGACAATAGGGATTTCTGATAAATTATCAGATGTACGATTTCAAAGTTGATATGAATAAATAAAAATATGCAATAAAACCCTAATTGCATATATCTTTTGACATTAATATGTGTAAATTGATATTTACATGAAATGGCAAATTTCTCTGAAATATTACCAGAAATTCTCAAGTAGTGTTATTAAATTGTATTGTGATATGTAATTAACTCTTAATTGAGTTAAGTGATGCACGAACCAGGATTTGGGTTAATGTGCACGTTTTTCGAGAATTTTAGATAATTGATAATTGTTGAGTATGATTCTCATATGTGAAGTAAATTTCTTTAATTTGTGCAATAAGATGTTCCATTGCATAAATTCACTATGTATGTGCCAAATTGAAATAAGTTGGGTTATTTATGCATTTCTAATTTACCTGAATGCATGGTATGAGAATTTCTCAGAAATTACAATGATTTGAAATATATTGCTCTGTCGGTTTAGAATGACAGTGTATTGTGATCTGATATGAAATCAGTAAATGTGATTTTTCCTATTTAAATGTTTATATGTTAATCAGTTAATAGACTTAGGTGCCCTAACACCGTAGAACCTCTTTTGAGAGGTCTGCATCCAGGGGGGTGAAACTCGTGTTGCAACAATAACTGTGCGGAGTCATAGGAATGAGGATAGAGAAAGGCAGTGTTCAACAACAACGCGTGTGATGTCACGGTGGCACTGGAGTAATAGGGGTTATTCAACATTAATCTGTGCTTGTGTCACGGTGATAACCCGGTAAGACTCTCCGCATGTGTGCTCAGGTTTGAGGAGGAGTCTAGAGTTCACTCTTTTGAGAGTGTAGTGAGGCCTTGTGAGCCTGAGGCCTTATGATCCTGAGAGTCCTGCAGCAGACCAGGGATGGCAGTCAGACTTAGCATTTCCCGGGTGTGTCGCTAAGTCTTGTACGGTGGGATCGTAGTTCGCTACAGATCTTTATATGCAGAGTACATTGCATATATTTAGGGCATAAAATTGATAAATATGTAATCATATAGGATCACAGTAAATTAATATATCCAAACTTTTATGCCAATTCATTATATCTGTTTATTGGGTTAAATTATTTGTTGTTGCATAGAAATGCGATTATATTCTGTAATTTGCTATGTCATTTGAACTGTCCTGCTTGTACTGTATTTATGTTTTATTTAAATTTTAGAAACCTAACGAGTTGTTTAGTGATAGCTAAATGAAATGCTATTCACTGAGCGAGTAGGCTCATACCTCTACTCCAAACATTTTCAGGTCATCATCAGCAGCAGGAATCTGAAGGATCCTTTCATCCTAAAGCTTAGTCTGTAGAAGGTATACATAGTTAGTAGTTAGAGGTCTCTTAGTCCTTTCCCCTCGATCTTTGGGACATGGTGTGGGTGAGAGAGAATGTGTATAAAGATGTAAATTAACTGTTATGCTTTATTTTATGTTGAACAATGTAATATGTTGTAGAATTTCTGTATATTGCTAGTCAGTTTAATAAAATTGCTTCCGCAGTTGGTTTAGTTCCATTTTACAGCATAAATCAGATTATCCTATTAATGTCTTTAAAATGTTTTAAAAGCTTGGAGTGGTTTGGCTTGTGTCTAATCCCTCCGTCGCGCCCTAATCTCATGATTTGTGGGTAATGCAAGATCGGGGTGTGATAGTGATGGTCCATGGTGCCGCCGTGGTGTGCCTCCGTGCAGTCTCCTCCGACACCTGGGTCTGCACCGCCATTAGACCAGGGACTTCGCAGTTGGACGGCACGGGGACGATGGCCTGGAGATGGGGAGTCTAGGAGCTCTCAGTCTATTCCACTCTCAGTGACGACGGGGCTAGGTGGGAGGCAATTGGGGTTCTCCTCTCCTCGCATCCTTGGGCTCTGGTTTGCCGGGTCACTGCAGAACATGATCATGAAAGGAGGAAGGAGGGAGTCGATCTCTCTAGTTCTCACTGATGGAGACGATGCTAGGAAGATGGCTTGGTCCTCTCCAAATACGCCGCTTCCCCACCTAAGGCAGGGTCTGTTGGCGATCTCCAGACTTCTCGGATCTGAAACTATGAAAAGAATCGTGTGGAAGGGGGGGCAGTCCAAAGACGAGGTGTCCTATCTCATAGACCTGTTGCCCCTGCCTCCCGTGAAGTTCGGAGGTAGGAGATGATGTTCCGGCTCACAAATCTAAGATCTACGACTGGGAGAGTGAGCTGTGCACTCATGATATCTGGGCCGAGTGACGTTTAAATGTCACAGTTTCTAAAGTCTTAAATAATAAGACTATGGTTTGGCAAGATATTTGAACCGACATTGATAATTACAAATTCTTATATCTTCTAGTAGGAACCTCCTGTTTAGATGAAATTTAAACCATGGATTCCCCATCACATAAGGCCTTGTATAACCAAGTTTGAGCTCAAAACTCTAAAATTTCGTCATCCAGATTAAATCCTCAAGTAAACACATAAAAAGTGGATAAACCTAAAATCCAAACCAATAAATCATCATTTCTTGATCAAACAAGTTTAACTTGCAAATTTTGATCATGTTACACCTAAAGGCTCATCATTGAACCAATTGAGTCCTTTTATACTTCAATTTGACACTTAACTTCATAAGAAAATCAAAATAACTAATAGTACATGTTAAGTACTTGCATGTCCAAAGAAGGCCCTTGATAAAAGTATTCATCCTATCATGGAACTGTAGTCATATTTGTGGTTTAAAGGTATCCATCGTTGGATAAATGTCACCTCAACTTGGAACTACTCAATTAAGAAAATTCATGAACTCCAATTACTATATTGGATATGAAACCTAAAAATCAAGGTTGTCACACTATGGGTCTATAGGTTCATTCTCATGCCATGTACTCTTCACTTAGCTTCTCAAGATCCTACGAAACCTCCTTAGGTTACCTCAAAACCAACCAAATTGGTAAACTCCCTACCAAAGGGTCCCTCTCCCAGGATGGGAGGAAACTACACCTTGATAACAAAGGTCACAAGTGTCCTTAGGGTTTACATTCACATGAGCATGCCTAACCCAGCAGCTGCTAAGACACAAGCAGACCACCTATTAAACCATGCTAGGTCATACTTGTTCTCATTCCTCAACTTTGGGTCAAGAACAACCTTCTCATGTCACCACCTTAGGGGTTCATCAAGCATCCCTTAAACTTAAGGGGTTTCTTTCTCCTCTACACATGCTCGAAGCTATAGAGACTCAAATCTTATAATGAGCATTAGGTACACTGCTTCCCTTGTTAGGCCTAGAAACCCTAGGTCCACCTTTGGGTGTCCAACTACATGCTCAACCTCTTAACCATGAGTCAAGCATGTCCAAGGTATGTCATCCTTTCATTCGAGCAACACTTCAGAGCTGAGTCCTCTTCCAGGACAACCAACTAGGTATAAGGCCTCACATTCTTCTACTAAACCTCTCCAAGTCTAAGAAACTCTTCTCCCTATCTCAGGAGGTAAACACCTATACCATAGGCACAGAGGTACCAACAGACTCATCCTCTCTCTAGGGTTTGGTTCCTCTCATGGCAACCAAGATATCATCAGCCTCCAGGGGTCAAGCATAAGGCAACCACTATCATCCACTTAGGTCGCATCATCCTCAATCCTCTTTTGTTCCTCATGTCTCAGAATCTAAGCTTCCAACCCTCTTGCTCGAGTCATGCTTTCTCTTTCTAGAGCTAACTCTACATCCAGCCTCACTACTAGAGGTCCTCTCTCCATGAAGGGTCAAGCTCACAAGCATACCTCTACGCGGGTGAAGCTTATGCTCAAACTTATGTTTACTCATGATTATCCATCGCCCCTTATGGTTATCTAATAAGCCATCCATCCTGTCCTTCTGGCCTCAGTTTTAACTTACTACTCATACTACTGATGTACTCTGGGTGCAAGCTATATCCTACTTGCAACAACCCATAAGGTTTCTATAGGTTCTTTTCTAACCTCATCCATGAAGGAGCTATCCTTCGCTCAAACATGCACAACCCTTACCAGGGTTGGGTTGCCAAAGGTACTTGGTCATCAACTTCTCATGGTTCATATGGCAATCCAAAGGCATGTCCATCCAAACACCTAGTCAACCATGACATCTAACTCATCATGTCATCTCTCCCTCTAACCTTCACTTAGGGTTAGGGTTACCATCATCCTCAAAGGATGTGCTAGGTCTCTACCTTTAATGGAGGTCTCTACCTTTAATGGAGGTCTCTACCTCCAAGACTAACCCTCTCTACTCATCCTCCTAACAAAGAGGTCTATCCTCAGGCCTCTCTTGAGGGCGATGACAACTTGTTTCATACGACCTAAGCATGTATCTATTCTTTTATGCTTACTCTACTAAGCTTATGTCCATGACATCTTATTTACATGATTTTCATTAATTTGATGGAGGATCCCTTAATCCTTATCAACCTTACCCATACCTCAAGAGGGTGAGGAGAAGAGAGGAAAACCCTAATCCTTAAGATCCTTATCAGAATTTGAGTTGAGAAGGGATGAACAAGATGAGAGAGTCCTAAAGGTATCTTATTTCAAGTCATATCCTAAGACATCAACCAGGTAGTCACACAATCTGGGAGTCCTCGTATTCTGACTAGTGGTGCAGAGGAAAATATTGCCAGCCCCCGGATGTGATCCTTTGCTAGACACCTCAGTCTTTCAGACAATCCTCTAATAACTCCCTTGGGTTCTACATAATTTGTAAAATTTAATAATTATTAAAGATTAATTGAGAAACCTACGCTCTGATACCAATTGAAACGACCACGCCTCCCGATAACCCCCAATTAAGGGAGACCAAAAGGTCAGCGCCGTTAACTAATAACCAGGATCAAAGGTTTGACAAATAATTAATAATAATTATGAAATTCTACTAACTAAACTGACATCTGGTAGAAAATTAAAACTTTTCTTACCTTTTAAAAGTAGGGATTTCTAAACTTCTATCCATGAAGATACTAATCTAACTAATCCTCTTGTGTATGTTATTTCTCATTTAGTTCCACATATGCCACTTTACTGTTTGTTCTTTTCATTTTTACCTAAAACGCCGACAAACAAAATGTCAGTCAGCAAGAAGCTGGTATGTGGGGGAAACAATAATTGTGCAACTATGTTAACAATATAGTCAACCAAGAATCATTTAACATTCAAGATTACGTTTTAAGCAATACTACTCAATCCTTGCCTATCCACTATCTCTGTACCGTCCCTGCAGTGGACATGGATACTACCTCTTTCATATGTTAGATCCTTACCCCCATGGTCCTACCACACAGGTAGCCAATTCCTAGGGTTATGGAGTCGCATGGTCCAACCCAATGGTAGCTCAATCCCTGACTCATGATGACTTGATGGTCCTACCCCATTGGTAGCCATGTACTAAGTCATTCAATGACCTGATGGGCCTACCCCATTGGTAGCCATGTACTAGGTCAATCCATTAGGCTACAGAGGGGACTAGGATCTGAGCTAGTAGGAACATCTCTTATGTGATAGTCATATTCACATTATAATTTTCATGAATTAAATGCAACCAACAGTTTAATTCAAGTCATCAATAAAACCTCGAAAATCCTTGAGAAACTAATTCAAGATATTCATAGGCATAACCACATACCTGTCAATTTGATGCGAGATAGAAATAATCCAATCAAATAATAGGCAAGCAAGCATTCAATAAGATCTTGAAACAATTATACAATTTCCTTTTATTACTCATGTCATTAAGATCTATCAAATCTAGCTCGCTTCCTAGGATTTCTAGTCCACTTTTAGGGTTTCCCTTCATCTTTTACCATCTTAAACTGCAATTTAATGCAATTGTTCACAAACCCTGATTATTTCAACATCTAATCCTCAGTTTCATATTAAAGGCATAATTAACCATTAAATAAGTCCATTAAGCCTCTTTTACATTAAAGCTACTATTTTATCCTTTTAATATATGGCAATATCGTTACGATCATTTATCGTCAATTCATAGTTCATTATGATTGAATTCACATACGAACTCTATTTGTCATTAATCCCATCCTGATTCATTCAAAAACCCTAATTTCTATATTAAGGTTATTTATCCACAAATTAAGAACTTTAATGCTCTAAATAGATTATAACCATGAAAACTCAGTTCTATACATGAAATCAAATAATTAAATCCATTAGTAGTCCTCATTAACAACATTAGGGTGTCAAGGCCCATTAAAGCCTATTTATGCGCATAAAGTCTAAATTAAATGAATTACGTGCAAAGTTCATCTTTTTCGATCTTAATATATCTCTTTATGATTAACAGGTTAATATCAACTTTAATCATCAATTAAACCCTACTAATCACATTAATTATAACAAAATAGGGTTTCTTATCCATTAATTCATTAAAGTTAATAACTTCCATTACTTTTCAAATTTCAAGAGAAATTAGCTCCTAACAATATTTTTATTAGATTCCTCTCGTTTTTTTTAGCAAGATTCATGTATAATGTGCATCCATCTGAGCTACAGTTAAATAAATATGAATTTCGCAAAATTACTTACTTTGGGCCAATCAGAAGCTGCCACGTCGCCTATCCCATGCAACGTTGTAGTTTTTGGAAACATAACGCAATTACACATTTACCCCTAGGTAAGTGATCCGTTCTTTAGCCTGCGGAAGGGCATTTCTATCCAATGCAACTCCTTGCTTCTTCAACCTAGAGCAACCCGACGGCTCCCGCCCTAGCCGTCGAGCGCAGCCCTAGGGGCTGTTCTTGCTCCTCGTTTCGGAGACGAACTCCATGGACGATCCTTCCCCGACCTCCGTAGGCCCTCTACGCTCCTCTGGGCATCTTCATCCCGTGCCATGGCGGCCGGTTCGGCATGAGCGGGCCTACAAGGTGCGGTCGTCCAAGCAGCCTTCCTGCTGGTGCGTCGTTCAAGCAATGGAGAAGGGAAGTCCAGCAAGCTTCCCCTACCACCGATGTGCCTCTGTGCACGTGAGGACGCCACTGGGCCTTGGCCAAGTTGGCCAAGACTGGCTGGGAAGACCTACCACCGCGGCCAGTGTTGTAGCCGTGCAGTTGCTCCTGCGCCTGTGCTAGTGCATGTCCATGGTGGAGGAGCCTCTCCCCAGCCTCGTGGGATATCCTGCCAACATCTCGACTACACGTGGTCCCTTACTTCTTAAGAGATAGATCTTTCCCTCTATCGTAGGGTTTTGAGAAAAAACTTCATGATGAAGGGGATGGGAAAGAGAGAGAGAGATGTGGGATCTCTCCTGAACTCGAACCAAGGCTTATCCCTTTATATAGGGGTGAGTAACAAAGCCTTAGGTCGGCTATCCAAGAATTACTAAGTCCTTCTCCCAATAGGAACCCTTTTTCCTTTATGAGAAGAAATATTCTCTCTCCTTTTTATTTCCTTGACATTCTTTATTTCTTGGATACTTAGAAATCCGAAAATCCTCTCACTTATTCCCTTTATTCTTGCCTTTTTAAACCATTGGCATGAATTTCTATTTTCCTTTAGAAGAAACTATTTCCTTTTTAACAATACCACATAATCCATTAATAATGTATTCACATTATATCCTTATTTTCTATTATTAGTATTTTTCTTTTTATTTTCTTCATTGGGACTTCTTGGATCCCAAGAAACTCTATTATTTCGAAATCCTTTTTATTGGATACTCATTATCCTTCTAGATGCATCTAAATGCATTATTTCACATTATCTTGTTTATTTCTTATTAAAATATCTCTTTTTGAGGATTTCTCTTTATTTCTCTTTTATTTTCCTCATTGGTATGCCTTTTATCATTAGGAATCCTTGGGATACGAAAATCCACAAAGCATAACTCAATTATACATCTTTTAACATTTTTCAACATTTTATCATTATTTTCAATTTCTTTCTTAACAAGGAAATACTTAATTGGTCTTTTCTTTTCTTATTGCATTCTCTATGCAACTTTGGACTCCTTGGGACCCAAGGAACCCAAGAGGCACAAAATCCAACTTTGGATTATATTATTTTGCCTTGTGGAAGTTTCCACACCTTTCTTTTCTCAAAAACTTAATTATTCATTTACTAATTGAATTTCCTTGTTATTGGGCCCAATAGCCAATAAAGCCCACAAAGCAATCATCAAGGCTATTGTAACGAAATTCATGCATTCAATCAAAAGACATCATTATTTGCTCATTTATCTTTAATATGAGAAATTACATTTCTCAGCAAATGAACCCAAAATTTGGGGTTGTACAACATACCTTTGGCATTGTGGTCTAGGGCACATAAATGAGAACTGCATATGTAAACTCCATAAAGCTGAGTATCTTGACTTTTTTTTTAATTTGAATCAATAGAAACATGTGAATCTTATTTGTTGGGCAATATGGCTAAAAACCCTTTCACTGGTAACAATGAGAGGGAAAGTGATCTATTAGGACTCATACATAAAAATGTGTGTGGACCTTTTAGAACAACCACTAGAGGTGGGTATCCGTACTTCATTACCTTTACTGATGACTTCAAGAGGTATGGCTATGTTTATTTAATGAAACATAAGTAAAAAACTCTTGAAAAGTTCAAGAAGTTTATGAATGAAGTACAACACCAACTTGGTAAAAGTATTAAGACACTTCGTTCTGATCGAGGTGGAGAATACTTAAACTAGGAGTTTGATAACATTCTTAAAGCCCATGGGATTGATTCCAGTGGACTCCACCTAGAATTCCACAACATAATGGTGTGTTAGAAAGAAGAAATCACACATTGCTAGATATGGTGTGATCCATGATGAGTTTAGTTGAGCTTCCGACTACCTTCTAGAATATTCTCTAGAAATCACCATATATACACTAAACTGAGTACCATCTAAATTAGTTCAAAAGATACCATATGAGATATGGCATGCGAAATGTCCCAAAGTGTCTTTTATTAGGATTTGGGGATGTAAAGCTTATATTAAATAAATGTTTTATGATAAACTTGGTCCTAAATCTGATAAATGTTATTTTGTTGGATATCCTAAAGAAACAAAAGGATATTACTTTATTCAAAATCTGACAACAAAGTGTTTGTTTCCAGGGATGCTGCATTCCTTGAGATGGATTTCATTTCTAAAGGAATCAGTGGGATGAAAGTGGAACTCGAAGTGGTTTGAGACCAACAAGAGAACATAAA
The DNA here is from genome assembly GCA_963693085.1 of Alisma plantago-aquatica. Classification (NCBI taxonomy): domain Eukaryota; kingdom Viridiplantae; phylum Streptophyta; class Magnoliopsida; order Alismatales; family Alismataceae; genus Alisma; species Alisma plantago-aquatica. The sequence continues at coordinate 350,820,162 of OY856415.1, forward strand.
TCTGATAGATGAATAAGAGGAACAAAGAGAATCACAAGGTGTTATGGAGTCTCAAATTCCTCAAGTAACATAGGAACCTCATAGATCTAATAGGACACACCTTGAGTCTGAAAGATTTGGATATCTTGCAACTCAGGAAGGTAGTGAATTGGTCATAGATGATGAGTAGATAAGCTATCAATATGCTATTGAGGGACCAGAGTCTGAGAAATGGCTTGAAGCCATGAGATCTGAGATGGTATCCATGTATACCAACAAAGTATGGACTTTGGTGGATCCATTTGACGGGGTAAAACCCATATGATATAAGTGGGTCTACAATAAAAAGACTGACATGGATGAAAATGTTCAAACCTATAAGGGAAGATTGGTTGCAAAGTGCTTCATACAAGTTCAAGGTGTTGACTATAAGAAACATTTTCTACACTGGCCATGGTTAAATCCATCAAAATCATGCTTGCTATTGCAGCTTATCATGACTATGAGATTTGGCAGATGGATGTCAAAATCACATTCCTTAATGAGAATCTTCTTGAGGATGTGTATATGACACAACCTGAGGGTTTGATAAATCGAAGTTTGCAAATAAAGTTTGTAAGCTACAAAGGTCAATCTATGGATTGAAACAAACATCTCAAAGCTAGAATCTTCATTTTGATGAGACAGTCAAAGTGTTTGGCTTTATTCAAAATAGATATGAACCTTGTGTGTACAATAACGTTAGTGGAAACATAGTGGCTTTCCTCATATTATATGTAGATGACATATTATTGATGGGGAATGACATCCCTACTTCAAAAAAAGTAAAGACATGGCTTGGAAATACATTTTCTATAAAAGACTTGAGAGAATAATCCAACATCTTTGGGATAAAGATCTATAGAGATAGATCCAAAAGGCTTCTTAGACTAATTCAAAGCACATACGTTGACAAAGTGTTGAAGCAGTTCAACATGGATAACTCAAAGAGAGGAAACCTACCCATGATACATGAAGTTACCATCTCTAAGGGTCAACATGCCAATTCTTGTGAAGAAAGGGAACACATGAGTTTGATTCTATATGCCTCAAAAATTGGATCAATCATGTATGCAATGTTGTGTACTCATCCAAACGTCTTGTATGTCTTGAGCATGATGAGTGGGAATCAGTCAGATCCAGGTGACGCTCATTGGACAACCATGAAGAACATCCTCAAGTACTTTAGAAGAACTAAGGATCAATTCTTAGTCTATGGAGGAGAGGAAGAGTTGGTGGTAAAAGGTTACACTGATGCAAGCTTCCAGACTGACAAAGATGATTATAAATCACAATCAGGATTCATCTTTTACCTAAATAATGGAGTTGTAAGCTGGAAGAGTTCCAAGCAAGAGACAATTGTCAATTCTATAATTGAGGCCATGTATATTAATGCATTGAATGCAGCAACGGAGGTTGTATGGATCAAGAAGTTCATTACAAAACTTGGGTTCGTTCCAAGCATCAGCGATGCAATCAAGATATATTGTGACAACAATGGAGCTAATGCACAAGCTAACGAACCCATATCACATCAATGTCCAAAGCACATACAAAGGCAATTATATCTCATACAAGAGATTGTACAACATGGAGATATAAAGATTTGCAAAGTACCAACTGAGAATAATATTGCTGACCCCATAACCAAGGCACTTTTGTAGCAGAAGCATGATGGTCATGTTAAATGACTTGGGATAAGATTTGTGGGTGATTATATATAAGTGAAAATGAGAGTCTATTGATATGTATGCCTAGAGAGACAATCATATGATGAATGTAATGGCATAATTTGTAATTGATTTGATTAATAAATAAAGGCAAGCTTCCAATTTATTCTGTTTAATTCATTTATGAGATAATGATGTAACATTACAAATGTCTAGAGAATTATATTACTCAATGACGTATGTCTTCAATTATATGACTTGGGAAAATGAGATCATATGAATGTTAAGAGTACATGTATATTCTCATTTTGTCCCTGATCGGTTGTAATTGTGGAAGATTGATAGAAAACAATGACACATTAGATCATAGAGTGAGTTGGTTGATGACAGAATGTCATTAGTCATGATATAGCTATATCAACCAATCACACATATACATGTTGGAGATCGGATAGACCCACCATGAGACTGAAACATGGAAATCATTACCATGGTTATCATGGTCAGCCCTCATAGTGATGGTGGTGTTGTGGTTCTTGGACCTCAAATCACTGCAGTGATCACATGTCGTTCAGTATGCTTTGGTATCATCAAATGCAATCCTAAAACAAGGGTTATGATTGGGTGTCTGTGGCACATGGGGACTGACTGTGAGTGATAGACATGGGATTTGTCCCTCCTAATGATATCCAAGGTCTCTTGATTAGTGAGATTGAGAAATGCATGACCATTTACATGTGAGTCGACATGTGATATTGATCTTAAATATATCTAAGACAGTCTACTCTGTTTCAAGGAACAAGATTTCATGTTGAAGAGGGTGAATACTCCATGCCTCGAGTTCAATCTGGATATCAAAGACAAAGGAATTATACAAACATTGTAACACCCAAAACATATTGTACGTTGAAGTTGTTCCCCAACTTTCCATTTACTTGGGTTGCAATGATGTGTGACTACGAACCGTTCATTGCTTGTGATGTTATAAGTTGTTATGAACATTCGCTACCAACGTAATATGGGACCTATAGGGTCACACCCATAGGTCTTGACCTAGAAGAGGAGTTTAATCTTGAATGGTGATTGAATTGAATACTTAAGTATTTAGGTATATGATTCATGCAATAAATCATCTGGCTACATTGCTAGAGGATTGGCTCACCCAAGTGAGACGACCATTTGGAGATCCAGACGGTCGAATTAAATGTTGAATCAGACGTTTGGAGTATCAGATTGATTGGAAATAAATTGGCTAAGTTATGCTCAAACTGAGGTGTGAACTGACTGGATCAACTTAGCTTACTAGAACACCATATGGGTGAGCGAGATGATCGTCTCACATGGGAAAGATCACTCAGTTTGTGGGAAATTTTATTGCATCAAGGAATTAGTGTTGGTGTCATCTCATGCAATAATTGGATTCATATTGCCAATTTTGTATGCGATTGGGAAACATGCAAAACAACCATCTCACAGTATGGGATGACTATCTTGCATGCTAGATGATCGTTTGGGTTGTCAAATGACCATTTTGGTGGTCGCAGGTTGCAAAAATTCAAGATCTTCTAGTCCCTTCCACTCTCGCACAAACTAGGAACCCTGACCCAAACCCCACCTATAAATAGAGGGATATTGGGGGCTTCGTAGAGCACAACATAAACAATTGAGAATCAGTTACTATGACAATTTTTTCATCCCTTGTTATTGTAACCAAGAGAGCAAAAGCAAGTCCTACCCTACTAGGGAGGGACACAAAGGGAGATAACAACTAAGGATCATTGTTGTGGGACAACAAGTTGGTGACTAGTGCACCAACATGAGAGAAAATTTCTTCCTGACTGTTCTAGCAGGATGACAAGAGTTCTAGGTGGTCCTTGTGGACTTCTCTAGAGGAAGGATTCCTTTGGCTGCTACTAGGAGGGCAATGTCAACTTGCAATCTATGGCAAGACCACAAGAGTCACTGTAGAAGTAGTCCAGTTTATTATCTGTAGTGAAGACTAGGAGCTACATAGACAACGTCTAAGAGAAAATAGTCAATAGTTTTTCATCTATAACGATGAGGAAATGTTGCTAGACTTTCTCCAGGATGAGGTATATCCCCAAAACCATCCTTCCCATCTTAAAGTTATTGACGAGATCTGGTGGTTTTGGGAATATGGTAGATAATTTTTTTATTTCTATTGCCTTCTTTGTTTCCTTATTTCCCTACAGGCACAAATCCCATCTTCATCCACATTGCATGAACAATTAAGATTTCCACTCATATTAATTGTCCTTAAGTTGACTAGCCCATACACATCCCCTAGGTGGTGTAACTCAAGAAATTTGCAACTAAGGCATTATTTTTTTCATTTTAATTTCCACTACAATCACCCAAAAGCACATAAAAATGAAATGAATCATGAATTAAGCTCAACTATTACACTAAATAGATTGTGGATCCTACAACTTGGAAAAATAAATGATAAAAGCAAATAACGACTAAAAGGAAAATAAAAGTTGAAGGATAGAGCCATTCCAACACCCCCTAAGATTGAACTTGACTATGTTTGCATAGTCAAAATCCAACTTAATAGGTGGAACAATGGTACCGATCAAAAGGGTGGTGGTTGAGGTTATGGCATGGTTGGATCGTGTAAGTAGATGGTTCCCTAAAATGACAAGGGCTGCTTCGACATCTGTGGAGGCTGTGGATATCCACCAATGTAGCCCTAACTCCAATAGTTGTCAAAGAACGGATGCTGAGAGCTCTCCATCCTCTGCAAGCGTGTATGCATGTTCTCTTGGTTGGCCAAGAGGAGTCGCTCATTTTCAAAGATCTCTTGCTGATTTTGATAGAGCAGTCCTTAGACATCATGGATGCCCTCCAGTGTAGCAGTATGTTTGTGTTGACCCAACTGAATCTCTTGAAGCGTGCCATAATTTCCTACCATTTCATTGGGATCATCCTCCTGGTAAGGTAGTGGAGTAGAATAACTAGAGGCTCCATGTACTCTAGGGTGCTTGTGGGGGACCTACCGCCTCATGATTGGGATGGTGGCCTCCTCCTCCTCTTCTTCTTTCTCCTACTATTGCTCTTTCTCGACATCATCTTCCTCTTCATTGTCCTCTGAGTCATCCTCTACATGCCACCTCATGTGATACAAGCCTTGCAAGTTGAAGATTGTATTAGGGAGCTTTCTCTCCAGGCCGCCCACTGTACAACATGTGTACACTATCCCTTGACGCATGTTGAAGAGGTTTGCTCTCTTGAAACATTTAAGGTCGAACTTGTAAGCAGCCTTTAGGGATTTTGAGGAAGAGAGATCAAGGTTCAAATGCATCACTATTGGAGTGATAAGTCCTCCAAAGTGGATGGGAGGAGTCCTCTACACGTATCTCTTCACCGACATCATGTGTTAGAGGAAGAAAGAACCAAAGTCTACATTCTTCCCTCCTAATTCTAACAGGTTGTAGAGAAAGAAGAGATCCACCCATTGAGTCTTCCCCTACCACTGCCCATGACTTGACTTGGCCAAGATGGTGTTGGTGATGAAGAAATGTAGGATGCGATAAAATGGGTGCTCAATGTCAGTGTTGGAATTGGTATGCCAGTTGATGTGGTCTCCCTCTTGCACCTTCTCCAAAAGTTCCCATCCACCCTTGAATTCCAAATTATTGGGGATGAAATGTCCTTCACCTAGTAACGACCCGTAGATGGCATTGAACTGCCACAATGTCAATTGATAGCCAGTGTTGTAGAGACAAAACTTGATGCAACCTTCCCTCCATTCATCCCCATTCTTGGGGACGAAACACATTTCTAAGAAGTCCATGAACTCACAGATGAGATCCTAGAAGGTGAGCCAATTCAAAGAAGAAAGATTGTCGGTGAAGACAATGGATGCAAGGAATGCACAGTCTCCATACTATTTTGTAGTGATCTCTCTCCTCATTAGGTTGAGATATATATTCTTTGAATCAACATTGGGATGGGTGATGCGGGTGGGTTTGGGAATCAACTCGGTATGCCCTGCTATTGAAGAATCACATCTCCTAGATGCCATCTCATTGGTACAGGAAAGAGATGGAGAAAAAGAAGCTCAGAGAGGACTCTGATCATCCGACATTGCTTGAACATAAATTCTTGAGAGAGGTGTGTTGAAGGTGTGAAGAAAACAATACCCACACCCCTCCTTATATAGCCACCGACTAGCCTGCTGCTGATGCATCAATAGTAAGATTGAGTCAGTAGTACTGACTTTTTCTCCATGATTCATGTGACTTGCTATCAACTATTGATACTGACTCTCCTTTTTCATTGATGTAGGTAGATGTGGATCACCATGTATTGGTAGTATTGATAGATGTCGGTAGTACCAACTTCAAGATATGCACAACGGATCGGTACTACCGACTGTTGGATGTGAAAAATCTCGATCTTCATTGGTACTCCCACGGATTCTGGTCTTCAGATGCCAGTACTGTTGACTTTGTGTTGGTAGTACCGAGTCATTAAAAATTCTCGATGCTTCCGAGAGTGATCTCATTGTTTCAAATTTGGAGCTTGCATTTCCATTGGTACTACTGACTTTGTGTTAGTAGTACTGAGACTTTATCAATTAACTCAGCTCCTTTTTCTACAAAAGTCAGTGCTACCGATCTTGTGGTTAGTAGTACCTAGTTCCTTTGAATTTTTATTTTGACCCCCTATGATGTCATTTATGTCCACCCCTTCGATATCGTCAGTACAACTCAGTAGTTGGTACTACCGAGTTAATTAAATCTCGATTCCTTTATACTTGTGATATCGTCAGTACTATCGACTCATTGGTCGGTAGTACTGACTTATTGTCATCCTACACACTATGCAAAAAATGATCAAGGCACCTTTTTATATAAAAATTAATGAAATCCAACTAAATCTATGAAACTACAAATTTGAATATAAAGAAAAAAAAATGATGGTTGGGTTGCCTCCCAACAAGCACCCTTATTTTATATCCTAGGATTGATGATCCTAATTAACCCTCAATGAAGATCAATGAGCTTCAACTATTCTTCTTCCTTGACCACATCTCCCCCAAAGTAATGCTTGAGCTGCTGGCCATTTACAAGGAATGGCTCAGCCCCATTTCTTATCTCTACTATTTCATGGGGTTAAGCCTTAACTACCACAAAAGGTCCACTCCATCTAGATGTCAATTTGCCAAGGTGTAATTTCAACCTAGAATTGAACATAAGCACCTTCTTTCCGGGAGTGAAGACTCTATGTTCGATGTGGTGATCATGGATATCTTTAGTTCTCGCTTTGTAGATCATGGAGCTTTCATAGGCATCCAACCTAAGATCATCTAATTCATTCAATTCTAGCATCCTCTTTCTCCCTGCATCATCCAAACTGTAGTTTAATTTTCTCAGGGCCCATTTAGCTTTATGCTCTAACTCTATGGGAAAGTGACAATCCCTCCCATAGAACAACCTAAAATGAGTGATCCTATAGGTGTCTTATAAGTTGTCCTATATGCCAAAAGAGCATCATTAAGCAACATGCTCCAATTTGTGCTATTTGTTGAGACTGTCTTTTCTAAGATTTTTTTAATCTCCCTATTAGACACCACAACTTGTCCTTGGGTTTGGGGTGATATGGAGTACCTACCATGTGTATCCATATTTTCTCAAAAGTTCTTTGAATTTCCTATTGGTGAAGTGCGATCCACCATCACTGATTATCAATCTGGGAACCCGAAACTTGTAAAAGATGTGATCTTTACAAACCTACATACAACCTGGGCATCATTGGTGGGGGTTGGAATTGCTTCCACCCACTTAGATACATAGTCAATGGTAAGTAATACATATAAATTGCAATTAGATGATAGGAAACAACCCATGATATCAATTCCCCATAGAGATAAAACCTCAATTTCTTGAAAAACATTGAAGGGTATTTGAAGTTTTTTCTAAATATTACCTTCATGTTGACATGCATGACAATGAAGCACAACATTATATGCATCCTTAAAAAGTGTTGTCCAACAAAACCCACTTATTCCAAATGTAAAACATCAAAGAATGGAATAATTTATTTTTGTCCTAATATCTCCAATCTTCTAGAAACTCTACACATGTCAAGTAGTTTAGAATGTCTGCAAACCACATATCTTTGTTTTTCATGGTGAAGAGCTTCTCATCTGGTAATTCTTCCACAATAGGTATGCCTATGTATTTTTCAACCAATTTTTCAAGCCTAAACAAATGATATGCCATTACATTTTCAGTTCCTACTTTATCCTTGATTTCAATATCAAATTCCTGTAGCAACAAAATCCACCGAATCAACCTAGGTTTGGAATCCTTCTTCTATAGAAAATATTTGATTGTCGCGTGGTCCATCCCCACAATGAACCTAGCCCCTATCAAATATTGATGAAATTTCTCAAAAACAAAAAATACCACCAATAACTCTCTTACTGTGCATGTGTAATTTGATTGGACATAATTCAGGGTGTTTGACACATAATAGATGATGACGAGAACCTTATCTCGGGGTTGGCCTAAAACAACTCCTACCATGTAATCTGATGGGTCACACATCAACTCAAAGGGTTGGCTCCAATCTGGAGCCTGGACAAAATGTGCAGAGATCACTTTCTCCTTCAACACCTCAAACACCTTCAAACACCTCTCCTTGAAATCAAATTTAGCATCCTTTTCTAACAACTCGGAGAGCGGATTGGTGATTTTAAAAAATTATCTTATCAAATGTCGGTAAAATCTGACATGTCCTAAAAAGCTCCTCACTGCCTTCATTTATGATGGTGGAGGTAGATTGGATATGACTTCTATTTTTACATGGTTGACCTCCATTCCCTTATTGGACACCTTGTATCCCAAAAATATCCCCTCACTTACCATCATGTGACATTTTTCCCAGTTAAAAACTAGGTCAGTGTCCTCACATCTTTGCAAAACCTTATCAAGATTCTCTAGGCAATCATCAAAATATTTCCCATACACCAAAAAGTCATCTATTAATACCTCCAAACATCGCTCCACCATATCGGAAAAAATGGCAAGCATGCATTTTTGAAAGGTAACTGGTGCATTGCAAAGACCAAAATGAATCCAATGATACATGAAAGTTCCATAAGGACTAGTGAAGGTAGACTTCTCTTGGTCTAGTGGCTCAATAGAAATCTAGTTGTATCCGAAATAACCATTGAGAAAATAGATGGGTGAGCGGATGACAAGCCGTGCTAAAATCTGATCAATAATGGGGAGCGGAAAATGGTCTTTCAATGTGGTAGTGTTTAAACATCAGTAATCAATAGATGCTCATCACCCAGTCACCAACTTAGTAGAAATCAACTCACTAGAAGAATTAGTTGTGACCGTTATTCCCCCTTTCTTAGGAACTACCTGAGTTTGACTAACCTAGTTAGAGTAAGAGATAGCATAAATCATACATGTATATAAAAGTTTTACTACCTCCTTCTTTACTACCTCAGTCATGATGGTATTGAGTCATCTCTGAGGTTGCACTATGGGCTGGCTCCTTCTTCTAGTCTAATCTTGTGCTGGAAGAAACTTGGGGAGATCCCCATTATGTCTACAATAGACCACCCAAATATTTCTCGATGCTTTTTGAAAACCACTAGTCATCGCTCCTCTTCCCAAGTTCTCAATGAAGACGAAATGATTATCGGGAGCTTCTGTAATGCTGCCAAGAAAATATACTTCAAGTATGGCAAAAATGGCTTCAACTTTAGATTCGGGGGACTCTATAGAGATGGGATTAATGGTGGAGGAGGTGGTCCTAGGTCCTCAAAATGCCTTGTATAGTGACATGGTAATGTCGTAAGAAGAAAGAGACACTCCTACAGAGAACAACGTTGGGTATATTCATCCACAAAATTAATCAAACATGCCTTAAAAGGAAAATGTGGATATGCTTGAATAAGAGTGGAAGAAGTTGCCTCATCAATTGTTGTTGGGAAATATTCCTCCTCTTCATTATCAAGATATTGAATTGCCTTGGCCAAAGAAATTTCCTTTTGTATTCTCCAAGATGTCCACTTCCATTGTGCCTTTGTGAACTTGTGTCATCACATGAGCCATGTCTAGGAATGGCCTCCCTAGAAATAAAGACATCTTTCCCTAGACCTACTGCAACATGTGACATTGTGCCTTATTCTTAGCTGTTTGTGCAGACTTAGGCATCTTGATTTCAAAACAGTCTTCTTTGATCCCTAGTGTCACTCTTCCTCTTCCCATCTCGAGTATCATGTCTGATGTGTCTTGAAATGGCCTCCAGATTAGTATTTCATTGTCGTGATCATCTTGCATCTCCATTACCACAAAATCTGTTGGAAGTACAAATTTTTCCATGGAAGTACAAATTTTTTCACCTTGATAAGAACATCCTCACAAATACCATATGGCCTGACCAGATAGTTCTCTACTAGTTGTATAGTCATATTGCTTCTTCTAGATTCTTTAAGACACAACTTCTTGAAAGTAGTTAGGGGCATAAGGTTGATACTTGCCCCTGAGTCACATAAAGCTTTCCCAAATATTGTCTTCCCAATGTAACATGGTATGTTGAAGCAGCCCAGATCTTGCCTTTTTGGTGGCAATATTCCTAGAATAAAAGCACTAACCTTTTCCTTCAATACCACTACATCTGAATCAGATATTCTCCTCTTCTTATTGAATATATCCTTCAAAAATTTGGCATAGGAAGGGATCTTCTCAATTGCATCAATCAATGGAATGTTGATATGGAGCTTTCTAAAGGTATCTAGAAACTTCTCAAACTGATGGTCAACTTTATTTGCCTTCAAGCTATTTGGGAAGGATACCAGAGTCACCAACTTCCTCTAGTGAGGTGGAATAAACGCATCCTTTCTTGTCTCCTCTAGTTTATGAGTTTCATCATCAGTTGTCTTTTCCTCTACTATAATATCTAGCTCAGTTGTATCACCAGTCATTGTCAGCCCTGTGTCACCTGTGGCATCCTTTGCTTTTGGGAAAGTCTGTTTGTCATTAAGCACTTTCTTTCCGCTGCAAAGCAACACTGCCTTGACCTATTGATTTCATGATGGTATGTTTATATTTACTGGGAACCCCTGGTGACCAGGTTTCTTCAAAGAAGCCACTTCTACTTCTACCTGAGAGATTTGAGTCTCTATAGTGTGAATCAGTGCTCCTTGGTTCTATATTTCCCTTTGGGTCTAACTAATGACCACTTCATTTTGGCTGACCAATTTACCTAGCATGTCCTCAATGTGATCTATCTTGATAAGGCCCCTTTCATGCTGCTGTGCATTTCCTTGATGTTGTTCTTGTGATGGGTCCTATTGAAAATTATTGGGGTTCTTCCAAGAAAACTTGGGATCCTTCCTCCAAGAATAGTCATTGCCCCTATAATTCTACTGTTGTGGAAACATGCACTCTTCTTCCTCTCCTCTAGAAGAGCTTCCATACTTATGATATAATTTCTTTGCAATCAAGTCCAATTTTCCATTCAATGTTGTAACAACCTTGGACTCTCCAACACTTTTATTGGTACCTGCGAGTTCTCTTTCTTCTCCCTAGGACTAGGTTTTAGACATATTCTTAAGGATCTCATGAAACCTAGATAGCTTGTTGTTGAGTAAGAAGCTTGTTCCTGCACTGTCAAGTGTAGTCCTCTCTTCTTGATGCATTCCATAATAAAAAATCTTTGCCTAGATATACAAATCGATCCCATGATGATGGACCTTCCTCAGCATGTTTTTGAACCTCTCCCATGCTTCAGAGTAAGATTCTTCTCCCTATTGCTTGAAGTTATATATCTTTATGACCAGATAATTTGTCTTTTGAGGTGGGAAGTAACTCTCAAAGAAAGTTTCTATCATCCCCTTCCATATTTCTATCGACTCAGGAGGGAGATTGTAGAACCAAGACTTAGCATTGTCTTCCAGTGACGACAGAAAATACTTCAGATATATCATTGTCGCCAACATTTTGTCAATCTTTACCATATTGTAACTTTCAATAAATTTCCTAATGTGCGTCATTAAGTCCTCAGTTTCATGGCCATGGAAAGCCTGTGAATTGACCAATTCCACCAACCCAAGATCTATCTTATACATGCCCACATTTATAGCTTGTCTTTTATTCGGCATTAGCTCAGCCATTGAGGAAGATACCTTGATCTTCTCCCAAATAATATGTTCTTCTACTGGGTCCTCCATCTGATCTGGTTCTGGTTCCTCTAGTGGAGTAGTTAGTGGTGGGGTTTGAATTAGTCCTCTCACTGAGTCACTGTACTTTCATTCTTTGCACTGCAGGTCTTCTGCGCTAAAGCTGGAACTCTCTAGAGTTGACTATCTGTAATCGATGCTTCTTGTCTGCACTATGAACAAGTACCTAAAATTGTTGAAAACAATGTGAGAAAAGATATTACTGATTGAATAAATGATATTTGAAATTCATCTTAGAAATAACAAATAGAATATAAAAGGTGTGGCCTAGAGTGGTCGATCACAACGCTCATAGTTTTGAAGATGTTGTTTCTCCAGCAATGACACCAAACACTTGATACACGCAAACCATACGTTAAATGCAAGTATACGTAGCAATGTAATATAGGCCTCAAGAGGCCCGAATATCAAACTCAAGGAAACATTTTCTAGAGACTACTTCTAAATGTAATGTGATCAACTAGGACGATGAAAACTTTGAGTGAAGGTTTAATTCTATGATGCAGAAAATAAATATAAGATTACTGGTTTTTTGATCTCACATGGAGTGAATTTCTTAGGATTATGGTTTCACCTCGGTTAACATTGCCATTAACATTATAAAATCAATAATTATCTCTCCGAACCCTATATAAAGAGACATGTTGCTAGAATTACCCGCTTTTACAGTGTAATTCACTACCTAATCTAACACCAATCCCACCCTCATAGTACTTGTGCTATTAGTTAGGTTCTTTACTAGAAAACTCTGGTTAATCTGTTGAAATTCATAATCCTCCTTTCTCACGGTGCAATATGAAACATGTAAATCTATGAGTTTTCCAACCCTTAATCCCTCTCTCAAAGCAATTATCGGTCTATTAAACTACCTCTAGTGATCAAGCATGGATAATTCATGATGTTCTCATAGATTTATGTCGCAAAATTAAGAGAAAAAGATATATCTATACTACTATAAAAAGAGTGAATAGTTTTAACAAATTACAAAAATACCACTAGCCAATCATATTGCACCACTTTTGAAATAATTGATTCTCGTTAAGTCTCACTCCTCTACGATCTCTTTAACATATTCTAAATTTTTTAGAGGGAAAGAAACTCTTTTAACGCACCAAGTACACAACTCAACACCCACTATCACATCCCCAATCTCGCACGTTACAACCACGTTTGAATTTCAATCGCATGGGTCTATTCAATTCTCACAACCGTTGCCGACCACGTTCTCTATCCTTTGTATCATTGCACAGTAGTTATGCGGGACAGAGGCACTCCAGTTAATCCACCATCCATCCTAATTGACATCGATACTTCAGGCATTCAATACATCCCTCGAACCAGCCAACCGTTCATGTTGAATAAAAGCACATGCCACAAGCTTCCCTCGTGAAGTACTAGACCGTGGGAGTTTCAACCCAAAACCAACTCCCCACAAGCTTCCCTCATGAAGTAGCAGAACGCGGGAGGTGAAGAATGGCTAAAAAGGAATAACTGGTGACTGCTTCAAGACACCCAACTTCTGTTGCAGTCAAGGCAGCATAGCAGAGCCATCAACTCGTGCCAATCTACTTCATCTACGAAGGAAAGTTGGCATTCCCCAAACAAGGACAACCAAACTGCTGTTTTTCAAGACTCATCTTTACAAAACAAAGATTCCTCGCTGCAGAGTTCGGAGCAGGAGAGTCCTATGCAAAAGACAACCTCCAGTTACTTGCAAAAGATCCTGCAACCTGATCAGGCCAACATTAAAGAAACCAACATCATTAACAGGCCAAAGAAAGGAAAACTAACAGATGAAAAAAAGGATGATTTGGAAGAAGGTGAATCTGAAGCTGCTTTTCTCAGTGATCTGAAAGCTATGGTGGATGACGAGGCTGGGGTCAGCTTGGTGCAACAACTACTGTGACTCAAGCTAAATCAAAGACGGTTCATATCAGATTATCATTTTGGATGCTTAACATTATAGGAGTCTGTATTAAGGGGTGCCTCCCCCCGCTAGCCAAGCTTTGCTCTTTTGCTTACGCTTCAGTATTTTTCACCGTTTTTTTTTTCTCCGTTTTTCTCCCCTCACAAACAATCAGTTGGTACTTCACATATGCAGGTCTTCGCTTGCTTGATGTGTTTCATTTCAAAAACTTTTGCAAAGAATCTTCAACACTTGTAAGAGTAGCGAACAAATTTCCACCTGAATAAGATTGTTCCTCTGCTATTCACTCTTCCTATGAGAAATCTATAAACCACATTTCAACACGTCGAATGCATTCTTTAACAGGTTCTGATTCATGTCCTGATCATACAGGGAATTTAATGACAGGAGGAAGTCTATACTTCCGGTTGGAGTTTCACTCGCACAAGCCAGGAGGAAGTGTATCTTGAATCCATGTTCCCTAAGGTACGTCTTGAATCGTTTGCTGTGTATATGAGGGCATGTCTTCTTACTATATGTATAGTTATATGCTTGTCAATTGAGTGCATGTCTATAAGAACTAACCACCAACGCTTACTACAGCAATGGTGTTCATGCCCATAACGAACACGGTGCAAACTCATAGATACAAAGAAGGTAACACGTCAATTGTACCATGCAGTGTCCAGGAAAAAGTGGTTTGCGGAAATTGCTTGCACACGTACGCATCATTAATTTCATCCTTAGCATATACCAGTCTGACTTGAAGATGATCTCCAGAACGCCTTGCGACAACAACCTTCCCTGTTATGTACTCAGCCACAAAAAAAAATCTGGAGCTCCGTCATGTTCATTGTAGAATACCATCCACAGAGCGAGAGAGAGTTATAACCTTTAACTACCTTGTGGGTTTAGCAAGATGAGAAGTTCTGATCTTCCGATCAGTGGCCTTAATAATTAACCAGACAGATGTTGGGAAAGGAGGTAGCTATTTAACTGAATTTTAATATATATGCTCAACCTCGACAGGGTGCACTAAATTTTATAGTTTCACTGACGGGTGATGAACATAAACGAAGGTGACAACACATTGCGTGATTTTAAAATATGATCCTTCACACTTTTCCTGCTTTCATACGTTTGGTTTATCCATGTTTCTATTTAAGTTTTCAAAACTCTTTTGATTATTGTTGATGTAAAACATTTCCTCAGCATTATGTGCTAATAACATGCAAGGAGGTACAAATTCTCTGGAACCAACGCTTGAAATGATATGGCTGCGGAAAGTACCACTACATGAGTTTCAAGTAAGCTTTGACTGAACACTGAAGAATGAAACAATTTTCAACCCCGAACAAACTTGCAAGGGCACGATGCTGCTGGGTTTCTACAGATGGATTAGTGGTTATAAATAAATATGGCAGCCACGTCTACATGGAAAACAAACCAATGAGGAGCATGCAGACAAAAAAGTGGAAAGATCAGCCGGTGAAAGATATGTGGGCTCAGGTTGTAACTTGCGAAATGTAACAATATTATTAAAGTTAATGCAAAAGTATTGCTCTACTCCTTCAAGTTGGTATGAGAGTTGTATGTAACGTCGAAAAGTGTATCATTTCCACGAATTGAATAGTTCCAATTTGTTGTCGCGCCCAATATAAATATACCAGCGTAGTGCTAGGTGACAACAGAGTTGAAAATTTTAATAATTTGGTCATTATGGTCAATTTGGAATGTCGGTTGAACCACAAAACTGACTAGAATGTCAAAACTCTCTAGCTCTCCCTCCTCTTGATTCTTAACGAACGCTCTCTATGGAAATAATGACAAGGATTTAATTAGTATAGTTCCCCCCTCGCCAACACCGATCATCACATCAGGGCATTACTGTCCGAATAAAAATGATATTTGAAATGTGTAGTGTGATGGTTTTGACATCTTGGGCATATACTTATGAAATGTTGTATATTTTGAACATCACTTATCTTAACATTCGTGAATATGTGTGTTTTTTAGAGGATTTATCTATGTTTGAATTGTTTTGCTATCTTGAAAAATAGTTTATATGTTAAGACGTTCCATCTTGAAGTTCAGATTGCTTATATTTTAGATATATATCTATGTTAGAATTGTAATTTGCATGTGGTAAAGTTTGATGTTTCCCTTTTGAATAAATGTCTGATCGACTTGCTTTCATATCAACAAGTAGATGCAGGAGCCCTTATGGAGAAGAATGAGAGTGCGGGGGAGAGGTGGGAGTGGGATTTTTTTTTCCATGGTGGCGTAAGGGGTGAGAAATGTTTTTGATAGAGAGATGCAGGGCTGGAATAAGATCGTGAGAAATGTTTAAAGAAGATCGTGAGAAATGAGAATGCTAAGGGGATCAATCATTAGACCAATAAGAAGGCCATGTTGATCATGTACACAGTCAACATGAAAGCATTTATTGTAAGGAGAATGGCGAGTCCAATCACTCCAAGTGTCATATATGTAAATGTGATACCATTGTCTCTCTCTTCATCAAGGTAACGGGGGTTTGGTTTAAAAGCATAATATTTGGATGCTCACAAACTCACATCATTCTAATCTACTATGACTTTATTGAGAAAAAAGAAATGTAGTTTTTCCTTTTTCCATTGTCATTATTGTCTTAATTGTATCTCCAGGATTGTTATATTTTTCACAAAAGATGTATTCAGCCTTGCTACATTTTCATTTTTAGTCCATGTTGAAATTGAATGTACATTGGTCAAGTTAATAAACCAAACCACTAATTTGTTAAAATGACCATTAGACAAGACCAAATCGAAAAGAAAAAAAAATTCATCTGTGGAAGCATATCCTCCTAGCTAAGCATTACAAACCTTTTAGTTCAATCACCTCAAAACTCAAGTAAACTTATTCACCCAACTATATTATTACAACATGTACTGATTATTGATTTAAATCGACAATTTATTATTATAAAACCAAAACCTTCTAGAATTCTATATATGAACACAAAACATATCAAGTATGTTTAAAATATATTATAAGTCATATAGTTAGAAATGTCTTTAGCAATTCCTGTGTTTGATGAAATATATTTTATACATATAAAAATAGCCAGACATAATATTTTCGTTACATAGTAGTCTGATAGTAATGCTACATATGTAATGTCTCACGTGCATAAGCACGCATGACAATTTAAAATAACATAAATTTTTAACTGAACAAAGCAAATATTTACTTTTGAATCTATTTGTCAAGTAAAAATATATGTTTTCTTATATTTATAAATTATCCAATTTTAATATAAAAATATTTAATGTGACACGTGCATGTGCATGTGTGCATTCACTAGTTAATGTATAAAATTCAATTATAATGCATAATCAGGCTACTCCCAGGTCCTAAGGAATAAGGGATTTAGCCCCACATGATTTTTATTGTTAAATACATAAGATAGAAGAAGAAAAATGTGGGGAACATTAGAGAACTAAAACAACCCCTGAAGAAGATGGTCTGCATGACTCCCTCACATGAACGTACCGATTCGCTAACCTCAGGTTGTAAATCCGTCCACCAGAGGTGCCTAGATCTCTTAGAACAAGGCTTTCTTCTCTTCTTTCTCCTCTCCTTGCCCCGACTTTCGTCCAATGGAATAGAACAAGATAATTAGGTTTGGCCCAACTCCCCCTAGGTCATAGAAGTGAATTAGGGCATCATTAATTGCTAACTGTTGGATTAAACACAAGTTTTAGATCTTATTGATCCTGTCATTTCAGTATTACCGAATGGGCTCGGTACTACTGATGCCTCCGATAGTTGCGATCACCAGTGCAATCATCGCTACTACCAAGTTGATGTCGCTAGTATCGAGATTTCTTGAGACTTCCTAAATCTTTTTTGTGATGTTGTTGGTAGTATCAACTTCTTCCAGTTGGTACTACCAAATCATTGTAATTCACATGTCCCATGATGAGCAAGTGTCGGTACCAACGACAACAAAGTAGGTAGTATGGAGTTGTGTATTTTCTTGTAGATTTACCTGAAATTACACAAAAAAATAAACATAAGCTCTCAAATAACATTAAATCATTTAGGATCATTAAAAATACATTTATTTGATGCAATTAGGTATCATAGGCTAATGATAATAAATAAAGCACCAATTAACATCAAAATGAACAATAAGTGCGTAGAAATAAATAATAAATAGCCTATAAAAATGACAATTATCTGGTGCATCAATGTAGCAAGTGATTAATCTTAGAGAGAGATAGAAATGCTCTTGTAGACACTCAACTATAATATATGAACCTTCATAGTGCTTAGAAAGCCATGGGATGAAGCCCAAGGTGTCCTATTCATAGTAGCCAGAGGGAACACTTGAGGATGAATTCTAGTCATTTGTGGTGTTACAACAGATCTATTTTTTATGTTTGCAACACTCCAATGGATAGAAATTTTTTTTTTGCACTTTCCATACACCATGATCAGTCAAGTTTCAATAAAGGTGACTCATGCAATTGCACTACGAGACAAAAACAATTTGAAGCATCAGTTGAGTTTATCTTGGATGAAACTTGGCTGATCCTTCAAATCAATTTTGGTCCGTGTAAGGATCGATCAAGTTTTTTATATAAGAAACTTGACCGAACCTGGACATTTTCAAAATACATCAAGGGGATCAGTCGAGTTTGTCACAAGAGAAACTCGACCAAAAAATACCATGTAATGAATTTTGGAAAATGTCATTAGAGTTCTTAAATTATTCATTTTAAGTGTATCTTTATTTTTTCTAAGGTTAATTACAAGTCATACAGTCATTACAAGTGATTTACAACATGATTCTAATGGAATTACATCATATTCCATAAAAGTGCACTTGCATTGATTTTAACTTGTCTTTTCCCCGATATAGGATTCACAAGTTAGGGAATTTAGAGTGTCTATAACTAATCTGAAATCACTCCAATAGAAGCATTAGACACAAATAAGTGGATTGGTTGGTCAATTTAGACCTCGAGTCAACATTGACTAAATCGACCTTGAGTCAACATTGACTAAATCGACCTTGAGTCAACATAACTACATCTCGCATCAGTTTTTTGGTGAGAAACCACCAATATAGGTTGTCCTATGGCGTCATTTCTTCAAGACAATAGACACATAAAGTCTTAGTCATCAAATTTTTGCAATAAATGAAGCCTAAGTTTCACTTAACAACACCCGCAATGAGTGAAACTCATCACCATTATTAATATATTTTAATTCTTTATTTGACAACATTTTGTTGTCTTTTAAATAGTTTTAGCATAATTTTGTCTAGATTAGTTTTTCTCCCTTTTATTTAGAGTTTTTACTAGTTTTGGGCTGAGTTTTGTAGGGAAATGATCAGATCTATCAAAGGATAATCTCACAAGTCGACCATTTCAGATACAAGTCAATTGTTTCAGATGCGAGTAGACCAATTTAGATAATGAGTCAACCGATTCACACCTAGACTCAACCAAATCATAGCCCCCAACAACCATTCTAGGGTTTCATTGAACCAACACCAACATTAAATCCCATCATTTGAATCAAATTATGAGTCGACTGAGTCATGCCATAGTCAAATGGCCAAAGAAGGCAATTTAAAAAATATCTCTATTTGGGGCATCAATTAAAGCCCAAACAGGACAAGAGTTGGAGGTTTTAGATTATTATCCCTAGTCTCACGAGTCGACCAGTTCAGATATGAGTAAGAAAATTCATATTATGACTCAACTGGTTCAGATGCTAGTTGAATGATTCAGATCACGATTGGAGAGATTCAGATCACGAATTTACTGATTCATGCCCATATACAATCAAAGTCAAACAAAGAAGGCCATTATTGTAGGCAAACTTTGTTCAAAGTGGATCCAATAGCCGCCACAACCATAAAGATTCATAATAGGGTTTTTTCTGCTTTTCCATCCTATAAAAGGAGGGGGGAGTCCTAGCAAAAGGGCATCTCTTGTCATCTATTTTTGAGTATGTGCTTTTACCTCATGCCATAGTAGTTTCCTTATGGGGCATGGGGATGAGCCCTATAGCTGTCTATCATTCAATGTAATTGACTACCTTAATTCAACAAAAGGTGTTTTCCTTCAGCTTCATATGAGATTGATGGGTAAGTTGATATATTTTTTTTGGGTGATGTGTTCTTAGATCCCACAAGAATGAACCCATAATCCCTTTAATTGTGATTATCATATGTTTATCCTTTTGATCTAGTACTTGTCTTTCTAAGAGAATGATTATATTCATTTGGGGTTCCCTACATTTTGGATCCTCACTAGAATGAACTCATGATTTCTTAACCATTTTATGATCCTTATACTTGTTAGATTCATTTGTTATATCTTATGGCAACGTGATCATCTAACCCATATTTGAATGCCGAAATGGAATACACATTTGTGTCGATTAGATCTCAGACAAAGATGTGTTGGAGGGTAGGCTAACAATCCACAAATGTCTGGATCAACAGGTTTGTGGGAAGTCTAACCCATGTGAGATTTCCTAAAAGGACATGAACCAACAAGGTCCTAACTTGATCATTGAAAATTAGGAGTTTATTCTTTGAGTGAAGGCTTGGCTATGGTGGTGATTTCGTAGACCCCAGTTCTCTTTATTATTTTTGAGTTATGTTTGTTTCAACAATTTACTTTCTATTCTTAATTTTTAATCAAACTCTCAAGATTGAATTTTTTCTTCCTTGTTATTGCATTTGGATTTGGATCTCAACCACTAATTTTTTATCTTTTGGGATCAACTTGAACCCATGTTTAGAAATGAAATTTGAGAAAGCACAACAATGGAAATGGGTAGTCTGTATTGGTATTAGATCTATTCCCATGTACTGATTGAGACGACCCAACATCAAATCAAGTCGTCACTAGTAATAATTGCAGAATAAACATTAACAATGGATTAACAAAATCACTAAAAATTAAAACCATGTTGCAAAGAGATCCATTTCCAAGAAACTCATAAGAAGAGAACCAAAGTACTATATACATCATGGTTCACATTGTACATACATTGTACCATCTAATCTCAAGGATAACATATAATAGTTGCTTTTCCATAACTATACATAAGCAACATAAAACCTTGAGGCATACAAGCCAAAATCTCACATCGTTCATATAATCATTAGGTACTGACTCCAAGGACCTAAGAGTACAGAGACGACACGTATGACTTCTATCTACATGACATGATAGGCAGCGCACTCAACCTGAGATGCTACTACTACACCTGATGTTTT
This sequence comes from Alisma plantago-aquatica, assembly GCA_963693085.1. NCBI lineage: Eukaryota > Viridiplantae > Streptophyta > Magnoliopsida > Alismatales > Alismataceae > Alisma > Alisma plantago-aquatica. The sequence continues at coordinate 350,841,275 of OY856415.1, forward strand.
TGACCTACCTCTACAATATGGTCTCTACCTCCTCGTCTGCATCCACCTAAAAATATTGGTGACCAATGGGGTGAGAAACAAGTCCCAGCGAGAGATATAACTCTCCGCAAACAATATTATTATCACAGATACATAATATAAAACTGATCAGAGGATTCTTTTACATTACTAAGTAGGATTTGATCATTGTTTAAGTAGAGTAGAGCAATATCATCTTCTGAAGCATTGCAGCTATATATGATAAAGCAGTAAATCATATATTCCTTTTATAAGAAATATGAAGAACATGTATAACATCTATCCATTTAAGTTGTGTAAAAGAAATGTAACATCAACCAATGTTTTTCGTATTCAATCCTTAAGCAAATACACTATACGACTGATTACACATTTACAATCACACTTATGCCCTGAGGAGCTGAGGTATATCGCTCATACTCTAACCGACCATGTCTATGTAAAGCATCGATACCATACAAGGTCAATGGAAGAGCTGACAGCCAAGAACTCATCTGTCTCAGTCAGTATGAGACTACTGGCAGGACATCTCGTGTCAACTACGATTAGCTTACCAGGGTATATTGTTATCTTCTCTTTAGAGCTACAACCGCAACATGCACTCTCTTCAGGGAGATTTCATTGGGAAATTATACATCTATCCCAGATTATAATGAAGGAGATATCACATCAATCCCTCATTAGGAGATAAGGATATTTTCACCCATCACCCCCACATAATAAAAAATATGCTCTCTGAGTTAAGCTCGTTTCACCATGCAACAAATCCTGACATTGAATGAATCTATAATCATGGCACTACATTATAAGATTCCTCTTGTTTATTTAGGTGTATTGCATTGTCTTTTAGCATCAACCAAGTTACAAGAAAGAATAATAGATGCTACAAAGAAATATGTAATACATTTATCAAGTACTTTCATAATCTTTAGAACACATATATAACATTCAATAGCTCAATCCTTTATCTGATTATTAGGAATTCTCATCCCTTAGCATTGTCATCATCATGATTAATAGATCTGGGTATTCAAACCCTTAGTTCATCACTGAACACTACTACCACTTATCAGGTAACTATTACCACTAGGTCCTCAGACCAAGGTATACAAGATACTTATTGTACAAGTATCTCACATGGCTCACAAGGCCCATTTAAATATGTATCATATAAAACATCATAGCTCATACCTGGCTATGCTCATTAGCTCATGATACCTACATGGTTAGTATTTCATAATAACAGCAATATCAAATACATATCCACACCCTGCAATACAAGGGTAATACCACTATCCCTTCATTAGGGTTAGGGTTTCCCTATCTTATCAATTAGGGTTTCAAATACATACCATCACCCTTCATTAGGGTTAGGGTTTCCCATGAATAACTGATTAGGGTTTCAAGATCATATTATCAAGAATCAAACCCTAATTCATACTCTATACATATTAGGAGTAATATTGTATGCTCATTACATGTTTATCACATAAGTATGAGTTTATCTCTCATCCTCACTTGGATATTGACTACATCATACTTTATTAAGTTGGCTCAACCTTTCCTTCAAGGTACATTTTCCTACATAATCAATATTCATTAAACTCCTTACATCTTAATGTATGACTTGATATAAGACACTTTATGTGTTACTCCATCAAGTACATTGCATTTGAGGTGCTTTCCTTCATATGGGTTTCAAGATGCTTCCACCAAATCGGACAAGCAGTGTATGCTTGCTACCCATATCAGGAAAAGAGGTGTGTATGCTCCACACCATATTGAGCAAAGAGGTGTGTGTATGCTTCACACCATATCGGGCAAAGAGGTGTGTGTGTTCTTCACACCATATCAGGCAAAGAGGTGTGTGTGTGTGCTTCACACCATATCGGGCAAAGAGGTGTGTGTATGCTTCACACCATATCGGGAAAAGAGGTGTGTGTATGCTTCACACCATATCGGGAAAAGAGGGGTGTGTATGCTTCACACCATATCAGGCAAAGAGGTGTGTGTATGCTTCACACCATATCGGGTTACTCAAATTTAAGGTTTGTATATCAGTTTAGCCCCTTATGCTCATATCTTTTCATCCATTCATGGTACCATCCTATCATTATATTGAGTGACAAGCTAGACAATTGTTTAAACCTTTTACAAGCCATTGTAAAAACTGATAGGGGGTGTGGGGTTCCAAGGTATATCAGTTTTCAAATCATATAGGGTTTTGTCAGCATATCGGGTTGGAGGTGTGTGCTTCACCCCGATATCAATTTACCCTTGATGATGTCATCATCATCAACCTCTAGACTCTTGTTATTGCTGTTATAAATCATGGAAAATAGTCCCATGAAGCTTTTGGAACTCATTAGATCATTAATTAATCAAGAGAATTCGAATTTGCAAGTAGATCAACAAGTATGACCGAATTGAAGGTGCATAATAATATAATCGGGTTTAAGTTATATAACCCACCTTAAGAACAACTTCAAATCTCCAAGATCCAAAGATCCACATTCCCAATGTTAGAGATGAACTATCACAGGTTCAAGACTTTTTCACAACTCCTCTATATGCAAAGAATCACCATAGATAAGATCTTGGTGAAGAAGAAAAGAAAGGAAAGAATTACAACCAAGATCCATGCTTGAACCAAGGTTGAACATGACCATGGCTTCACCTAAACTTAATGGCTTGAGCTCCTCCTTGCTCCTTGCTTCTTAACAAAGGGAAAGAGAGTGATAGGGTCCCAAAAGATTCATTAGTAGGTGAAAGGAATGGTATATATAGTTGAGGTTCATGAGATAGAGTGTAAGAGGTGTCATCTTCTTACTACTACTAGGTGCCACATGGCCATGCATGGATTGACACATGTACTTGCACGCATCCCTTCTTTATCTTTCCATCTAAAATAAAAACTTGAGGATAATGCAAGGGATAAGGGTCGACCCCTTTGGTTATCTTCTAGGGCAAGCCACTTCAACTCACATTATTATTATATTCACAATTTAATACATCGTTTCCAAAGGAAAGTTGCAAGCCGATATCTATTTCTTTATTGAGGTGCTTAGCTCATTTTTGCAAAGGCAAAGATCTAACAAAATGATATGGGGGCCTCCTCTATGGCTCCTTGGTTGATAGGGACTCCCATTTAACACTACAACCTGATACAACTCATGTAAGGGCTTCAACTATACATCATCTCTTGGTCTTTTTATCACAAAGAGTACCATCACTCACTCATGACTCAAATATGGTTTCTCCTTCTTTCTCTCTCCTCTAGATGATACTAGGAGGGAGTAGGGGCACTACAGAGGTGGTAATTTACACATCAACCCTACATTTTGGGTAAATTACAATTTGTACCCAAACTATCATATAACACACAAATAATTTGCAAATAAGCTCAGACTTGAAAATTAAACTCTACAAGAGTCTTAATTACTTTTCAAAAGATTAAAACAAGTTTGTAAATAACTTACTTAATCAAAAATTTTAGGGTTAAGCTGTTGGGTTTTCAGGGGAGACAGAGAAGGCAGCGGAAACAAAAAAAATTTCTCCCCAAACCCAAACCGAGGAAATGCGTCAACGTCTATATAATAGGAAAGAATGGTTTGCGGAATCATACCTTGTCCCGAGGCTTGTTCGGCGACAATTCCTCGCGCAATGCGCAGTCTTCAACTCCGGACTTCGACGGTGTCTGTGGAGCTCCTGGTCGCACCGGGACTGACAACTCCTACTCGAACCGGACTGTTGGATGACAGTTGTCCTCCTAAGCGGCAGTGTCCTCCCGCCTCTGTAGTAGTCCACACGGACCACCTGGAACTCCACTCTCCTTATCCCACAAGGAAGTGGAAGGAGTCGCACCCTCCTGTTGACGTACTAGTCACCAACACGCTCTCCTGCCTCCTGTTGCAACTGCAGTTGTCCTTCCCTTGCTGCACCTCCCTTTTGCGGGAAGCACTTGCTCGGGCTCTCTCACGGTTACCAAAACTAGAGAGAACGACAACTTGCAGAGCAACTGGTTGCACTGAGCTGTACTTTGAGAAGCCCCCAATACCCCTATATATATAGGAGAGTCATGGGACAGGGTTCTCCATCCCGGGCAATGCGGGACTAAAGCAGGAGTAGAAGGGTTCGAGAATTTTCCACAAAAAGCAACCGGTTCGCAACTTGAAATGATCGGTTCACAACTGAACTGATCGGTTCGGCCATTGAGCCGATCGGTTGGACCTGAGCCAATCGTTTGGGGCACTACAACCGATTGGTTGGTGCCCTGAACCGATCGGTTCATGGTCCTAATCCGGCTCAAAAAGACTTTCCTTGTTTCTTTCCCAATTGGTATCGAATACCAATGTTATTCCCAATTGAATTGGGCAATTTGAAACCGAAGGAAAATCCTTGCCGACATGACTTTCCCAACTGGTCGGTTGCACCAGTTGAGCCGATCAGTTCAACCCTTGAACCGGTCGTTTCAACCTGGGCATGAGCCGATCGGCCTGGACACTCCAGCCGATCGGTTCAGCAACCTCAGCCGACCGGTTCATCACATGAGCCGATCGGTTGGGAGCACAGGTTGGGCAAAATCAGTCAATTGCGATTTCAATCAATCCGATACTCCAATCAATGCGTCCAACACCTTGAACCATATGATATTGAGCTATCGACTGATTGAGTGTTTAATTGAACTACTAAACTCCTTTAGTAATCAATCTAAACATTGCTTTGTGGACAAAACTCCTCTTCTAGGTTAAATCCTATGTGTGTGACCCTACAGGTCCATTTCACGTTGGCAGTGAAAGTCCATAACACTTATGACTTCACAAGCAAAGAGCGGTGCCTAGTCACACATCAGTGCTACCCAAGTGAAAGTAGAAAGTTGGAGAACAACTTTCATCCTACAATCCATGAATGGTGTTACAGCGAATGTATAATTCCTTTGTCACTGATATCCTGAATGAACTCGAGGCATGGAACAGTCATCCTGTCAACGTTCATTCACTTCCTTGATCTCAGAGTAGACTGGAAGAGATATGTATGACATCAGTATCACATACTGATTCACACATGCGTGCACGCCTTTCTCAATCCTACTCATCAAGTGGCCATGGATATCAAACTCCCTCAGGAGGGACAAATCCCATATCTATCACTCACCCCTCAAAAGCCCCATGTGTCAAAGCCACCCAATCATCACCTTTATAACAACCCATGTTTCAGGACTGCGTTTGATGATGTCAAAGTGTGCCCAACGACATGTGTTGAGTGTAGTGATTTCAGGTCTAAGAATCACACTCACCACCATCACTGTGAGTACTGACTGTGACTACCATCTCATGGTTCCATGTGTCAAACTCACAGTGGGTCTGTCTGGTACCTTGTTCTCTAACAAGTACCTATGTGTTTGGTTTGATATCTCTATATCATGACTAATGAGATTCTGTCATCAACCAACACCACAATCTAGTCTTGTGTGTCATTGCTGTCTATCTACATTCCACAATGGCATCCGACTAGGGACATAACAAGAATGTACAAACTCTTAGCATCCGTATGATCTCATCGTTCAGGTCATGAACCTGAAGGCATACGTCATTGAGTATTGTCATTCTCTAGACATTCAATCTGTTCTATCACTATCTCATATGACTAAACCAGAAAGAATTGGAAGCTCGCCTTTTATGTTTATCAAATCAATCTTAATGTATCCCACCAATCATCCCATGATTGGCTCTCAGGGCATACATACCAACTGACTCCCACTTGCACTGCGAGCTAATCACCCATGAATCATATTCATAGTGATTTTCAAACATGTCCCACATGTTACTGTGTTGTAGTGCCAACATAGTGAGTAATGGCAACACCTTGCCAAAGTCTGTATAAAATGCATGTCTCTCATCTCTTCGTTGTACGTCACACGTATGAGATGGAGTTTCCGTAATATGCGATCTTGTATTCCATTTGCTAACCTTTAGCCACATTGCATGATCAAGGATTCCAGACTTGTCATCAATGAGTGGAATATAAGTTCATCTCATGAACTTTCAGATCCATATAGTATCCACTACTGTTCACTAACACATAGATACTCGGCTTTTCCCTTTTAAATGGCTTTATTGGAACACTTCCAATTATCAACAAACATTCACTTTTATACATCTCATGTATATATTGTGATTAATTTTCTGTCCTTTCGGAAGTTCGCATCAATGTAACTCTTTACATCGAACTCTTCCTTATCTCCATAGAACTAGTACTTCACAAGCACTTATCAAGTTCTCATGGTATTCCAGTAACCTTACTGGAAACAGACAGACATCCACTTGTCATGTCATACATACGAGTTATCAGGATGAGCACATCATATTGCCATGTCCTACATACAAGATGATGAATGCATTTTATTCTTGCCATGTCATACATGCAAGATAATGGGATGATTACATACATGATAGATCCATATCTATTCTTAGTGTTCCCATTCTTCATAAGAATTGGACACTTGGCCTTGGGATACTAACTCCATGTAACATGGATAAGTTTTCTCCCACTGAATCTGTGCATACTGAACACTTCAGTACAGATTGCCAATTTATGCTTTCTCTTTCCAGGTCAAGAGATTTTCGAGAACTATCTCTATAGATCTCTATTCCTATCACATAGGAAACACCTCTATCTTCCTTAAAGATAATTTCCACATTCGGATTTCCAATCTAGAACATTTTCATTTCACATCAATATGTGGAATGTGAACACACTCCCACTAAATCACAGATCCCTTCTTTATCTTTGACATATCAGTCAAACCCTTTGACTATATCATCAAAATAAAGATCCAATTTTGAGTTGCTTGAACTCAATCAATCACATTGATTAGTCCATTGTAACTTATAGACTTCATTTGCATTAGTGGATTCATAAACCTTATAGGCTGTGTCACGTACACATCCTGGTTTTATTCCTCATAGGAATGCGGTTTTAGTATCCATATGCCAAATGTCTTAGCCATTAAGTTGCAATCAACAAGCATCATCCTTCTCAAAATGTTATCCATGTGTCTTAACACTTAAGATTCATCTGCACTTATGGATATGGTCCAATGAGTGCTACCATCAAGGTCATACCTTATGGTTCACATGGAGGTCATTTAGGATGTAATGGTTTTAAACCATAACTCAAGATTTGGTTCCTCATATTCATCTTGATAGTTGACTCATCACATGAACAACTCATCACATTGATAATTGAGGTGTATCTGTTAAAGATATAAGAACTCACAACCCTTGTGATTCTTAATTTCTTTTATTAGTGTGTGGTATTCTTTTATTAAGAAGAATTCAGTTATTTGATAATCATTCTCTAACTCCTTAGAGTACGATTCCTTCTTGATTCAGACATCACCATGCCTTAATCATGAGTTCACTATGATACACTATCATAATCACTCATAAGGATCTCAAACATTTGGTCCAAGTATTTCATTCATTGATCTCATCAAGAATTAATACTTTACCAAATTTGTACTTCATTTATGATAATCTTGAACATTTCAAGACATTCATATTGGTATTTCTCTAAACACCATTTGAAGTATTAGCATTTATTCCAATAGGTATGTAAATACATCACATGTATTATACCTAATAGGATAATCACTCTCCCACTACATTAGTGAAGATTGATCAATCATGTCCAAGATATTCATGTCTCTTACTGGTTCTCTAACCAAAAGAGTCTAGTTTTATCCATCACATGGAAACTAGAATTGAATTTCTCATGATTAATGCTAATTAAATTGTTTGAGTTATCTATAACTTTTAGGTATCGTCTTATCTTATGCATATCAAATATCACAAGATAAATAAGGCATTGCCACAAAGATCACATCTTTTAGATTGAAAAGACAACTTTATTGATTGCCATCATTGTCATACAATATGCAAAATAAAGTGTTTCTATCTATTGGCAAGTATGAAATAGCGGTTCATAACTGTATTACATGCCTTATTGGCTGAAAATAAACTAAAGTATTCCTATCTATAAAGGCAACACTTTCCCCAAGTAGGAATGCTTTACACTTTACATCTTGATATCATATATCTCAAAAGTGTTACAAGTTTACTTTCATGACACCTTTAAGTAGAGGTTTCAGTCGCCTCCTTCTTCTTTTGTTCTTCCAGGTAGAGAGGACAATTCCTTTTCCAATTTCCTGGCTTTTGACAATGGTGGCAATTTCCTTTCTTGGTCACGCCTCCCTAGGCCTTGAGAGCTGAAGATGGCTTGGACTCCTGGCTAGCTTCAGAACCTTTCTTAGCTTTGCCCTTGCCCTTGCGCTTAGACTTGCCTTTCTTGCTCGTGATCACCATCACGGACTTAGGCTTGTCCTTCTTCATCTGTAACTCAGCTGTCCTCAACATGCCCAACAACTCTAACAGTGGCCTATCAAAGTTGTTCATGTTGTAGTTCATCACAAACTGACTGTAAGATTCTGGAAACGATTGCAGTATCACGTCAGTAGCCAACTCTTGGCTCAGTAGAAATCCCAGTCTCTGCAGGTTCTCCACATACCCAATCATCTTGAGTGTGTGAGGACCAACTGGATCTCCTTCTGTCATGACACACTTGAACAGCGCCCTAGAAACATTGTACCTCTCTTGCCGTTCCTGATCTTCATACATGTTCCTGAGATGCAGAATCATCTCTATGACACCCATGTTCTCATGTTGCCTCTGCAACTCATGGTTCATTGAACATAGCATCAAGCACTTTGCATCAATGGCATCATCAGAATGCATCTTGTAAGCATCCCTTTCTGTCCTTGGTGCATTAGGAGCGGGTTCCTCTCAAATTGGAGTATCCAGGACATAGAGCTTACGCTCTTGAGTGAGAACAATTCTCAATGTCCGATACCAGTCGTGGAAGTTTGTCCCATTTAGCTTCTCCTTGTCAAGGACCAATCACAAAGAAAAGTTGTTGTTGTTTGTTGCCATTTGAACTACAAAAGGAAAATATGCAATTTTAGTCCAAAACTCATTTTTGACTTATTTGATTGATTTGAAAATTTAACGATATAATTAGGCCTTTAATTAATTATCGCTCCCACTATTTTACTTCAAATTGATAGCCCTCACCATCAATTCGGAAGATTGCAGCGTACAACCTTCTAGTGGGCAAGATCCTGAAATCCTCTAAGCCATGGACCAGCTAGGGCTGTCACCCACAACATAGATCTCTCAGGTAGGCAACTTTTGCCAATTGCATCATATGCAACTCTTGATAAGATGTCATATACAACTCTTTGCAATGATCATCTCCATGCCTCAAGGTACTAGATCCCATCTAGATCACCTTGTTAAGTCCGACCCAAAGCAAACACGATGAACCTGCACCCTGCTAGGGCAGACCCACACATTCATCCTTCACGCTTCCATGAGGTAGACGGTGCACCACGCTAGGGTGTGCCCACACTTGGTCGAACAAGTTTTTCACATGTGTCACATTTGAAAGGCATCTAAAACTTAATATTTTAATGAGGGATTTGGTTTTATATACATATACATATCCAATCACCACAATACATAGTATGTATCATATACATGCTATATCCCACAGAAAACATGCACATACGATAAAAAGCGATGATTATGGCCATCCTAATGTGATTCCTTGAGCCAAGAGGAATCACGGTCATCTAGGTCTACATCACATGCAACCTGTACAAGATGAACTCTGTGCCTTGCCATCCGAGTAGATCAACTCATCACATGAAAGATCTGTACTCTTCAGCCGGTCGTCTGGGTGCCACCAGCCGATCGGTTGGCTCCTCCAACCGATCGGTTCACCTGGTCGTCGTGCATCTTGTCATGTCTGCCACCCGCTCGTCTCGCTCCTCGAACCGGTCATCAACCGATCGGTTCACTCCTTGAACCGACCGTCTGGAAGGTCAACCGATCGGTTCACTCCTTGAACCGACCGTCTGAGCAGTCGTCTTGATGTCCGCCGGTCTTTGACATAACAGGAAATAAAATCCTATTCTATTTATTACATTGCTTTAAAAAGGAAACCCCGAGTTACATTCGGGGGGAGCAAAGGTAGGAAAGAATCTCGAATTATTTCGAGTTACATCAGGAATAAGAGAGGGAAGATCGGTGCGCAGACCGAGATAAAAGCAACCACAAACAACCACACACAGATAGGGGTTTATAGGCCATAATCACGCTACACACATCCACCACAAAACTCGTTTAAGGGCGACGCGTATCAAGTGCATTAATAATACATATCATATATGTAATTAGGGATTTGTGGATTTAGGATTGGACATGCATAAAGTCGATATTATTCGCATCGTATGCAATAAATAAAGGCGACAAACCAAAATCGATCATATCGATATTCCTAAAATATAGAACAGCTGACGTGGCTCTGATACCACTGTTGGGTTTTCAGGGGAGACAGAGAAGGCAACGGAAACAAAAAAAATTTCTCCCCAAACCCAAACCGAGGAAACACGTCAACGTATATATAATAGGAAAGAATGGTTTGTGGAATCATACCTTGTCCCGAGGCTTGCTCGGCGACAATTCCTCGCGCAATGCGCGGTCTTCAACTCCGGACTTCGACGGTGTCTGTGCAGCTCCTGGTCGCACCGAGACTGACAACTCCTACTCGAACCGGACTGTTGGATGACAGTTGTCCTCCTAAGCGGCAGTGTCCTCCCGCCTCTGTAGTAGTCCACACGGACCACCTGGAAATCCACTCTCCTTGTTCCACAAGGAAGTGGAAGGAGTCGCACCCTCCTGTTGACGTACTAGTCGCAAACACACTCTCCTGCCTCCTGTTGCAACTGCAGTTGTCCTACCCTTGCTGCACCTCCCTTTTGCGGGAAGCACTTGCTCGGGCTCTCTCACGGTTACCAAAACCAGAGAGAACGACAACGTCCAGAGCAACTGGTTGCACGGAGTTGTACTTTGAGAAGCCCCCAATACCCCTATATATATAGGAGAGTCATGGGACAGGGTTCTCCATCCCGGGCAATGCGGGACTAAAGCAGGAGTAGAAGGGTTCGAGAATTTTCCACAAAAAGCAACCGGTTCGCAACTTGAAATGATCGGTTCACAACTGAACCGATCGGTTCGGCCATTGAGCCGATCGGTTGGACCTGAGCCGATCGTTTGGGGCACTCCAACCGATCGGTTGGTGCCCTGAACCGATCGGTTCATGGTCCTAATCTGGCTCAAAAAGACTTTCCTTGTTTCTTTCCCAATTGGTATCGAATACCAATGTTATTCCCAATTAAATTGGGCAATTTGAAACCAAAGGAAAATGCTTGCCGACATGACTTTCCCAACTGGTCGGTTGCACCAGTTGAGCCGATCGGTTCAACCCTTGAACCGGTCATTTCAACCTGGGCATGAGCCGATCGGCCTGGACACTCCAGCCGACCGGTTCAGCAACCTCAGCCGACCGGTTCATCACATGAGCCGATCGGTTGGGAGCACAGGTTGGGCAAAATCAGTCAATTGCGATTTCAATCAATCCGATACTCCAATCAATGCGTCCAACACCTTAAACCATACGATATTGAGCTATTGACTGATTGAGTGTTTAATTGAACTACTAAACTCCTTTAGTAATCAATCTAAACATTGCTTTGTGGACAAAACTCCTCTTCTAGGTTAAATCCTATGTGTGTGACCCTGCAGGTCCATTTCACGTTAGCAGTGAAAGTCCATAACACTTATGACTTCACAAGCAAAGAGCGGTGCCTAGTCACACATCAGTGCTACCCAAGTGAAAGTAGAAAGTTGGAGAACAACTTTCATCCTACAATCCGTGAATGGTGTTACAGCGAATGTATAATTCCTTTGTCACTGATATCCTGAATGAACTCGAGGCATGGAACAGTCATCCTGTCAACGTTCATTCACTTCCTTGATCTCAGAGTAGACTGGAAGAGATATGTATGACATCAGTATCACATACTGATTCACACATGCGTGCACACCTTTCTCAATCCTACTCATCAAGTGGCCATGGATATCAAACTCCCTCAGGAGGGACAAATCCCATATCTATCACTCACCCCTCAAAAGCCCCATGTGTCAAAGCCACCCAATCATCACCTTTATAACAACCCATGTTTCAGGACTGCGTTTGATGATGTCAAAGTGTGCCCAACGACATGTGTTGAGTGTAGTGATTTCAGGTCTAAGAATCACACTCACCACCATCACTGTGAGTACTGACTGTGACTACCATCTCATGGTTCCATGTGTCAAACTCACGGTGGGTCTGTCCGGTACCTTGTTCTCTAACAAGTACCTATGTGTTTGGTTTGATATCTCTATATCATGACTAATGAGATTCTGTCATCAACCAACACCACAATCTAGTCTTGTGTGTCATTGCTGTGTATCTACCTTCCACAATGACATCCGACTAGGGACATAACAAGAATGTACAAACTCTTAGCATCCGTATGATCTCATCGTTCAGGTCATGAACCTGAAGGCATACGTCATTGAGTATTGTCATTCTCTAGACATTCAATCTGTTCTATCACTATCTCATATGACTGAACCAGAAAGAATTGGAAGCTCACCTTTTATGTTTATCAAATCAATCCTAATGTATCCCACCAATCATCCCATGATTGGCTCTCAGGGCATACATACCAACATAAGCCATAACCCAAGTCAGGGATATTACAATTATCAACCCCTAACAGGAATTTCACCCTCGAAATCTCAAGAGAAAAGAGAAGGGTACTTCCTCCAGCTCCCATGTGGCTTCTTTAATGCCACAGTGATGCCATAGAACTTTCATGAGAACTATGTATTTCTTTTTCAACTTCTTGATTCTTCTATCAAGAATCATCATTGGACCTTCCACATAGGATATATCCTCATTTAATTCTACCTCTATAGGTTGCAACCCCAATTCTATATCGGGATGACACTTTCTCAACATGGATACATGGAACACTGGACGTAGTCTATGTAGCTCAGGTGGCAACTGAAATCTATAAGCTACCTTTCCATTCCATGTTGTCACTGGGTGAGGTCCCATAAATCTAGGACCTAACTTAACCTTCTTCCCAAATCTGAGAACACCTTTCCAAGGAGTGACCTTGAGATATACTCTATATCCAACTTGGAATTTTAAAGGTCTATGAAGTTTATCGGCATAAGAATTATTTCTATCATGTGCAACCTTCAACTGTTGTTGTATTACTTTAATCTTCTCAGCTGTCTATTTCACTAACTCAGGACCGAGAAGTTGGTATTCTCCTATTTCATACCAGCATAACGGGGATCTATACCGTCTACCATATAATGCTTCATATGGTGCCATATCAATACTAGTCTGGTAACGGTTGTTGTAGGCAAACTCTATCAAGCTCAAGTGTATGTCCTAACTTCCTACAAACTGAAGAACACACGCTCTAAGCAAGTCTTCCAAAGTCTATATAGTTCTTTTAGTTTGCCCATATGTCTGAGGATGGAAAGTTGTGCTAAACTTCAACTGGGTACCCAAGGCTTTATCTAGTCATTCCCAAAAAGACTTGTAAATTGGGGATCTCTATTAGATACAATTGTAGCTGGAACCCCATGTAATCATACTATCTCATATATATAGATCTGTGCAAGTTTCTCAATAGTATAAGTTGTTTTGACAGGAATAAAATGTGTTGACTTAGTCAACCTATCAACTATCTCCCAAATGGAATCATGACCTTTGGATGTTCTGGGTAAACCAACCACAAAGTCCATGGTCACGTCATCCCAGTTCCACTGTAGTATAGATAAAGGTTGCAATGTTCCTGCAGGCTTTTGATGTTCAACTTTTAACCTACTGACATACTAAACACCGCATAACAAACTCAGCTACATCCCTTTTCAAACCAGGCCACCAATACATATCTTTTAAGTTATGATACATTTTGGTACTCCTTGGATGCATTGCATACATGGATGAATGAGCTTCCTCTATTACTAGCTTCCTTAAGTCATTGGCATCAGGTACTACCATCCTACCATGGTAACAAACTACCTCATCCTCTGACTCATGAAAACTGTCATGTTTCTCACAACCATACTCTGACCTGATCTGCTGAATCACAGTATCAGCCTGTTGTGCCTCTTTGATCTGTTGTTTCAGAGTAGGTTTCACATGCATCTTAGTTAACAATCCAGCTAACAGGGATACTTTAAGTTGTACACTATTTTTCCTGAAAGAGACAAACATGTCCCGTTTAAAGCATATTAATGAATTCAACTATGCTTTATCTGTGGGTGAAGATGAAATTTTTCTAATTAGTGCATCTGCCACGACATTAGCCTTTCCTAGATGATAATCAATTATACAATCGTAGTCCTTGATTAATTCCATCCATTAGCATTGTCTCATATTCAACTCATGATGTGAGAAGATGTACTTTAAGTTTTTATGGACTGTAAAAATCTGACATTTTTCTCCATAGAGATAATGTCTCTGAATCTTCAGCGCGTCAACCACTACAACTAATTCTAGATCATGCGTCAGATAATTCTCCTCTTGATTCTTAAGTTATGATAACACCTAAATCTACACATATTACCTGTGCATTTTATCAATAGTTTCGTGTCACTTTGGTCTTAATATGCCCAATAATGCTAATGTTTTATGCTTTCTTTCTCTCATTAGATAATGTAGTTAGAATAGCCAATACTGTAGCCAATTTAGCCAATTTTGGGAATTGCAAGCACCAAACTAGACAAGACATCTATTCTCCAAAGCTTTTTCCCCGACACATGGTTTTTGCGGCAGCTAAGAACCCCCCAAGACCATGGCAACCAACCACGACCATGGCAATCCACTCTGACCACGACCGTGGCAATCATGCATGACTGTGGTGCCCATCACAACTGCGGCCTTCAAAACCACGACTGCGGTCCTCACCATGACCGTTGCCACCTGCCACGACCGTGGCTGTCCACCTTCACTACGACCGTGGCCGTCTGCCAAGACCATGTCCAATAACCACGACCGCGGTCTTCAACACCGCGACCATGATCCCTTGCCACAATCATGGCCATCCGCCACGACCGTGGCCAAAAACTGTGACTGCGGGCTTCAGTACCACGACTGCGGTTTGCATCTTCAACAACTGTGATCGTGATTATTTGCCACAACTATGGTCATCCTCCATGACCGTGGCCAATAACTACTACTGTGGTTCCCAATAACCACAACCACAATTTTTCATTCTACAACCGCGACTGTGATTCCCCGCCATGGCCGTGTCCTTTAGCCACGACCGTGGCCGACTCCCACCACCACGACCGTGGTCTCCCTCCACGACCGTGGTGCCCAGACTGTGACCGCGATCTTCATCACATCAACTGCGATTTCCACTCCATGAATCGTGACTGCGGTGTTGGCCACGATCGTGGCCGACCCCGTGACCTGCTGGCCACAGTCTGCAATCTACCTCTATAAATAGGTGTCCCCTCACTCATTTGAGGGGGGACCTCGACCAAGGATGCCGAGAGGCTACTGCTCCGATATCTGAAGGTTCTCAGAGTTCTGTGGGAGATCCCAGAGGTCTGAGAAGGTCAAACAGTTCACCCTATGCCCTCCTCTTCAGCGACCTTCCATTCTCCACCACTCTCCATCATCCCCTGGCCTTCGAGGTCCAAGGGCAGAAGCTTAGGAGTGGGAAGACCCATGACCTCCATTGTCCTCCACCTCCGTTCACCCACCAAGCTCCTGTTCGGGGCGGATCTAGAGATAAAGAGGACCAAGGATTTTAGATCTGATCAAGGAGGAGGACCAAAAGACGAGATCTAGCCTATACAGAGGCAAAGGAGTGAGAGCCACCTCTCCTCTATGGGCCAAATCTCTTCTTCTTCCCCTTTCTTCTGCTATGTTTCTTGGTTTCTTGTACAATGATGTTCTTCCATCTTTGTTTGGTGCCGACTATGCTTGCCCATGGCTATTTGAGCTCCTTCTTGGCTATGTAGCCCGTGTTGGGCATGTTTATGTACTTTTGCCTTAAGCAAGTAGATTTATTTTAGATCTAGTATGTTTTCTTGTTCTATCTTCCCTTTTTAGTTATGATAGCTAGTTTGGTTGATCTCTTACTCGCTTGAACTGCTATTTCTGCCTGTATCGAGAGATCTGTTGTAGGAATAGGTAAGAGACGATAGTTTGGATCCGAATTCGAGAAGAGGAAGATCCTGGGTATTCTGTTCCTAACATCCCAGAATATCCCAAGACCTGAGAGGGAACTTAGCATATTCCGAGGTGTTGATATGTCATTCCTTGAGAGAGGGTCGATGACATATCGTTGATGGTTTTAGTCACGCATCACGAGACTGAGTGGGATGACCCATAGGAACAGACACTATGGTATGTACTAAGTTCAGATATAGATTGCTTTCTTGGGTGTTTGAGTGTTGTCTACACCTTAGAATGGGTGCATAGACAGCCCAACTTGTGGTTACATAGGCAGGAACTCCTTCTCTCTAATTAGTAGAATCTCGCGGACTCTGTTTGCTTTTCTTTTCTTTTCTTTGTTTTCTCTTTTAAATCATGACAACCCGCTAGACTAGTTCTAGCATATACTTTTATTGACTATCATTCTGTCTTATCTGACTCAAGAATGAGATCTATGGCATCCTAAACGTCACCACGTCCCTGTGTTTGACCTCGTATATCTATTTTGACCTCGTAATAAAAGTTGTGGGGGGCTAGAATGTTTCGGGTTATAAATTTAAAAGCTTGATTCCTTCCTTTGTCCGGCGTTCGTATCCGGACGTGAGAAAAAGGTTGATCAACTTTTTGGCGTTGTTGTCGGGGACGTTGTTTTCCATGTTTACATGCGTAAAAGATTTTGTTCTATCTCTATAAGTATGTATATATATGCATAGTTTTTCTTTTGCTTTACACATACTTGTCCATATATACTGAATAGTTTTCCTTTTTTTTCTGATACCTTTTTCAGCCATGGATCTCGCATCAGCAAGACAAGTGATCTTGTCCACCTATCCTCCCGAGTTTTTCCACAGTCCCGACTGCTGGAAAATAATTGAAGGTCGTTCTCTACAGCTGTTCGAGTTATACTTACCTCCACCGTCATCATATGTCGAGATTCCAACAATGGAGACTGACCGTTAGCCCTCGACTCCTGTGCTATCATGGGATCAAGAACTAATTAAGGCAGTGGAGTCGGCTAGGGAAAGTATTCATGCACTCACCTCCTTATCCCCTCATCTCTAAGAAGATGTATATCCAATGCAACAACTATTAGAAGAGCATGATCGTCATCTCAAACTAGTCACTGAGGTTGTAGACCACAGTAGAAGTCTACTTCGAACTCTTGAGCAAGGATCCATCCAAGCGCATCAGTTTGATACAGCGAACTCCCCTCATATGTGCATGGTAGAATCGACGGGTCTCGAAAGCATTGCTGCTGAAGTACAACAACATCATGATAAAGATGTTGAACAGGGCAGGAGGTTCCAAGAGCTCATCGATTTGGTTACAATCCGGTTACAACTAGCATCACAAGACAACAAAGAAGTTAATCATCAAGACCATTCCATTGGGTCTGAAGTGGAGTATGCACCATCATCCTATTCAGACCATCAACTAGATTCATTAGGATTTTTCTATGAATACCAGCCCACTTCGGGAAGCCCTTCATTCTATCCAGATGACCCAGCTGATGAACCAATGGAAGATATGAGTCATAGACATGAATGGGTCTATGATGACGATGATGAAGACTCTAAAAGCCAAGTTTCCTCACATCGAGAAGGTTGGTCAGAGGAACCAGAGTCAGACATTGACTAGAACAGAGTGACATCTCTCATATTGAGACTTGTCATTTCGCTTCGAGCGGTATGCTAATCATGGTTTGGAACAATCTATATAGTGAGGATGACGATGGCTATTCATCTCAGTGGAGCGAATACACCAACGATGATGAGCTGGAACAACACGAGCTTACAATCACCACCATCCCTCCTCAAGGCTTGTTGGAACTCGAGGTAGATGGACAGTTCACTACAACATGGATGCTGAGCATGAAGAAACCCCATACCCCACAGAAGGAGACAAGCTTGGGGTGGAAGAACATCAATCATACTCTTCTGGGGACACTTCAAGTTTACAAAATTATTGGATGACTCAGACTGTAATAGTAGCTTATCTGAGCATCCAACCTCAAGTTTAGAGATGGAGGAAGGAGAAATGGATCCTACCCAAGTCATTCAACCTATCCCCTCCATCTCATCCTGTGTCAACATCCCAGGACCTTCATATTTAGATTCATATAATGAAAGGTACCCTGAGGATGATATGTCGAATAATTCATCCCAATGTAGTTCAAGCCACTTCCAGCACAAAAATGACTTCACCGAGTCACCAGATTTCACTTCACTTCTTTGGACTCGGCAAGGCCAGCACATCCGCCTATTCTACTCATAATATGTAGTAGAACTCGTCGGCAAGACACAGGTGACACTAGTCCCAAAACTTAGGATTTGGGATCCCAGTGTCAGTATCGTGGGGCAACCACCCCCTTTTTCTCTTACCCACCCTACCGACCTTTTATTACAATAATTTTTTCTCTTCATGTTCTTGTTAGTTAATTTCTTTCCTATAAGTGTTTTTATATCCTTGCATCCATGCATCATCTTTAGAACTTGTATACTGCTATTAAAATCATGCATTCCTACCTCACTATTTCAAGTTTGAGTCTTGCTCAAGGATGAGCAAAGTTTTAAGCTTAGGGTGGTAGGCTTCGCCCTTCTATCTCTTCATTCTTCTAGCATGCATGTTTATTTCTTGCATTTAGTTTTAAAATTTTCAAAAAAAATCAGATTTTTAGCTTTGCATTTATGGCTATATGGTGCGAATCTAATAGATAAATGCTTTACTTTATGCCTAGATGCACAATTTTTATCTTAAAAATTGCTTGACCTTTTGATTGACTAGCTCTTTGTCTCTTTCCTTGAGTTTGGTAATAAATCTAAGGTTTTGTCAATTTTTCACACCTTAAAGCTAACTTTCCTTGATCTATGTTGTGAATGGAAAATCCATGGTAAAGGACCGTGGGAATAACCTAAAACATGATCAAAGAATCCTAGCTGTGGATTCACAAGCTTGCCTCTATTCTAAGGATTCTTGAATCATAATTGCAACTTTTCACATAGGTGTCAAGTGGATCATGATGAGTTTTGAGCTATAATCAAGATGAAGTTCTTTCCTTGATGGACTACGTGCCTTCTCACAATAGATTGAGTCAAAAAGATGAAAAAAATATATAAAATGTGCAAAAGAGGCTTGGCCGCCCATAAAATCCTAAAAATATCAGTATAGTTCTCACCCAAGCCTACAAATAGAATGTAGACGATAAAAGCCTGAGTGTGAATAATAAATGAACATTGTTTTCTCTTTTAGGAGAGTTGAGGATGGTGCCCATCTAGTGTATGACTGTGCTCATGAACGCGGGTATGTCGTGCCTGGTAGTATCAGTCCAGAAGCTCATTAGAGAGTCACTAGGAAACCCTAGGAGACTTATGAGATCATCTCAGTAGCAGGGTTGGTTCGAGTGCAGAACGAGGAGTTCATCTCACTGCTTTAGACCAACTGGTTCGGATTGCAGGGACTGTTGCTCGCTACATGGACCAACCTGATGCAAATTGGTATCCTCAGAAGTCATTAGAGTCTTTTTGCTTTGTTTCTTAAGGACATGAATAAGTGAGAGGCGTGGTATTCCTGATTGGTATGCATGGATTCATGGTGATGGCTCATTTCTCATCACCCACATGATCACCAATGTGAGAATTCTTTCATGTTTAATAATTATGATTCAAACCCTCATGAGTATTGGCAGGCTGTAGTGAATTCGCTTAATCTTGCCTGGACACTCTTTGATCTTGCTTTGGAAGGATTGTGCATTATTGGTGGGGGTTTGTTCTGAAACGACATGGATAAGGAGTATTGATGCTTTAAACTATTTTTCTTAGCCTTAGCATCTATTGCCAAGCTTAATTTGGATGTTATCTTTTTGTTCTTTGAGCACAGTCTTGCTTGAGGACAAGCATGTTTTAAGCTTGGGGTAGTTGATAACACCCAAATATACACATATTACCTATGCATTTTATCTATAGTTTTGTGTCACTTTGGTCTTAATATGCCCAATAATGCTAATGTTTTATTCTTTATGTCTCTCATTAGATAATGTAGTTAGAATAGCTATTAATGTAGCCAATTTATCCAATTTTGGGACTTGCAGGCACCGAACCAGACAAGACATCTATTCTCCAAATATTTCTCCCGGACACATGGTTTTTGCGGCAGCTATGAACCCGCCACAACTGTGGCAATCCACCCTAACCACGACTATGGCAATCAGGCATGACTGTGGTGCCCATCACGACTGTGGCCTTCAAAACTGTGACCGCGGTCCTCGCCATGACTGTGGCCACCTACCACGATTGTGGTCGTCCACCTTCGCCACGACCATGGTCATCCGCCACAACTATGGACAATAACTACGACAGCGGTCTTTAAAACCGCGACCGCGATCCATCGCCACGACCGTGGCCATCTTCCACGATCGTGGACAATAACTGCGACTACGGGCTTCAACACCGCGACCGCGGTCTGCATCTTCAACAACCGTGATAGTGATTATTCACCATGACCGTGGCCGTCCGCCATGACCATGGCCAATAATCACGACTGCGGTTCCCAATAACTGTGACCACGGTTTTTCCTTCTACAACCACGACTGTGATTCCTCGACATGGTCGTGTCCTTTAGCCATGATTGTGGCTGACTCCCTCCACCATGACGATGGTCTCCCGCCATGACTGTGGAGCCCAAACCACAATCGCGATCTTCATCACCGCGACCGTGATTTCCACTCCATGAATCACGACCGCGGTGTTGGCTACGACTATGGCTGACCCCGTGGCCTGCTGGCCGCGGTTTGTAGTCTACCTCTATAAATGGGTGTCCCCTCACTCATTTGAGGGGGGACCTCGACCAAGGACACCGAGAGGCTGCTTCTCGGAGATCTGAAGGTTCCTAGAGTTCCGTGGGAGATCCTAGAGGTCTGAGAAGGCCAAAGAGCTCACCCTACGCCCTCCTCTTTAGTGAGCTTCCATTCTCCACCACTCTCCATCATCCCCTGGCCTTCGAGCTCAAAGGGCGGAAGCTTAGGAGTGAGAAGAACCACAACCTCCATCGTACTCCACCTCCATTCACCCACCAAGCTGCTGTTTGGGGAGAATCTAGAGAGAAAGTGGACCAAGGAGTCCAGATCTGATCAAGGAGGAGGACCAAAAGACGAGATCCATCCTATACGGTGGCAAAGGAGCGAGAGACACCTCTCCTCCATGGGCTAAATCTCTTCTTATTCCCCTTTCTTCTGTTGTGTTTCTTGGTTTCTTGTACAATGATGTTCTTCCATCTTTGTTCGGTTCCGACTATGCTTGTCCATGGCTATTTGAGCTCCTTCTTGGCTATGTAGCACGTGTTGGGCATGTTTATGTACTTTTTCCTTAAGCAAGTATATTTATTTTAGATCTAGTATGTTTTCTTGTTCTATCTTCCCTTTTTTGTTATGATAGCTAGTTTGGTTGATCTTTTACTCGCTTGAACTTCTATTTATGCATGTATCGAGATATCCATTGTAGGAATAGCTAAGAGATGATAGTTTGGATCCGAATCTGAGTGGAGGAAGATCAATGGTATTATGTTCCTAACATCCTAGAATATCCCAAGAACCGAGAGGGAACTTAGCATATTCTGAGGTGTTGATATGTTATTCCTCGAGAGAGGGTCGATGACATATCATTGATGGTTTTAGTCACACATCGCGAGAGAGAGTGGGATGACCCACAGGAATAGACACGACAGTACATACTAAGTTCGGATATAAATTGCTTGCTCAGGTGTTTGAGGGTTGTCTACGCCCGAGAATGGGTGCATAGACTACCCAACTTGTGGTTACATAGCCAGGAACTCCTTCTCTCTGATTAGTAGAATCTCACAGACTCTGTTTTGTTTTGTTTTCTTTTCTTTTCTTTTCTTTGTTTTCTCTTTTAATTCGTGACAACCCGCTAGACTAGTTCTAGCATATAATTTTATTGACTATCGTTCTGGATTATCTAACTCAAGAATGAGATGTGTGGCATCCTAAACATCACCACGTCCCTGTGTTTGACCCCGTATATCTACTTAGACCCTGTAATAAAAGTTGTGGGCCTAGAAGGTTTTAGCTTATAAATTTAAAAGCTTGATTCCTTCCTTTGTCCCACGTTCGTATCCAGACGTGAGAAAAAGGCCGATCAAGCTATTGGGAAGCAAAAGAAATTACATGATCTCTCTGCATTAGCACACATCCTAGACCATTCTTAGAGGAATCACAGAAAACAATGTATCCCTTTCCCTACTCAGGTAAATCTAACACAGGTGCACTGGTCAACCTTTCTTTCAACAATTGGAAAGAACACTAACACTTGTCATTCTAGACAAAAGGAACTTCCTTCCTGGTCAACTTGGTTAGGGGTAGGGCTATAGAACTAAAGTCTTTAATAAACCTCTTGTAATAACCTGCCAGGCCTAAGAAACTTCAAATCTCAATCGATGTCTTGGGATGTTCCCACTCTACAACAGACTCTATTTTCTTAGGATCAAAATGAATACCTGAAGTAGATATAGCATGTCCAAGAAAAGACAATTCTGACAACCAAAATTCACACTTGCTAAATTTAGCATATAACTTGTGTTGTCTCAACAAAGTCAAGGCTTGACGAAGGTGTTGTTCATGTTGTTGACCATCTCTACTGTAAATTAGGATGTCGTCTATGAAGACTACTATGAACTGATCAAGGAATGGCTGGAAGATTCTATTCATCAGCTCCATAAATGTAGTTGGTGCATTAGTTAGTCCAAACGACATAACTACAAACTCATAATGGCCATACCTCATCCTAAAGGTTGACTTAGGTATGTCACTCTCCTTGATACGTAACTCTTGATATCCTGACCTTAGATCTATCTTAGAGAATGTTATTGCACCATACAACTAGAAAAATAGATCATCTATCCTTGGCAAAGGATATTTGTTCTGTATAGTCACCCTGTTAAACTATCTATAGTCTATGCATAATCTCATCGACCTATCTTTCTTTTTGAAAAAATGAACTGGAGCACCCCATGCGGAAGTACTCAGTCGAATCAAACCTTTCTCAAGCAACTCATGTAACTATTTCTTAAGTTCTGCCATCTCAGCTGGTGCCATCCTATAAGGTTCTTGAGCTATAGGTTGCGTACTAGGAATTAGATTAATCTTGAAATAAATCTCCTGAGGTGGAGGAATGTCTGAAAACTCTTTAGGAAACAAATCCTTGAATTCCCTGACAACAGGAACTTCAGGAAGACTAGGACTCTCTGCTTTGGTATCTACCACATGTGCCAAGAATACTTCACATCCTTATCACATCAATTTCTTATCTACCATTATTGATACTAGACAGGTTGTAAGAATCTTTTTGTCCCCGTGAAAGACCCATGTCCCATCACTGTCTGTGAACATAGCTTGTTTGGAACTACAATCCAAGAAAACCTTGTACTTTTCTAGGGTGTCCATCCCAAGAATTATATCAAACCCGTGCATCTCAAGTGGTATAAGGTCCACCTAGATGTTGTGTTCAGAAAAAAAAAAGAACATAGGGAGAATATACCTCCCACAATACCACAGACCTGACTAACAGAGTTTCTAATAACATATTATTTGCTCTACGACTAACAGTCATATTGTAGTCATGAATCATTTCTCAAGTGATAAAGGAATGTGTAGCACCCGGATCAATCAAAACAGATAAGATGCAGGATGAAGATATAATAGAATGAAACAATTCCATCTAACCTATCACGACTGATGGGTTGACCACTACCTCCGATTGATTCATAGCATAGAATCTCTCCATTACATATTGTCGAGTACGCACTCTATTGTTAAGTGTAGATGAACCCACTTGGGACGTATGTCCACATCCTCGTGTGTCAATACTGAACTATTGCCTCTGTGAGCCTTGTTGAGTCTGCCTTGGTGGTTGGGTTACCTCTATGTCTCTAACTAGACAATCCTTTAACATATGTCCTGGTTGTCCACACTTATAATAGCTTTTGCCTTCCCATTGTGACCTGGATGGTCCAATTACTGACATTGATGTCGTACTATGGGCTCCACTTGGTAGGAATCTACGGTCTCTACCCTTGCTGGGTGTCTACTTTGTCGGAGTATTAAACCTCTGTGGTTCTACTGGTGCAATAAACCTTGGTTTCTTAAAACATCCATACCTCTATCCTTGGAACTGTGTAGGTACCTTCCTACTATTCGCCTCACATTTCTCAACCACAAACTTCTCTATCTGCCTAACTGACACTACAAAGGTGGCAAACCTCTCTCTATTCTCTAGAGTAGATACCAGTGTGGTTAACTCAACATTCAGTCCCTTCTCAAAATGCCAAATTCTCTCCTCATCTGTAGTATCCATGTATGGACAGAAGCTCCATACACTTAGCTTCATACTCACTAATCTTCATCTGTCCTTGTCTAATCTGCTCAAACTGCGAGATTTTCTCATCCAGATAAGTCTTGGGAAAGTATCTACTGACAAACTCTCGTCGGAATTCCTTCCATCCGACCTCAACACCAGGTCTTTTCTCTTCTTCGATGGCCCACCAATGGCCTGTGTTTCCTTTGAAAAGGTATAGAGCATGCTTAACTTTATCAGCCTTTAGAATGTTAAGGATTCTAAAGGCTTTCTCTAGCTTAGTGAGCCATGAATCTGCGTCTGCTGAGTCAGTTGTACCAGCATATTTGGTAGCTCCTACCCGGCGTAACCGCTCAAAGGTCTTACCAGATCCATGTCCCTCATTGGGAACTCGTGCCCTAGGTGCAGGTGTGATGAATGCATATTCATCTAAGTCTAATAGCCTCGTTTGGCCCAATTTTGGTTGCATTCGTGCATGTATTGGATTTATCTTCTAATATGTGCATTGTCTTGGCTTAATTGCTTTAATGCGCATTTATTGGCTTCATCTTCTAATATGCGCATTACCTTGGCTTAATCGAAGTGGTTTTAATTCAATTCTTACACCTATTTTCATGTTTAATTAAGTCCAAGAAGTCAAGCTTGGACACTAACTTCTCGGCCCACATCACTTTGCACCCCTTTTTCTTCTTTATTCAAGTCAACAGCATCGAGGCCTTGCCCCTTCCTTGCCCCAATCGGGCCCTCCACTAAGCCGTTGGGTCCCACCTTCCCACTCACAGTGCGACTTGCACCTTTCATCTTCACCTCACGTGATCCCTCTGCTACCCTAAATGTGATCGCGGTCTTCCCTGCTGCCCGCCCATGGTTCCTCCAAACTAACTGTGACCTTCTAATCATGACCTATCATCTCGCTTGCAACCGCGTCTCCCCTCGATGCCGCGACCAACCACTGCCTGCGATCGTGGCTTTGTTCTACACCCGCAGTCTTTGTCGCGACCGTGGTGTCGCCTCGACCAACGCCGCGACCAGGTCATGCATCCCAAGACCGGGACCTGCAACTAGAAGCCCCTGTGGCAGCTACTCCCGACCGCGGTCCGCCTTCATTCTGCACCCACAACCTACTCCTGAGACCGAGCTATTCATCGCTACTGCTTCCACCCGCGGCTGCACGCATCACAACCTGCGGATCCACATGTTGTTCCTGCGGCAATACCAGCGACCGTGGCATCTAACTCCCGTGACCGCATCCAAGTAGCTACGACCGCGGTGTTCTCCTTTATCTCAAGGCCGCGACCTATTCTCCTTCCTGCGGCCTGCCCCTCACAAGATCTCGATCAAGCACTTGTGGAGCCGCCACCGTGATGTCTGTAAATCAGGACCTTCCTCCGTGGCCTCAGCTTTGCTCCTCCAAACATCTACAATCCACTCGCAGCGTCGACCTGCTCTCGTCCTCTTTACAATCGCAACCGTGCATCTCACAGCCGTGACCGCGTTTGCAGCCATGTAACTGCGACCCCCACCACCAACCGGCACCTTCCGCTTCTGCCTTCATCACCCACAGTAGGTTTGAAACCTGCACTTCTCAACGCAAGCGACCACCACCACAGCAGATCGATCCTCTACATCTTCCTCCTAATCACCAACCATCAGCAACGCATAACGTCCCGCGACACCGAGGATCGTGACCGTGGTTCCTGGATCGTGACTACGATTCCAGTTTATCACAACCTCCCTCTGGTCTCTCTCTTCCTACTGCTCTCACCCACAAGCCTTCACCATGATCAACTAAGCAACGACACTCATAGCTGCCTCACACAGGATAGCAACACCCGCGGCCAAGAAAAATCCGCGACCGCGGCAAAATGAAGCCACGTCCTGGTAGCAATTTTCCACGTCCGCAGTCTGTGATAGGAAAATACCGCAACCACGACAAATATTGTGACCACGACAAATATTGCGACCACGACAAATGCCGCAACCACGATGAAAGCCGCGACCCACTGCAGAAATGACAAGGTCGCAATTTTAAGTCGGTTCCCAGCCTGCCTATAAATAGAAATCGACTCCAGTCAGTCAAATCATCATCTCCAGATGCCGTTAGGCTGCCGGTCTGTCCTAATCCTAAGGAGACGATCTCCATAGCCAAGAACCTGCCCCCATGGTGGTTTTGCAGCCTGTTCACCCAGATCCGGAGTGAAGACTCAGATCTGCAAGCCACCTCATTCAGATCTAGATCTAGATCTGGGTCTAGATCTGCTGCGTCTACGCCACTTCTACGATGCCATCTCGTCCATGAGATTCTCCTTTTGCTGCGAGCGAGGACATCAAGAAGAAGAAGGTGGAGAGAGAAGATTTGCCCAGTTTGTCGTGGTGTTCTTCCCTCTTCTTCCAGATCTGCCCTGACGTTGTGTAGAAGACTGTTTCTCCACCGAGCTGCGATCATCCTCTTCACCATGCTCATGGCAGAATCTTCTCTTTCTCTTATTTTTCTTGTTTCTCTCACCATGAGCGAGTAGTTTACTTTCGCTGGGGTGCGGGGACTAGCCCCGCTGCCCATGCTTTCATATCCTTTTGTTAAACATTCCATGGCATGCATATAATCTTTCATTTCGTTGTTAATCGTCGATGTGTGCTTGTGGATTGATCACCTGCTTGCATGTATCTTGTTCATTTCCTATGTTGCGATAACTTCTATGCGTAGGTTTTGAATGTCGATTAACATGGTTTACTCCCAAACTAGAAATAGAATGGGATTCCTTGAGGTTGTAAGTGTATGATCCGTGTGGTGATGAACCATCTAGCCCACTGTGACACTTTTGTGTGCCTGACGCCAGTATAGGGGGGCCACAACATCATTTGGATTTCTGTATCTTCGGAGCCGTAAGTATGTGATCTGGATGGTGACGAGACATCTGATACCTAAGGTGATGCTTACGCGGACCTGACGCCCGTACGGGGGGTTCTGCAACAGCTCTATTTGAATGTTTATATCTTTCCTGGATGTTTGATGTTTGGATGTGATTGCATGTGTAGTGGTGGTGAAACCCGGGACCATCCCAGCGATCTCCATCATTAATCTTTAATCAACCTTTAATCCTGCTCTTTTACTTTCCTCGCATTTAGTTTAATTAAACTCAAATCAACCAACCTTGTTCTAAATATTAGTCTTGATTCGACTAGATTTGACTAGAAAGAAGATTCTTAAAAACGTTGTCCCTTGGGATTCGATCCTCAACTATACTGCGATAAGACCCATCCACTTGTGGGTGGTATTATTGCACGTTGTTTTGGTTAAAAAACTTAGGGATTTCAACCCTAAGTGAGTTTGTTAGTGCGATAATATAAGCCACATCAAGGTGATGGCACTTGATCTGCCATATGCATCATTGTGGTCAGGAACTTCCCAAAGAGAGCATGCAAGGCTGGGTTTTCTAATGTGGCTTGGTCAAGCTGGGGATTATCATGCACTAATTCCTCTCTAGCCTGATCCCTTGCACCTCCTCCTTGTGCAATAACACTACTTTCAGCAACATGTTTTTCATGTGCTCCAGCCATGTTTCAACTTTACTTCTTCTCCTATATGAGCAGAAGTCACTATAAGATAAATTCGAGGATACTAGAACATACTCAGCAACCTTAATCCTATGTCTTTGTACACTTAACGAACCTTAGGCTCTGATACCAGAACTTTGAGATGACCCGACATCAAATCAAGTCGTCACCATTAATAATTGTAGAATAAACATTAGCAATGGATTAACAAAATCACTAAAAATTAAAACCATCTTGCAATGAGATCCATTTCTAGGAAACTCTTGAGAATAGAACCAAAGTACTATATACATCATCGTTCACATTGTACATACATTGTACCATCTCATCTTGAGGATAACATATAACAGTTACTTTCCCAAAACTATACATAAGCAACATAAAACCTCAAGGCATACAAGCCAAAATCTCAGATCGTTCATAAAATCGTTACGTACTAACTCCAAGAACCTGAGAGTACAAAGACAACACGTAGGACTTCTATCTACGAGACACGACAGGTAGTACACTCAACCTAAGATGCAACTACTACCCCTGATGTTGTTGTCCTCCCTCTACAGTATGGTCTCTACCTCCTCGTCCGCATCCACCTAAAAATGTTGGTGACCAACGAGGTGAGACACAAGTCCCGGCGAGAGATATAACTCTCTGGCAACAATATTATTATCACAGATAACCAATATAAAACGGATCAGAGGATTCTATTACATTACTAAGTAGGATTTAATAATTGTTTAAGTAGAGTAGAACAATATCATCTTCTGAAGCATTGTAGCTATATATGATAAAGAGTAAATCATTTATTCCTTTTATAAGAAATATGAAGAACATGTATAACATCTATCCATTTAAGATGCGTAAAAGAAATGGAACATCAAACAATGTTTTTCATATTCAATCCTTGAGAAAATACAGGATACAAATGATTAAACATTTACAATCACACTTATGCCCTGAGGAGATGAGGTATACCGCTCCTACTCCAACCGATCATGTCTACGTAAAGCATCGGTCCCATATAAGGTCAATGGAAGAGACGGCTACCAAGACCTCATCTGTCTCAGTCAGTACGAGACTACTGGCAGGACATCTTGTGTCAATTGTGATTAGCTTACGAGGGCATACTAGTGTCTTCGCTATAGAGCTATAGCCGCAACATGCACTCTCTTCAAGGAGATTTTAGTTATCCATCCCTGGATTCATTTTCATCGCGAGATTATACATCCACCCCAGATTATAATGAAGGAGATCTCACATCAATAAGTAATTTGGATGTAAGGATATTTGCACCCATCACCCCCACATATTAAAAAATATGCTCTCCGAGTTAAGCTCATTTCACCATGCACAAATCCTGACGCTGAATGGATCTATGGTCAGGGCACTACATAATAAGATTCCACATGTTTATTTAGGTGTATTACAATGTCTTTTAGCATCAACCATGTTAAAAGCAAGAATTATAATCGATGCTACAAAGAAAGATATAATACATTTGTCAAGTACTTTCATAATCTTTAGAACACATATATAACATTCAATATCTCAATCCTTTATCTCATTATTAGGAATTCTCATCCCTTAGAATTATCATCATCATGATTACTAGATCTGGGTATTCAAACCCTTAGTTCATCACTGAACACTATTACCACTTATCAGGTAAATATTACCTCTAGGTCCTCAAACTAAGGTATACATGATACTTGTTGCACATGTATCTCACATGTCTCACAAGGCCCATTTAAATATGTATCACATAAAACATCATATCTCATACCTAGTTATGCTCATCATCTCATGATACCTGCATGGTTATTATTTCATGATAACAACAATATCAAATACATATCCACACCATGCAATACGAGGGTAATACCACTAACCCAATATTAGGGTTAGGGTTTCCCTTTCTTATCGATTAGGGTTTCAAATACATACCATCACCCTTCATTAGGGTTAGGGTTTCCCATTAATAACTGATTAGGGCTTCAAGATCATATTATCAAGAATAAAACCCTAATTCAAACTCTATACATATTAGGAGTATTATTGTATGCTCATTACATGATTATCACACAAGTTTGAGTTTCTCTCTCATCCTCACCAGGATGTTGATTACTTCATACTTTATTAAGTTGGCTCAACCTTTCCTTCAAGGTACATTGGCCTACTTAATCAATATTCGTTAAACTCCTTACATCTTAATGTATGACTTGATATGACACCTTATGTGTTACACCATCAAGTACATTGCATTTGAAGTGCTTTCCTTCATATCGGTTTTGAGGCGCTTCCACCATATTGGGAAAGGGGTGTATGCTTGCTATCCATATCAGTCAAAGAGGTGTTTGTGTGCTCCACACCATATCAGGCAAAGAGGTGTGTGTTTGATTCACACCATATCGGGCAAAGAGGTGTGTGTGTGTTTCACACCATATCGGGCAAAGAGGTGTGTGCGTGTGCTTCACACCATATCGGGCAAAGAGGTGTGTGTGTGCTTCACGCCATATCGGGAAAAGAGGTGTGTGTATGATTCTCACCATATCAGGCAAAGAGATATGTGTATGCTTCACACCATATCAGGCAAAGAGGTGTGTGTATGCATCATACCATATCGGGTTACTCAAATTTAAGGTTTGCATATCGGTTTAGCCCCTTATGCTCATATCTTTTCATTCCTTCGAGGTACAATCCTATCATTATACTGATTCAAAAGCTAGAAAACTATTTAAACCTTTTTCAAGCCATTGTACAAATCAATAGGGGGTGTGGGGTTCCAAGGTATATCAATTTTCAGATCATATAGGGTTCCATAACCATATCGGGTTGGAGGTGTGTGCTTAAACCTGATATTAGGTTACCCTTGATGATGTCATCATCATCAACCTCTAGACTCTTGTTATTACTATTCTAAATCATGGACAACAGTCCCATGAAGCTTTTAGAACTCATAGGATCATCAATTATTCAAGAGAATTCGAATTTGCAAGTGGATCAACAAGTAGGACAAAATTGAAGGTGCATAATAATATAATTGGGTTCATGTTATATAACCCACCTTAAGAACAACTTCAAAGCTCCAAGATCCAAAGCTCCACGTTCCCAAGGTAGGAGATGAACTATCACAGGTTGAAGACTCGTTCACAACTCCTCTATATGCAAAGAATCACCATAGATAAGAACTTGCTGAAGAAGAAAAGAAAGGAAAGAATTATAACTGAGATCCATGCTTGAACCAAGGTTGAAGATGACCATGGCTTCACCTAAGATTTATGACTCAAGCTCCTTCTTGATCCTTGCTTCTTAGCCCGATATCAAATGGAAAGAGAGTGATAGGAGTCGAAAACATTCATTAGTAGGTGAAAGTAATGGTATATATAGTTGAGGTTCATGGGATAGAGTGTAAGAGGTGTCATCATCTTACTACTACTAGGTGTCACATAGCCATGCATGGATTGACACATGTACTTGCATGCATCCCATATTTATCTTTCCATGAAAAATAAAAACTTGAGGATAATGCAAGGGATAAGGGTCGGCCCCTTTGGTTATCTTCTAGGGCAAGCCACTTCCACTCACATTATTATTATATTCACAATTTAATACAACCTTTCCAAAGGAAAGTTGCAAGCCTATATCTATTGCTTTATTGAGGTTCTTATCTCATTTTTTCAAATTAAAAGTGCTAACAAAACGATATGGGGGCCTCCTCTATGGCTCCTTGGCCGATAGGGACTCCCATTTAACACTACAACCCAATACAACTCATGTAAGGGCTTCAACTATACATCATCTCTTGGTCTTTTTATCCCCAAGAGTACCATCACTCAATCATGATTCAAATATGGTTTCTCCTTCTTTCTCTCTCCTCTAGATGATACTATGAGGGAGTAGGGGCACTCTAGATGTGGTAATTTGCACATTAACCCTACATTTTTGGTAAATTATTATTTGTACCCAAATTATCATATAACACACAAACAGTTTACAAATAAGCTCAGACATCAAAATTAAACTCTACAAGAGTCTTAATTACTTTTCAAAAGATTAAAACAAGTTTGTAAATAACTTACTGAATGAAAACATCTAGGGTTAAGCCATAACCCAGGTAAGGTTTCAACTGTTTACAAAACATTAACAACCTATTTATAAGGTTAAACTCTAAGACTTTTCCTAGTGATTTGTTGTGTGTGCAATGACACACATCAAACTGTGAAATAGACTTTCCCCCTTTCTATATTTTTCCACGTGGTTTTTCCCCACTCTGGTGAATTCCGTCGCCACTCCTTTTCCAATGTTGTTGTTGTTGTTGTTTCTAATGATGCCATGTGTATTGCCATCATTGTTGTTGCCATAATTTTTATTGTCATCATCATTGTTGTTGCCGACAACTGTAGTTATTGCTACCGTTTGTTGTTTCCACTGGTTCTTGAGGAGTCATTGTCTTTTCCATCGTTTCTTCTATGAGCACCTCTAGCATTGCTTCAACCTATTGTCTCCTACTCCACCTCCATTGTACTAGTGGTGTCAGCCATCTCTAACAAGTGGTGCTCCATCTTTGCCACTCTTCCATGGCCTCTAGCCATACTACCACCAAGACTACTACACTTGGTTCTGGTTCTTGGTTGCCAACATTGTCGTCGAGACCATCGCTTCTTGCATCCTCTTCTTCTTGGTTGCAACTTTTTCTCACGCCGCGAAGATGCTTCTTCTCTTTTATATACTTCCATTATTTGTTGAATGCATTATTTTATAATTTCTTGTTGAGTGCATTGTCATATAATTTTTTAATTTACTTAGTACAAGTTACACATTGAAATAAATTTACCTAACTATATATCAAATGAATGATGAAATGCATCGTGGGTTTTATTTTAAAAAGTGGAGAAACCATACTTGTATAGTTGGAATTCATGTATAGCTACTGGCATAATTTATTGTATTGCTCAAATCTAAATGTTGTATGGATAAATAATCAAACCTAATAATTAATTAAACTTGAATGGTCCCCGATTTGGGGTTGTTTCTAAATACTTAATCTCACTTGGGGAGTAAGTGTATAATGTGTATTTAGTTTTCAAGATGTTTCTTCAGAACTTCCGTGCTTGTTCTCAAAGTACATATTTAGGTGGGTATTTGGCCATCTACATTGGTGTACTTGGAGAACTGTGGGGAAATGATGTCGAAATATTCTTGAAAAGTGAATACACATTATACACTTACTAGTGAGATTAGGTGTTCAAGGATGGGATAGGTGGTACACATTCATCACTAAACCCTAAACCCTAATTTGTAAACCCTAATCCTCCATTTTGTAAACCATAAACCCCAAATGGTAAAATGTAATCTTTAAACCCAAATTTTAAAACCCTAATATTTAGATCCTAATATCCAAATATCTGATTCAACACTCATTTTTTCTATGCTCATTAGATGGATCGATCATAGATTTTTGTTTCAAGTTGTTACACTTTAGAGTTTATTACTAGTCTCAATTGGTTGATAAGATTTGTGGAGGAACACAGGAAACAACAAGGAGATAGGTTCTATTGTCCATGTAGGAATTGCAGTAACAACTTCAAAGTTGACATTGTTGACAAACTAAAAATTTATGTCATGTTCAATAGGATTGTACAGGGCTATACAGATTGGGATTGGCGTGAAGAGATTCCTTCTATGAGATCAGTTGTGTTGATAGAAATACCTTTTCTAAAGGAGAAATTACTGATGATGATGTAGATGTGACCTAACCGATTCCGATAGACATGCCTGATGCAGTGCTATATAGTTATGGGGTAACTGATATTGATCCACCTCCTTATTTACAAACATTGTGCATGATGTTAAGAGACTGTTATATTTTAGTTGTACTAAGTTTACGAAGTTGAGCATTGTGTTGAGATTGTATGTCATTAAGGTTAACAATAGATAGAGTGTCAAAATCTTTATGTATGTATTGTCTTTGTTGAAATAAATCCTTCTTGAAATTAATGAGCTTCCAATATAACCATACAAATTAAAGAAAATGTTGTGCCCAATTGGAATGGTGAATAATAAGATACATGAATTCCCAAATGACTATGTGTCAATTCAAAAGGACTATATCCACTTGAAATCTTGTCCAAAACTTCTAGCATCAAGGTACAAAATGACGACTTTCAGTAAGCCCAAAAAGGAATAACCTGCCAAAGCAATGTGGTATCTATTTATAATACCACACTTTCAATGGTTGTTTGTCAATACCATGGATGCACAAAATCTATCTTTGCATGTAGAAGGAAAGAGAAACAATGATGGCATCCTATGACATGCATCTTATTCCGCATAATGGAATAGTAATTATTTGTCATACCCTAATTTGGTGAAAATGTAAGGAATATAAGAATTAAGATTTGTACCAATGGGATGAATCCATACGACACATTAAGCAACCAAAATTACACTTGGTTTATTATGATTGTTATACAATCTTCCTCCTTGTTCGTGTACAAAAAATAAGTACTCCATGTTGTCCTTGTTGATATTGGTCCTCAAACAACCTGGAAATGATATTGATGTTTTTTTTGAACCTCTAATTGATGACTTAAACAAACTATGTGGAAAGGTGTGATGACCTATGATTCTTCACATAGAGAGACATTCTATTTGCATGCTATGTTGTTTTGCACTATTAATGACTATCTTGTATATGAGAGTTTGTCTAGATACACCATATTAGGATCCAAACCATGCTAAGGGAAACACAGAGTGCATGTTGTGAAGTATGTGAGGTGCAAGTGACTGTGTGACCTTGTCATCTTAACCCCAATTGTTCGAGAATGACTACAGTCATGTCATGATGATTTTATATGTTGTGAGATGTGATTGGATGACAAATGCAGTTGTACCTTGGTTATTGGGGTTGTATACCCTATTTCTAGTGTCGTGACCTATACCAAGGTGGGCTAGGTATTTTTAGCTTCATTATATGTTGTTGTTGGCAGTTTGACTGATATGTCACTGCGTTGCAGACTCGTATTGACTGAATAGTGTCAGAGAAGATCTTAGATTTGGATCTTCCTTGATCTTGTATGGAATAGATTGTGACCAAGAGGTGGTCAGTTGTAATTTATGTGGTACAAATCAAATTACCGAGGTCTTAATAGAAGATGTAATACAACTGTGTAGTATATCTTCTTAGGCTTAAACATACTTCACATTGGATGTTTACATTTGCCTTGTTCCGGCTATTACTCTGTTGTATTGTAATATGGTGATAGAAATCAATCGTTATACATGTTCTTTGTTTTTCTTCTAAATGCATAACATGTTCTACTTATCTATTGTAGCTCTCTAACCTACTTAGTTTGAGTAATAAGTTTGGACTATTCATTTAGTTGAATTCGCTCATATTGTTAATAATGATATTTTCCTGCCTAGTTATTTATCTGTGTTGTAGTAGTTGTTGGCGGAGAGTTATATCTCTTGATGGGACATGGATCTCACCCTTGTTGTTTGCTACATGATTTTAAGTGGTCATGCGTGGCGTGGTAGAGATCGTGTTGTTGAGGAAGAGACACTTGGATAATAGTAAACTCAGAAGGTTAGATAAGTTTTTATGTCATATAGTAGAGACCTATGTGTCGTCCATGTGCTCTTAGGTCAGGGAGGGTTGTGTTTTGTAGATGATATGTACCTTGACATGTCTTTTGGAAGTATGTCTTGGTTGTGTATAAGGCTTGTACATGTGAATATGCTATTCTTTATAACAAGTGTGTGGCAGTTGATCACTATACAGATGTAAATACCGGTCCTGATATGTAATATGGTGCATTTTTTTGACCTTGATGTAATATGTTTCCTTACATAATTGTTATATGAGATCAGTTTCAATTTACACTTTTTGTGGTAATGTTGTTATTTAGCTGCTAATCACGTTCTTTAGTTTTGTGTTATCTTGAAATGTGGCATCGGGTTGACATATGAGAAGTTTTGGTATGAAAGCCCTAGGTTAGTTGAGTCTATAGGGACATAGAACTAGTGTTGTATCTATTTTTCACTATACAATATATCTAATTACAACATCTGCTTATGTAGAAGAAGAATATATGTTTGGAGAACATGAAGAATGCATTGAGAATAGCTTTGTTGCACCTGGAGGCAGTGCCAAGAGGCAGGACAAAGTAGATGGAGTGCCTGAAGGGCCTCAGTTCGACCCATCAACTATGGCCAACCCCACGTTTCAATCCATATTTGGCTAGTTTATGGCCATGATTTCACATATGGCAGGTAGAGTTCCCATACCTCAAACAACGATAGTTGTTTGTGACAAAATGAATTTTCATCTATTTTTTCAATCCCAATTTTCCATCATTATATTCATTCATGACCTCAACTAATTATTCCTTGATTTCTTGATCAATGTTGATACTCAAATTCGAACTATAATGACCAATATGATTTTTATAGACATTGTGACACTAGAAATTAAGTTCCTTTATCACTTGGTCCAAAGAAGTATACTTATCCATAACTTCATCTTTTGGTTTTCAAAATTTTTCTAAATGTTCTAAAGATTTTTGTGAAACTATGGTTCAAATTTCACCTCAATTGGACATTCTTACTATTTTATATGAATTCTAGAAGTTAATATGTTGAAAACCTCTTTATTGACCCTTTTATTTGACTTTTCCACATCAACGATCCAGGAATCACTTGGGGGATGAACCCCCGCCTTTGGATCAGCCGTATGCAGATCAGGGCCTGATCTAATGACCATTGGGCCATCTCCTACCTCCCATAATCAGTTGGGAGGAGTGAATGAGACCAAACATGCAATCAATCATTTATGAACCTGGTTTGAAATTCTAACCGAGTGAAACTCCTCACCTCACAATTTCATGCCTATATATACCCACTTTAACTACCATTGAGGCTCTGATTCACCATCAAAACCTATCAACCCATTCTCCCTCTTGCTCTAGAAACCTTGGTTTGCAACCAAGGATCGATTCAGTGCTAACCCTAGCCCCAACACTATAAACGGGCTCTCCCATGCTCGTCACCACCACACCTAACTTGGAGCCTCATCCGTGCTCTGTATCCCATCCTTGAACATCCCTAATTCAACACCTTTTCTTCTATTGTTCGTGTTGCACCACCTCCAGAGATGAATTGGGTGTCCTGCCCTCGCATCACCTGGCCGTCGATCAAGGCTGCGTTCCTCATTGTGAGGTCACGGTGGACCCAAGTAACACCTTGATGACCTCCTTCATCTACTCCTTCTCCTAAACCCCCAAGTCTATAGAAATCCCCTTTACCTCACTTCCTAGCTTGTATGGAAGCCTAAATGAATAAGGATCAAGAGTGTGAGCCGTTGGTCTAGAGAGAAATCAATGTAACATAACTGAACCGAGTGAACCACGTCTTGAACAGTCCAAACAAAGGATCATACCAGATCCTTAGAGCTATGAGATGCCTCACCCACATCTCCTCCATGGCATGATTTTGATCATCCACCGATCATCTGACATCTGTCCTCTTCCCCTATTTTAAGGTATTTTCTTCTACTCTCATCAATATTAGATATAAATACTCAGATCTTGATTAAATCCTAGAAAATGCATATTAACTCCAAATATATCAATATTATAGTCCATTTTCACCAGAAAAATTATCATGATATCATTAAATTGGTTTCAACACATGATTCACATCCTTGTTCCCATATTTAGTGAATCATCCATTAAATACATATTGTGACCTTTTTCTTGTTAAATATTTGATCTCTTGACCTTGGATAATGACGATGATAATTAGGGTTAAC
Organism: Alisma plantago-aquatica; assembly: GCA_963693085.1. NCBI lineage: Eukaryota > Viridiplantae > Streptophyta > Magnoliopsida > Alismatales > Alismataceae > Alisma > Alisma plantago-aquatica. The sequence goes on from OY856415.1 coordinate 350,879,222, forward strand.
ACATATGTTCCTGAATACCTAGGTAGGTCATTCATACTTGAAATATTCTTGACACTTGAATAAATGTTGAACATCTTGAAATTGTTGATCATAAGTGATCATGACCTAACCCCAAGGTTAAATAGGAATGATTAACCCTTATATTGAATACTAAAACATGATCTTGTAAACATCATGATCTTGATGATTTATCCAATCTTGTTGATCCAGGATTTGACTCAAGGGGTTGAGAAAATATTTCTTGGAATCCATACTCTAAAAATCAACCAAGAAGGTGCACTTCTATATTAATTCCTCTTGAATAGACTAGTGGTATTTAATGATACTTATATATACCTCTTCAAGATCTTGGCTATGTATTTGTTAGAGATACTATTCCATACTAATTAGTCTTCTGATTTTCTATATTATAGTTTGCAACAAACTTGGAAACATAAACGATATTGCCCGTTATGACTGCCAATAATACTTGTTGATATTGAGTACAAGCACCTCCTCATTTAGAGGGTGCAACTTGTACATGTTGAATGATCTCGAACTTGTGCATGTCAATTGACCTCCTATCACATATGGATAGAAGGATCCATGTGGCCTCCCCCATCTCATTGGAACGATGGAGCCACATAAATATATAAGCATGCTTCTCGGTATCAACATAATGGGAATTTGTAATAAAATCTTGTCAGATACATTTTTGTTTGGGAAATTTATTGTTGACTTATTTTGCTTAGAAATCATGGAAAGTGATATATTTTGCAATAAATGTTTTCAATTGTTCAATATCTATTATTTTCAAAGTGTACCGATGCATTTCCATTGATTGCGTCTTGATTTACTGGATTTTAGGCAAACCAGATGGATCATTATGAAGAATTGACTAGATCGCTTCCACTCTCGAAAAGATCTGATGATATGGACAAAATCTATAGAATATCATATTTGGGTTGGTTAGTTCTTTAAATCTCTTTTTTATGATTTCTTATCTCTTATAGTATATGCCAATATGTGAGATCCTCTTAGGCCACTCAGAGATGGGTGCTTCAATCCCTTTACCATTGTCTAGGCAGTGGGATTGGGGCAAGAACAGTTCCATGATAGTTGGTATCAGAGCCTACACACTCTCATATGCATTAAGTAAATTCTATCTTGAGTCCTCTAAACCAAGAAAACCGTAAAGTCCATAATGGTGAAAATTGAGGTGTCTAGGCTTGGGGTTCTAGCATAATCACCTCCTATTCATCTTCACAGTGGTTGAGGTTCCCCGCTCTTCCTGGCCTTAATTGATCCAGAACTAGACCTAAAAGTTCTCCATTAAAACCCTAGACAGGCTTCCAATTATCTTAGCTTCCCTCTAAGGATGACATAGAGATCACCTAGTAGTTTGAAGTAGGGTGAATCCTCATATCTTCCTTTTCTAGGTATCATGACTGGATATGCACTCTCCCTATTTTTGGGTAATATGAGAATCAACAAAATTGTGAAATAAATTTTGAAACTATATAGATGAATATCCTATAATCTAATATACTCTTAACTCGACCTATGTGATTAAAAGGACTCATAAATGGATGTACCTTGCATATGGCCCCCCAAACCCATAGTCAAAAAGTAAGACCCCCTAATGACTGAGAAGGGAAGATTGATAAAAAGATGATTAAAGCCATGAAGAGAGGGAAAACACCATTGAGAATAAGAAAGATCTTGAAGAAGAAGTTGAGAATGATGTAGACAAGGGGGAAAGACCCATGCTCAATAATGTTGATGGTGATGACGATTAACCATGAAAGGCTACCAAGGGTTATGCTTGGGAACTACAAAACAATATACTAATGGATGCTACGATCAAATGGGAAAGATACACAACATCAATAAATCCTGGAGGAGTCCAAATCACCATAACCGTCTTTGCCCCTACATCCAAGCCCGTATTCATGGAGATAGAGGGAAAAATAGAGGTTGGAATGTCAAAGGAGGACATGTTCAATCACAAAATCTAGTGATTCGTCAGAAGGACATATCAAGACTAGCTAGCTGTGAAAGAACCAATGAAATCATTACTAGATCTAGATTATGATATGTTGATTATGTAACCCTTTGTAACTTTTTGAACTGAACCTTTTACTCACCATATCTTTGAAAATTGAAATTTGATGCATGTTGTATTGGGCTCGCTACCCGATGATTCTAAACCTATAATGGGATTTGAAATTTCACATATGAATTGGAGCCATTTAATTGTCTATATTTTGAACTTCAATGTTCTCAACCATGTGACTTGTTAGAGAGTGATAACGAGATAATTATACATGGATGGACCTTATCGAATCACACATACTCGAATAATTGAATTGTACTTTTTATTTTGACTCCACTAATCCTAGTCCCATCCTTATTTATGACTACCTCTAAATTGTCATCATGTAGATTATTTAGAGTTGGGAAGGTAACCCCTTCCACCCAATTTCAATTTCTTGAACCAAGTTTCAAATAGGATAGGTTATGATAGTGATAATACTCGATCATGAATCCAAATTTAAATTTTGACTGTAGCTTGTGGCTAAATTCCTTGAAAGATGTAAGTCTAGATCATTCATCAAATCTTGATGCCATTGTAATAAAATTGGTGATTGATATCACAAATGTTGCTCAAATGTTGCTTGAATATTGCTTAATTATTGCTCAGATATTGAATATGGATGAATGATCTCTCCTAATGTCTAAACTAGAATATAAACCCTAAGCTTTGAAATGACATGACCTAGGATATGTCTAAACTTTGAATCTTGATGTTGATGTATGAAATCTTGAAACATGATTATAATCACCCATGTAGATCTTGAGATCACCCACAATATGTCTAGTGACGTTCATCTGGAAGAGGTTGACTCAGTAATGATATTTGACTATGGTAATATTGAATATATACATAGGGTTAAGCTCTTAAAAATGACCTAGGTCCAAATCATTCACCCACCTCAGATATACTTGATGAAGAAATTGATGTTGAAATTTTGAAATATTGCTAGATTTTTATTTATGGGCGGATGAGTACACTTGTGGCCTGGATAGGAATTAAAACCCTAGATTTTCATGTTTTGAACCCAAAACCTGATGTTTGTATCTTGAATTAAGATCTTGTTATTATATGGCTCAATTTAAATCATGATGTATAATCTTGACTCTCGATCCCAATTCTCACTCAGTATGGAGACATGACTTGTGAGTGAACTCAATTAATGAGCTTTGATCTCTTGACCTCTTAATCGATCAATATAAGTTTATATGACATTATTAATGTGGTTATAATTTTGTGGACATGATTTTGATAATATATTTGAGGATGTTCCAGTATTTAAGGATATGACTTTCCTCTTAAGGGGGGAGGATGTGATAAAGTGAATTTTTGTCTATTTTTGTTCAAACCCAATTTTACCTTAATTATATTCACTCATGACCTAAACACTTAATTCCTTGATTTCTTGATCAATGTTGGTACTCAAATTCGAATTATAATGACCAATGTGAATTTTATACACATTATGACACTACAAATTAAGTTATGTTATCACTTGGTCCAACGAAGTATACTTATCCATATAACTTCATCTTTTGGTTATCAAACTTTTTCTAAATGTTCTACATATTTTTGTGAACCTATGGTCCGCATTTCACCTCAGTTGGACATTCCTACTATTTTTTATGAATTGTTGGAGTTAATATGTTGAAAACCCCTTTATTGATCCTTTTATTCGACTTTTTCGTGTTAGCAATCCAGGACTCACTTAGGGGACGAACCCCAGCCCTTGGATCAGTTGTCTACAGATTAGGGCCAGATCTAACATCTATTGGGTCATCTCCTACCTCACATAATTACCAGGGAGGAGTCAATGGGATCGAAACATACAATCAGTTGTTTATGACCCAAATTTGAAATTCTAACTGAGTGAAACTCCTCACCTTGTGATTCCGTGTCTATCTATACCCACTTTGACTACTATTAAGGCTCTGATTTGCCATCAAAACATTTCCCCAAATTCCCCTTCTCACTCCGGCGACCTTGGTTTGTTACTAAGGACCAATTTAGCGCTAACCCTAGCCCCAACACTATAAAAGAGCTCCCCCATGCTCGCCGCCACCACACCTAACTAGGAGCCTCATCCTTGCTCTCTCTCCTAGCCTCAAGAGTCCCTAATTCTGCACCTTTTATTCTACTATTAGTGTTGTGCTACTGCTACAGCTGAACTGGGTGTCCTGCCCTCGCATCACTTGGCCATAATTCAAGGCCCCCTTCCTCTTCACGAGGTCACGACGGACCCAAGCGGCACATTTCCCACCTTCTTCAGTTCCTCTTGCTCCTAAACCCCCAAGTCTCTGGTGAGTCCCTCCGCCTTGCTTCCTGGCTCATCCAAAAGGCTCAACAAAGAAGGATCGATGGTGTGAACCACTGGTCTAGAGAGAAATAAATGCAACCCAACTGAACCGAGTGAACCACTTCTTGAACTCACCAAAATAAGGATCAGAATGGAAACATTGGACATGTAAGCCACCTCACCCACATCTCCTTCGTGGAACGATCTTGACCATCCACTAATCATCGAACGCCTATCGTTTTCCCTTATTTTAAGGTATTTTCTAGCACTCTCATGAATATTAGATATAAATACTCAAATCTTGATAAAATCCTAGAAAATGCATCATTACTCCAAATATATCAAAATTATAGTCCATTTTCATCAAAAAAATTAGCCAGATCCAATAAAATTGGTTTTAAGACATGATTCACATCCTTGTTCCCACATTTAGTGAATCATACATTAAATATATATTGTGATCTTTTTCTTGTTAAATACTTGATCTTTTGAACTAATATTTGACTCCAATAATTATCTTGAAACACTAAAATCAGACTTGACTAAAGTAAAATTCTATATCTAACCTTGTTGGCTTGTCTACTCTTGAATATGAATCATGTACCCTAAAGTAACGATTAATCCTGATGATGGTATCTTAATATTATGATTGTTCTAAATCTTGTGAAATCCCTGATCATGACCATTGGACTTCTCTCTAATGATGATCTAGAAACTTGATAAAGACTTGAATAATGATGAGATAATTAGGGTTAACACATATGTTCCTAGAATACCTTGGTAGGTCATTCATACTTGAATTATTCTTGACACTTGAATAAATGTTGAACATCTTGAAATTGTTGATCATAAGTGAATGACCTAACCCCATGGTTAAATAGGAATGAGTTACCCTAATATTTAATATTGAAACATGATCTTGTAAACATCATGATATTGACACTTGATCCAATCTTGTTGATCTAGGATCTGACTCAAGGGGTTGTCAATTATTTCTTGGAATCTATACTCTAAAAATCAACCAAGAAGGTACACTTTTATATTAATTCCTCCTGAACAGACTAGTGGTATTGAATGATACTTGTATCTACCTCTTGAAAATCATGGCTATGTATTTGTTTGATCTTATATTCCCTACTAATTAGTCTTCTAATTTTCTATATTAAACATTACAACCAACTTAAAAACACAAATGATGTTGCTCATTAGGACTGCCATTAATACTTGTTGATATTGAGTACAAGTGGCCTCCTCATTCGAAAGGTGGAACTTATACATGTCGAATGATCTTAAACTCGTACATGTCAATTGACCTCCTACCATATATGGATAGAAGGATATAGGTGACCTCCACCATCTCATTGGGGCGATGGAGCCACATAAATATATAAGCGTGCTTTTCGATATCAACATAATGGGAACTTGTACTAAAATCTTGTCTGATAAATGTTTGTTTGGAAAATTGCTTGTTGATTATTTTGGTTATAAGTCCTTCCAAGTACTATATTTTTCTATAAATGTTTTCAATTATTCAATATCTATTCTTTTCAAAGCATGTTGATGATTTCCATTGATTGTGTCTTGATTTACCTTATTTTAGGCAAAATAGATGGTTCATTATGAATAATTGACTAGATCGCTTCTGCTCTCAACAAACTCTAATGATATGGATAAAATATACACAATCTCATATTTGGGTTGGTTAGTTCTTTTAATCTCTTATTTTATGAGTTATTATTACTTATTGTATATTCCAGTATGTGAGATCCTTTTGGGCCACTCAGAGACGGGCACTTCAATCCCTTTACCACTATCTAGGCAGTGGGATTGGGGTAAGAATAGTTTCCTGAAACTATCCCCAATACGGAATCCCAAGGTTCTGGGAGGACTATTGAGAGGTTGAGGTATATTGGGACGATTGAATACGTGAGTACAACAGACCCAACAGATGCATATTTGTGGCTAATAGATTTGGAGAAGATCTTTAAGATCCTCAATATCTAGGAAGAGGATAAATTGAAGCATGTGGTTTACCAATTGAAGGGAATGGTGGCCATTGGTAGGTGATTGAGGAGAAGAAGAGACTTGATGTAGTGATCAATAGGGAAGAATTTCGACGGGAGTTCATGAGCTAATACATCCCGAAGACATATCTTAACAAGAAGATATCACAATTAGAGAATACCCAATAGGGATCGATGATGACCAATGAGTATGAGGCCAAGTTCATGGAGATGTTGAGATTTTATCCTCACATGGCAGTGATGGATAAGGAGAGCGTCTGAAGGTTTGAAAATGGTTTGAGTAAGGAGTTGACAATTATAGTATCTACTTTAGAGAATCGGGGGAGGTTTTCTGCCTTTGTTGAGCTCGTGAGACAAATAGAGCGGTCGGCTGTGAAGAAGCGAGAGTCTAACACCATTAATAGGTTGGCTCAGTTTTAGGAGCTGTCTTCTAGAGGCTTCAAGAAATCTAGGTTTTTGTTGCCTCAGTCACAGTAGAGATCTGGAGTGCTATCTCAATGGTCACTGAGTAAGGGAAGAGGTCATACTTTTCCATCACTAGGATCTTGCAATACATCATCAATATCGGTGAAAGGGCCGACTAGGCCAAGGTATGAAAAGTAAGACCTATTTCAAGTGTGTCCAAACTGAGCATACAAAGTGGTATTGACCAATGAAGGATGAGGAGGTTACCCAACAGACAAGATAGAGTCTACAGGGTTCCCAGTGGAAGCAATTCAACACTGGTGGTGGCAAAGGACCCAGTCAGACATCACAAGAAGGATCCTATGGGCAAGCCAACAGAGGACATGGGAAGCAACATGTGACGACTCAATTTTATGCCATGATTTAGCTGGAAGGAGTGGACAATCCATGGTTCCTGACAAGTCAGATGGAAATTTTTCATTCTGATTTGTTTGCATATTATTTTGTATCTATTTTGGTTGAAATGGGTGCGACACACTCTTTTATATCTAGAGAGGTGATAGATATATTCTCTTTGCATGTTAGTGATAGATCTGATAGTATTCTTCTATAAACCCCTCTTATTGGTTCTAGTGAGTTGTGGGAGGTGTGTCCATCTTGCATTCTTTCTTTCTCAAGATGCAACATTTAAGTAGATCTTATGACACTTGATATGCATGAAATTTGATGTGATCCTTGGAACATATACCTTGGAGAAGAACTGAGTGGTCTTGGATGGTAGTTCCAAGGTAGTGATGTTCTTTTGTTATGTTTCATGGAGCTTCTAAGGAGATAGGAATATTCTCCCGACGTGCCTCGTATCAGCTATGACAACAAAGAGGTTGATGAGGTAGGGGTGCGAGGCTTTTTTGGAACATGTAGTGGATAAGAAGGCAAGGAGATGAGTATCTAGGAGGTGTTGCTGGTGTGTGAGTTTGAGTATGTGTTCCCTAATGAGTTTCCTAGAGTTCCCCCTCCTAGAGAGATTAACGTTGAGATCAATATGGTCCCTGGTACATAGTCGATAACTCAGTCTGCATATAGGATGGCACCAGTAGAAACGTAAGAGTTGAAGAAGCAGTTGTAGGAGCTTTTTAGAAGGGATTTATCAGACTAAGCACTTCTTCTTGGGGTGCTCCCATGTTGTTTGTGAATAAGAAGGATGGTTACATGAGGTTGTACATGGATTACCGACACCTGATTAAAGAGATGATCAATACCAAGTCCTTGTTGCCAAGGATAGATGATATGCTAGATCAATTGAGAGATGTCATTGTATTCTCGAAGATAGACCTAAGGTCAGGTTACTATTAGTTGTGGATAAAGGTGGATGACATACCCAAGTCTAGTTTTAGGACTAGGTATGGTAACTATGAGTTTGTGATTATGTCGTTTATGCTAACTAATGTGCCTACATCATTTATGGATCTGATGAACAATGTGTTCAGGTCGTTTCTTGACTAGTTCATGGAGGTGTTCATCAATGAAATACTAATATACTCCCGAGAAAACCAACAACATGAGCAACATTTATGACATGTGTTGATGTTGTTGAGGCAGCACAAGTTATATGCCAAGTTCAACATGTGTGAGTTTTGGCTAAAGGAGGTGTCTTTTCTTAGGCATGTGATATCTATTGAAGGTGTTTTTGTAGATCCTAAGAAGGTTCAGTAAATTTTAGAATGGGAGAAGCCTAAGATGTAGATGGAGGTTTGTAGTTTTCTAGGATTTGCAAGATACTACAAGAGGTTTATCAAGAACTTCAGCGTTGTGGTGTTACCCCTAACGAAGTTGACAAGGAAAGGTGTACTATTTGTATGGGATGACATATGTTAGCATTTTTTATTGCTCTGGGAGGATAAGTTGACCAGTGTACCGGTGTTGGTTCTACCAGAGCAAGGGAATAAATATATATATATATATATATATATATATAATTTTCTATGATGCGTCAAATAATGGCTTGGAATGCGTGTTGATGCATGACAAGAATGTGATTTCTTTTGTTTCACCACAGCTTAAGAAACATGAGGAGAACTACCCATCACATGATCTGGAGCTTGCGGATGTGGTCCATGATTTGAAGATTTGGAGACACTACTTTTATGGTGAGAAGTGTAAGATCTTCACCGACCACAAGAACCTTCAATACATATTTATGAAATTGGAGTTAAACATCCGGCAGAGACGATGGGTGGAGTTGAATAAAGATTATGGTTGCACCATAGACTATCATCAATGGAAGGCAAACATGGTAGAAGATTCTTTGAGTAGGAAGTATTCTACATCATCATCTATTGATACCATGCAGTTGTATTCTCTGGTATGCTACAAGTAAGACATGTTGGTGTCTTTGCATCAGATGAACATATAGTTAAAAGTTTCCTTGCTAGAAGGCTTGTTGGCACAGTTACCGATGAAGTCCACGTTAAGACACCAAATCAGAGATGCATAGAAGTATGATACCATGATACAACAGATCCGATCAAAGTTTGGCAACAAGAAGTGTGAGGTATTTCATGAGATCGAGGATGGGATACTTTGTTTCCATTACATGATAGTGGTTTCATATTTGGATGGTTTAAGGAAGTTGGTTCTTGAGGAGGCTCACTCTTTTTTGTATGTGATGCATCCAGGAAGTACCAAGATGTACCATGAATTGAAGGATATGTATGGGTGGTTTGGCTTCAAGCGTGACGTGGTTGAGTTTGTGGCAAGGTGTCCTATGTGTTAGTAGGTCAAGGATGAAAATCAGAGACCTTTAGAGACGTTATAATTGTTGCCTATACCGGATTTGAAATGAGATCATATCACTATGGAATTTTTTTTTGGTCTCCGTAGGATAGCCAAAGGTCATGATTCCATTTGGGTGATAATGTATAGGTTGACCAAATCAGCACACTTTTTCCCAGTCAAGAAAATGCACACAATAGAGAAGTTGGCATAGATATATGCTGATGAGATAGTACGTCTGCATAGTATCCCGATTACGATATTGTCTAACCAATGTTCTTAGTTCACCATTCGTTTTTGGGAACGTTTGTAGATAGCTATGGGTACATAGTTGAGGTTCAGAACAACATTTCACCCACAGGCAAATGGATAGTATGAGAGGACGATTCATATTTTGGAAGATTTGTTGAAAGCTTGTGTTATGTAGTTTTTGTGGTTCTACATGGTAGTGCCTCTTGAGGAACTTCTCTTTGTGTGGTTGAATCCATGGTTTCTCCATGGTAGTACCTAAGTGAGATGAAGATGTCATCTCTTCCTTTTCTTTTTAGCATAGGTTTTTTACTCTTTCTTTGAGCTTCCTTTGACCTAGAGTTGTTCTTCCTTCTTTTGAGGTGATGCTAGCTTGGCCATGGAGTTTAACCAAGCTTGGCTTTTCCTCTCTTTCTTGGAGCTTTCCTGCTGTTTGGAGTCTCTACATCATAATTTAAGGTGAGTTATATAACTTTCCCCTTAATTATTGTCGCACTCATCTTGCATGTTAATGATTGACACATGTTTACTGTGTGTTATACGCAAGTGAACATATCAAAGTAATAAAGGCCTTCTAAGGCCCGGTTGAACATAGGGAAACATACTCCAGAATACTACTACTAACTATGATCTAATCTGCTAGGATGGTAAAATAGTTGAATTGGTGTGATATATGTAAAAATGAATGTGGAAACAATATAAGCTTAAAGATTGAGTCACTCAAATTAACAGGAATTCCTCAGGACAATGGTTTCACCATAGATAACATTGCAATTAACTCCACACACTAATATCTATTATCCCTATCCCTAGAAAAAGATCATGTAGCAAGAACTACCCACTCCTGCAGTGTACTTCACTACCTATTATAATGTCAATCCCATTTCCGTAGTAATTGGTTAATTAGTTAAGTACTTTATGATTAATCTCTAGGTTTTTCCTCCCATTTATTCTCCACCTTTCTCAATGGGTGCAATAAATGGGTAAATATATACTTTTTCAACCCTTAACCTCTCTCTCAAAATGATTGAGTGTTTGATAATCTATCTTTGGTAATCAAGCATAAACAGATGAAGACAATTTCAAAGATTTATATCTAGAAAATAGGGATAAAACTGATATTAATTCATCAAAGTTAAGTACAATGCATATCTGGGCTACTCCTGGATCCTACAAAATTAAGGGGTTTAGCCCTACATGGTTTTCATTGACAAATACATGGTTGAGAAAGAGAAAAACATGGAAACATTAGAAAAACTAAAGTAACCCCTGGAGAATGGCCAGTCCAGATGATCCCCTACAATGTATGTGCAATCTACTGTCTTCTAGCTGTAGATTCACCCTCTCGAGGTGCTTAGATCATCTCAAATGAAACCTTCAGTGTAGTGCTCTTCTCTCCTCTCTTTTCGGTGTCATCCAACAAAAAACAACTGCTCTCTTTAGGGTTGGTCGAAGTCCCCTCATGTCATAGGAATCACTTAAGGTACAAAATAATGGCAGCCATTGGATTAGAGTGCTATCTTTGGATTTCTTGATTGGGAAGACTCGGTAGTATCGACTGTAAAGTCAATAGTAGTGAGTTTCTAGGGTATTTGCGATTTCTCACAATGTCAATACTATCGACTTGTCTCGATAGCACAGAGTCTATAGGTTGCTCGAACACTGCCTCCGTGATGCCAACTCCATAGTATCGAGTCTAGTGCACTCGATAGTATTGATTCTGGTGCACTCAGTAGTACTGAGTTTCCACAATTCATTTCTTGTGCCTTACTGATGTGATTTCGATACTACTGACTTTGGGAGAGTTTCTGGTCCACGATTGACATGAAGTCGGTACCACCGACTTTTGATGTCAGTAGTATTAAGTCTGTGAAGCTCAATTGTACTCGAAATTGCACAAGAACGTATATAAGAACTCGGTATGAATATTAAACCATTTCAAATAGTAACAATCGCATAATATGATGCATTTAGAAAGAATAGGCCATTGATAGCATTTCATGTATAATTAATCAAATAAATGACAAATCAACAAATAAAATCAAGGAAAATATGTTTGTGAAAATGACTAAAAACCCATGCATCAAACTCACCTAAGCTTAAATGTTGCTCATCCTTGAGAAACACTTTCTCAAAACTATTTGATATAAGTCAGCAAAAGGACATAACACACAAACTCTTCTCTTGATCATATCCACTAAACAATCCCTAAACCAGACTTCAATGACCACTTAATCGGTAACTGCTATAAAGTGACCAAAAATTTCCATAATAGTTGTCCACCTTTTGATCAATGAACACTATCAAGAAAGCAACTAATATCAAAATTATTCAGGCATTCGCTTGGTGCATTATTTTTTTCCCTATTCTAAATTTCTCTCGCCTAACTATCATCTAATTGGAAGCATATCTCCTTATAAGAATTGATAAGGAGATAAATCATTTGAGTGGCCTAACAATAAGAGAAATTAATGATATGAAATGGGTGGCAAATGAAGAATCACACATACATACAACTTATTTATGCAAAAAGAATGATCAATCTACATGAGTGAAAAGAATGTCATGCATGAATCCTAATGCCTAATGACTTTCTATTTTTTCTTTTCTATCAAATGATGCATGTATAAAGCAATCTCATAAAAAAATTTGAGACACCAAAAACAAACAAAAGACTGCTTCATGTGGATTAATTCATCTCTTCAAGAAGACTTAAGGACATACTTTCTCCCTAAGAAACGTTGACATTGTTTTTTTTCTTTCTAGCCCACAATTGGTTTTTCTTTCTTTTTTTCTTTTCTTCAACATGATTGAGTTTATGCTCTGGATTTCATTCTTACTATTTTTTATAAGATGTGAAGGTATGTTCCTGCAATTAAAACTTCATAACTTAAGACTAAAATCCACATGAAAACAATAATTGAATACTATGAAATGTATGTAATCTACATGAAATTGTTATGCAACTAAAATGGTATGCACTAAAATTGTTCATGCATACAAATACAAATTTATTTTTCTATACCATTGCAAAAATAACAAGCTAACTATCACATCCGTATTACTCCATCTAATGCAATCAAAAGAAATAAATTGAAGAACTCATTCATCTTGTGGTGGTGTGTCAAAAATGAGTGGAAGAAATGGATGTAATCACATAACTAAGAGACAATGCCTTTCATAAGATTATGATATGTCCCTCTTTAATGAAGTGTACACGTGGTAATCTTAAGGTTTCTTTCTTAGATTTCCATTTAACATCTTAGACTCAACAACATATTCATTCACATTCCAAGGTTAATTTAGATATTCTTTCATATCCTATGTCGTAAAGCTGACTAATCCAAACACTTCCTTAAGTGGTGTTACAGAAAGATTTTTGCAATTAATCTATAAAGAGGTGACCATTTCCTTGCAAAGACACCTATGAGTACAATCTATTCGATATAAGAAACCATGCATTTACTCCACGATTACACTAGATAGGTATGGATCCTATAATTGCATAGAGCTAAAATAAAAATAAAATAACTAAGAAAAATGCAATAAAAAGCTAAGATAGATGGTTGTTACAACACCCCCTAAGATTTAATAAGACTATGCCAAGATATACTCACACTTAAGTGGTGGAACAGTGGTACCATTTCTCAAAATGGAGGATGTGGTTGTGACATGTTGGGGTCATGGGGAGGAAACATCCCTTGAAAAGATAGATATGACGATGGCATTGGAGGTGGCTGCAGGTACCCTCCAAAGTATCGTTGGTTCCAATAGTGGTTGAAGAAAGGTTGTTGATATTGCTGATGTGGACATTCTCTTGATTGGCCAAGAGAAGACAATCATTCTCATATATTGCCTACAAATTTTGGTACAGTCATCCTTATATCTCCTATACACCAACCAGTGTCGCCTGATGTTGTTGTTGTCATATCTGAATGTCCTACAACATCCCATACATACCTTCCATGTCATATCAGTTGTGCTCTTCCTGAGAAGGGGGAGGGGTAGATGAACTCGAGGTAGCGTAGGTGCGGGCCATTTTACACAGGATTGTTCTCTGGGTAATGGGGATGGTGGGGTCAACCTCCTCAACATTGTCGTTGGAGTCTCCATCATCATCTCGCTACTCAGAATTGTCATGGGTTGCTTCCATGGGTTCTTCTTCTTCCTCTCCCTTGTCTAGTGGCCATCAAAGATGTGCTACTCCTCACAGATTGAAGATGGGATCGGGGAGGTTGTGCTCCCTATACCATCCTATACTTGTGCAGTAGGCATACACCGTGTTATAGTCTATTCTGAGGAGGCTCACCTTGTGGAAGTGTTGGAGATCTAGTTTCTTCATAGATTCCATCAACACGAGGGTCAATAAGACAAGGAGAAGATGCATCGCAATTAGGGTAGTCTGCCCCCCAAACATAATTGGCACTTTCCTCTACACCATTCACTTCACTAAGATAATATGGAGGAGAAGGAAGGACCCAAAGTTGATGGTTTCTCCCTCCAACATCCTGTAGAGGAAGTAGAGATCCGTCTTCTAGACCTTCCCCTGGCCTTAGACAGAATGAGCAAAAATATTGTTGGTGTAGAGGTAGTGAAGAATTCGAGCAGAGGGATGCTCGATGTTAGTGACAAAATTGACATGCCAACTGATGTGGAAGCCTTTTGGCACCTCGGCCAACTTTGTCCAGGCCAAGTTGTAGTCGATGTTGGTTGGAGCTGAGCATTCTGGGATGTGAGGCCAATTGAAGATGCGGTTGAACGCCCTTAGGGTGATAGACTAGTTGGTGTTGAAGAGACGGAAGCTGACCTTTCCTTCTCTCCATTCACCTCGTATTTGTTGCTCGGGGGTGACAAGGTCCTCCAGCGATGCCAAGAACTCAAGAACGAGTTTCGTGTAGGTCTTCCAGTCACTGAAGAATGGGTTATCACCCTCCATTAATTGGTGTTGACATACCCACCGCATGTTGTCAGTGAAGCCCAACCGCTCAATCAAGGTGCGATCTCCATATTTTGTTGGTAGCATCTTCCTCATCTAAAGCTCTTCATAAACCTTCCTGACCTCTGAGGATGGATGTTGAATGTGTGTTTGTCAAGGGACCAACTCTCCTTGCTCCACCGATGTAGAAGCACCTCTCCTTGGTTCCATGGCGATGATGCAAGAAAGAAGATTGAGAAACAAAGGCTCGGTGAAGAGTGTCGGCGCACAGTGCATCTTTACTCTGAGTTGTAGGAGGAGTGGAGGTGCAAGTTGTGAAGAAATTGGATTCACCACCCCTTCTTATATAGCTAAGCTTGGGCAGAGTTAGTACTACCGACTTGCAGTAGGTAGTACTGAGTTCTAAGCAGAATTTGTGGCTCATTGTATTGATGACTGAGTTTTGATGATGTCTTGAGCGCAGTTCACTTGGAGTTGGTAATACTGACTACTAGTCAGTAGTACCTACTATTGTCGCAGATCGGTACTATATACCACTCGATGAAGGTCACATCATCTGTTGGATGTGGTGCACATAGATTGTTGATGTCATGAGTCAGTGCTACCGACTTTTCAATCACCGAGTTGGCAAATTTTCTCAGTGTTTTTGAGATTTTGTCTTGGTGTCTTAAACCTGGGGGTGCCAACAAGTCGGTAGTACCAACATGGATGTCGATATGACTGAGTGCTTATCGGTTAGGCACTCAAAATTCTTCAGAGACTCAAAGGTACTGACTGATCTAGTCAGTAGTACCGAGTTTGTCTTTCTTTTACGATTGTCCCCCTGAGGTAAAATTAGTATTAATGACTTGTGAACTTAGTAGTGTTGACTCTGTATGATCTGCACAGTCCAACAAATGAGTCAAGGTACCTTTTTTTCATGAAAGAAGAACCTTTTGTCCCAGAAGAAACACCCTATTCAGGATATGCCTATCATGAATATTCTTCTCCCTCTCCTTGCAAATTCTAGAACTCTCATAAGAATCCATCCTCAGTTCATCTAGCTAACTCAACTCTAATAGTCTCTTCCTACCTACTTCATCCAGTCCAAAATTCAACTTTTTCAAAGCCCATTTCGCCTTGTGCTCAAGCTCCACCGATAGATGGAAAGCACGTCCATAAACCGACCTAAAAGGCATAGTTCCTATAGGTGATTTATAGGCAGTCCTATATGCCCAAAGAGCATCATTAAGAACAAAACTCCAATTTTTCCTATTAGTTGAGATTGTACTTTCTAAGATTTTCTTCACTTCTTTGTTGGACACCTCAACTTGACCTTGTGTCTGCGGGTGGTAGGGAGTACCCACTCAGTGTTTCACCCCATATTTACTCAATAAGGCTCTAAATTTCCTATTGGTGAAATGTGATCCACCATCACTTTTAATCAGTCGAGGGACACCAAATCTGTAGAAAAGGTAGTCTTCAACAAACCTGCACACAACTTGTGCATCATTAGTGCGGGTTGGAATTGCTTCCACACACTTAGATACACAACAAACCATAATTAAGATGCAGAGATTATAATTAGAAGACACGAATAGGCCCATGTAATTTATGCCCCATAGATCAAACACTTCAACCTCTTGAAACACATTTAGTGGCATTTCATGTCACTTAGAAATATTACCTACACATTGGCATGCATCACAACAATGAACAAAATTGTGAGCATCTTTAAAAAGTGTTGGCCAATAGAACCCACTCTCTAAGACTTTGTCCATAGTCCTAGAGCTAGCATGATGCCCCCCTATAGGTAGAGAATGATAGTGTGATAAAATGTTGTCAACCTCACATTCGGGTACACACTTCCTTAACATTTCATCCCTACATTGTTTAAGCAAAATGGGATCATCCCAGACGTAAAACCTCAATCAATTGAAAAATATCTTATTCTCTTGGTATCCCCAATCTTCAAGCATCTCCTTGCATTCTAGATAATTGACAATGTCAGCAAACAAGGGATCTGTGGTCTTAAGAGCAAAACATTTTTCATCAGGGAAATCCTCAACAATAGGGATATCTAAATTTTTTTTATTAACCCTTTCCAACCTAGATAGGTGATCTTCTACCACATTTTCCACCCCTTCCTTATCCTTAATTTCTATTTCAAATTCTTATAATAGTAAAATCCACCTAATTAATCTAGGTTTTGAATCATTCATTTGTAACAGGTATTTGATGGAAGCAAGGTTCGTCCAAATAATCACCTTAGTCCAAACTAGGTATTGATGAAATTTTTCAAACACAAAAACAACTACCAACGGTTCCTTTTCTGTTGTATTATAATTGAGTTGCACATCATTCAAGGTTTTAGATGCATAATATATGACTGTAGGAGCCTTATCCTTGTGTTGACCCAGTACAGCTCCCACCGCATAATTTGATGTGTCACACATCATTTCAAATGGTAGGATCCAAATTGGAGCCTACACAATGGGCACAAAGATCAACTTCTCCTTTATCACATCAAAGAAGTTCAAGCATTGTTCATCAAAGGAAAATTCAGCGTCCTTTTCTAACAATTCCAATAAAGGTTTAGCAATTTTTGAAAAATCCTTGATAAAACAATGATAAAACCCAAAATGTCCCAAAACGATCCTTACTCCCTTCACCGATGTTGGTGGAGGTAGCTTGGAGATTACCTCTATCTTAAATGGGTCTACTTCCATACACTTTTTGGACACCTGGTGTCCAAGCACTATGCCCTCACTTACCATCATATGACACTTCTTCCAGTTCAATACTAAGTGAGTGTCCTCACACCTTTGTAACACCTTGTCGAGATTATACAGTCAATCACTGAATGACTCCCCATATACAAAAAAATTGTCCATGAACACCTCCAAGCATTGCTCTACCATATCAGAAAATATGACAATCATACAATTTTGGAAAGTGGTGGGAGCATTAAAAAGACCGAATGACATCCATCTATATTCAAACATACCATAAGGGAAGGTGAAATTAGATTTCTCCTGATCCTTTAGCTCAATTAAAATCTGATTATAATTGGATACCCATTGAGGAAGCAAAAGTGTGAACAACTGACGACTTGTTCCAAAATTTGATCAATGAAAGGCAAAGGAAAATGATCTTTTAAAGTGACGACATTCAAATGTTGGTAGTCTATGCATACATGCCACCTCATCACTAACCTAGTTGAGATCAACTAATTAGCAACATTAGTTGTGACAATGATCCCCCCTTTCTTAGGAACTACTTGAGTTGGGCTAACCCACATAAAATATGAAATGGCGTAAATGATACATGCCGATAGAAGCTTGCCCACTTCTTTCTTCACTACCTCAGTCATGATAGGATTGAGTCACATCTGAGGTTGAACTATCGCCGTGGCTCATTCTTATAGCCAAATTTTGTACTGGTACAAGCTTGGAGAGATTCCTTTGATGTTTTCTATTGACCAACCAAAAGTAGCTCAGTGGTTCGTCAGTACAGTAAGTAACTGCTTCTCCTCCTCACCGCTCAAGGATGATGATATAATTACCATGAGCTTTTCTTCTACAGCCAAGAAGACATACTTTAAATGCAACGACAACAGATTCAATTCTAACTCTGACGGGTTCAACAAAGATGGGATCAATGGCAGGGGAGGTGGTCCCAGATATTCAAAATGTCTTGCATAGTAGTAGGGTACTGCCTTCAACATCAATACACACTCTTCTAGAGAATGGTTTCATGTACTATCCTCCACTATATTCATCAAGCATGCTTCCAAAGGTAACTTTGGATATGTCTGCAACAAGGAATCAATAGTGGCCTCCTCTATGATAGTTGGGTCGTAGTCTTCTTCTTTATCCTCTCAGTAACACACTACTTTGGTTAGCAAGATCTCCTTAGTGTTTTTCATGATATCAACTGCTAAAGTGCCTCTTTCTACTTTTGTCATCACATGAGCCACATCTAGGAATGGCTTCCCCAGAAATAAAGAAATATTTCCCTCCACTTGCTGAAGAATGTTGCATTGTGCTTTGTCCCCCATAGCTTGTAAGTGCTCAAGCATCTTGATATCAAACATGTTGTCCTGGATACCCATTGTCAGACATCATCTGTCCATCTCTAAAACCATATAATTCATGGCTTGGAATGGTCTCCCTAGCATTAATTCATTGCCATGATCATCCTGCATTTCCATTACCATGAAATCTGCAGGGAAAACAAATTTGTCTACTTTCACCAAAACATCCTCACAAATGTCATATGGCTTGACCACATAATTGTCTGCCAATTAGATAGTCATACTACTTTTCTTGGACTCCTTGAGACCTATCTTTTTGAAAGTTGGAAAGGGCATAAGGTTTATGCTTGCCCCTAAATCACAAAGAGCTTCTCCAAATATGGTCTTCCCTACGAAGCTAGTAATGTTGAAACAACCTGGATCATGTGTTTTTGGAGGTAGCATTCTAAAAATGAAAGCACTCACCTACTCCTTCAACACCACCACATCAACCTCAGGTATCCTTCTCTTCTTAGTGATTATGTCCTTCAAGAACTTACCACACGATGGTATCTGCTCAATTGTATCAATGAGTAAAATATTGACAGATAATTTCTTGAAACCATATAGGAACTTCTTGAACTACCGATCTAGTTTGGTTGCCTTCAAGCTATTTGGAAAGGGCACTGGGTTCACTGGTGTCCTTTGGTGAGGTGGTATATAAGCTTTTATTCATGTACCCTTCACCTCATCATCCTGCTCCTCAGTTGTCTTCTCCTTTTCTAACACGCCTGGTTCATCTGCATCCATTGTCACATTCTGAGTTGTTGTTCCCGTAACGTCACATGCGTCTGAACTTGATCGTGCACCATTCAACAACTTCCTACCACTTTGGAGTAGGACTGACTTGACATGTTGATTTCGAGAAGACACATTTGTGTTTGTTGAGAATCCCTACTGGTTTGGCTGCTTCAATGTACCCACATCCACTGCTATTTGAGAGATTTGAGTTTCTATTTTGTGGATCTATGCCCCTTGGTTCTGGAATTCTCTCTGAGTTTAACCAATAAGCACTACATTCAGGATGACCAGCTTTCTAGGCATTTCTTAAATACAGTTAATCTTCTTTTGTTCTTGTTGATATTGTGCTTGGCCACCAAACTGTTGTGGCTTGGATTGTTGCGCCTGAGATGGGTTTTGATGGAAATTGTTGGGATCCTTCCATAAGAAATTAAGATCCTTCCTCCATGAGTAGTCATTGCTCCTATACTGCTATTTTTGGTGCACAAACTTGCACTCCTCTTATTCTTCTTTTGAAGGTGGTCCGTCATTAGCACACAACTTTTTGGTAATCAGGTATAGCTTCTCATTTAATGCATAGATGACATTGGACTCCCTGACACTTTTGATGGTTTCTGGAAGCTCTCTCTCATCGCCCCATACATGGTTCTTGGACATGCTTTTTAATATCTAATGACCGTGGTTTGGTTTATTGTTGTGGAAGAAACTTACTCCTACACTGTCAAGCGTGGTTCTCTCTCCCTTATACAGACTGTAGTAGAAGATATTTGCCTGCCCCAACAAATCAATATCATGATAATGGACCTTCCACAACATATTTTGGAATCTCTCCCATGCTTCAGAATATGATTTGTTGGCCTTCTGTATGAAATTATGGATCTTCTTCACTAGGTTGTTTGTCTTCTATGGAGGAAAGTAATGCTCGTAGAATGCATTGATCATTTGATCCCATGTCTCGATACACTCATCATTGATATTGTGAGACCACAACTTTGTGTTGTCTTCCAGATATGATGGGAACAGTTTTAGGTATTTGACAGTTGCCAATATTCTATTTGTCTTGACTATATCACAGTTTTCAACAAAATTACTGATGTGTGTCATCAAGTCTTCAAAAATGTGGTTGTAAAAAGATTGGGATTTGACTAAAGAGATCAATCTTGGACCGATCTTGTCATGCCCCAATCTCACATTAACCACAAACCACGAGATTAAGACGCGACAGGATGGGATTTACACATAAGCCAATCACTCTTCACTTTTTAAAACATTTTAAAGATATTAATAGGAAAATCTGATTTATGCTGTCAAATGAAACTAAACAAACTGCGGAAGCATCTTTATTAACTGACTAGCAATATAACAGAGTCTACAATATTTTACATTGTTTGACATAAAATAAAGTGTAACAGTTAATTTACATCTTATACACATTCTCTCTCTCTCACACCTTGTCCCACAGATCGAGGGGAAAGGACTAAGAGACCTCTAACTACTAACTATGTATACCTTCTACAGACTAAGCGATAGGATGAAAGGATCCTTCAGATTTCCTGTTGCTGATGTTAACCTGAAAATGTTTTGAGTAGAGGTATGAGCCTACTCGCTCAGTGAATAGCATTTCACTTAGCTATCAATAAACAACTCATCAGGTTTATAAATTGAAATTAAACATAAATGCAGAATTAAGCAAGGCAATTCTAATAACATAGCATATATACAGATAATATTCACATTTCTAAGCATCAACAGATAATTCAGGTAAATAAACAGTTATATAAATTTACTGTGATCCTACATGATTACTTATTCATATTATTATGCCCTAATCATATGCAGTGTACTCTGCATATAAAGATCCGCAGCAAGTTCATGCTACGATCCCACCGTACAAGACTTAGCGACACACCCGGGAAATGCTAAGTCTGACGCCATCCCTGCTCTGCTACAGGACCCCTGGCTCTCCGGCCAGAAACATAGGCTCTACGGCCTCAATGCACAACCACGTGTGCTCCAGACTCCTCCTTTAACCTGAGTACACCGGCGGAGGGTCTCACAGGGTTACCTTCGTGACACAAGCACGAATGGTGTTAGATAACCAAGTTTTCTTTTTCCCAGTGCCATCGTGACACACGCACGATTGTTGTTAGACACTGCCTCTCTTTCCTCATTTGTCCGTGACACAAGCACGGATGATGTTGCAACACGAGTTTCACCCCTAAGAAACAGACCTTCTTTTAGGGGTTCTACGGTGTTAGGGCACCTAGGTCTATTAACTAATTAACAAATAGACATTTAAACAGGAATATCACATTTCATGCATATTAAATTCTTAAATAAGCATTTAAACAGGAATATCACATTTCATGCATATTGCACAAATCTAAATAACGCATGGAGCAAATATACATCTTTTATCATCATTAAACATGATTCAGTATCATTTATCCACTTTCGATGCTAAACAGCTATTTTTAAATCAGCAAATACATTGCAACTATAATACAGGAAATTTCATCATTTCACTAAGCATATTAAGTATTTCAAGTTCCAATGAAACTAACAGACTCTATAGTATGTACTATGCTGCTTAAAAGTTATACTAACCGATACAGAAGTAATTAAGCATTTAAATTGAGTTAAATAATGATTTCTAAATGAACTACTACTCACTCTTCTGGAACTCGGCCGACCAAATTGGGAACTCGGCCGATCGGCTGACAACTCGGCCGATCCACCCGCAACTCGGCCGATCCAAACCCTGATCGATTTCCTATAAAAGGAAACTCGGCCGAATCACACCCAATTCGGCCGATCAAAATACTGTTCGTTAATCCTAATAAAGAAACTCGGACGAATCACTGTATAACTCGGCCGATTGATAACTAATCTAACTGTATATCTAATTGAGCTTCAATTGATTACTAAATCGAAATAGTGGATGCGGATTTGGATCCTAACCTCGTAGTCAAGCTCAGAGCTGACCTTAGCTCTCCGTTTCATGCGCCCAGTCTGTTCTTGACTTAGAACCTGCTGCACACAGCAGCCGTTTTCCACGAACAGGTTGAAGGGGAGCTCAGCTACGGCTGAATCGAAGGCTAGCAGCTACGAATTCCTGCTTAGGAACCCCGGACGAGCTCAAGGGCACCGATTTGGTGCTGCTCCTCGCGCCCAAGGTGGCTCCTGGCCATGCTGCAGCTGCTGGCCGCAGCCCTGCAGGTCGGCGCCC
This sequence comes from Alisma plantago-aquatica, assembly GCA_963693085.1. NCBI lineage: Eukaryota > Viridiplantae > Streptophyta > Magnoliopsida > Alismatales > Alismataceae > Alisma > Alisma plantago-aquatica. Next base: position 350,902,002 of record OY856415.1, read on the forward strand.
TAGCAGAAGGTTGGGGGCGCAGGTGGTTGGGCGAGGAAGGAGGAAGGGGAAGGGTAGAGGAAGAAGAAGGAGATGGCGCGGCTGCTTCGGAGCTTTGGGCTCCGGTCAGGCTAGCAACTGTGATTACTTGATTCAACTTAATGTACTAAATAATCAACATTGACATTATTAATTGCCTCAGGTGATTCAATCTTAGCTATTAATTCACAAATTAGTTTATTTTGATTGTCCTTGATGTTTAACAAGATTCTTAGCACTAATCGAGGTACTTACTAGTTAATCATGGAGTGGGTCATAACAACCTTTTCCCCTTAAAAGAATTTCGTCCCGAAATTCCTAAAAGGGAAAGAAAACTTGTTATGCATCTCAAACTCAAGTTCCCACGTGGCTTCTTCTAAGTTATGGTTTCTTCATAAAACCCTCAGTAATGGTATCTCACGAATTCTTGAACTTTTTGATCCTCTGATCAACTATCGGTATTGGTCCTTCAACATAGGACACATCTTGATCTGATTCCAGATCAAACCACAATACATGGTCTTTCTAAAACTGTTATAACAGTAACTCAATTTATGACAACTACTGAGAAATTATCATACTATACATACAGACAAATTAAAATTCTTAAATAAACAGAATACATGTCAATTTGGTACTAAAACTAAATTATGCAATTTAACTGTTAAACATCACTACATATCATATTGAGAATTGATATTAAAATACTTGATTCATCGTACACCCTATCCTTAGGGTTTCATTTGCTTTGTTCATTCATCACATGCCAACACCCTACTCTTAGGGTTATCTCATTCACTAATCACATGGCAACACCCTACTCTTAGGGTTTCCATTATCTCATCTGTTTGATTGCAATTCAAATCACAATACGGTAACATTCTGGAACTGGCAGAGCAGTATATTTCAAAATCATTGTAATTACTGAGCAATGTTTATATCATGCATGCAGACAGATTAAAAATTCATAAATATTCCAAACTCAAATAAATTTTGACACATACATACTAAATTCATGTAATTGAACATCTTATTACACCAATAAGAATGATTTACTTCACCTATAAGAAGCCATCTGTAATATTTTCCAATTATCTGAAATTTCTCGAAGTACGTGCATATTAACCAAATTCCTGGTTTATGCACCACATAACTCAATTAAGAGTTATTTACGTATCATATCACACATATTTAATAGTACTTGAGAATTTCTAATGATATCTCAGAGAAATGTGCCAATTCATGTAAATGTTAAGTCATACACATTAACATATCAGGAAGCATGCAATTAGGTTTATTTACATATTTTAATGCTATCTTACTATCTTGAAATCATGCATCTAATGGTTTACTAAATCTGTGTTTTCTGGGTTCATACTCAAACCGTACCATTATCAATTGTGTATTTCTAAACTCAATGTGATATGATTGGAACTGGATTACCAAGCAACCTAATTATTTTATCCATGTATATCTTAATCAAGTCTCGAGACATCACAGGTCGACTTAATATGAAGAAAGCGAGCAGACTAAATTAGTCTATCCACAATCATTCATATCAAATCACAACCTCTAGGTGTCCAGGGTAAATCTTATCACAAAATCCATTGTGGTAAATTCCCATTCTCATTCAGGTATAGAAAAAGATTACAAGGTAGCTATAGATTTTCTAGGGTTCAACCTTAACCTACTGGCACACACTACTTCTAACCACGTACTCAGCTACATCCTTCTGCATATCTGACCATTCGTTTCAACTACTTGGGATTCATATACATCTTAGTGTTTCCTGAAAGCATAGCATACATCAATACATACACTTCCATAAGAATCTTTTCTTTCAGCCTTTTCCCCTTAAAAGAAATTTACACTATCTCGAGGTACACACAACATGTCAAACATAGTCTGGTTTAACTCACTATCACCCTATTGTAGTTCCTTGATCTGATCATAAGATGTAGGCTTGACTTGCATCTGTGCAATCAAACTACTCTGTGCTGACACCCCTAAGTCTAAGTCCAACTGCCACATTTCTACTAACAGGTCTTCTATTGAAACCTGTCATAGAGAATGCATTAGTTGTTAAACTTGACTTTCTGCTGGAAGCATCAGTCACCACATTCTCTTTACCAGGGTGATAATCTATTGTCACATCATAAAGATAGTGACGCCATGTCTTAAAAACATGAACTTCATCAGCTATCTTCATATCATATATCGGGTAATACTCCGCTTTCTATGCTACTTTCTTATAATTACATTTTAGGTTTATGTTTTACTCTTTTCTCTAAGTCATTTCATGTTGTTCATGTACCGACCAGTTTATCTACCTCAAAACCCTAGATCACTATCAAAGCCAGTTTACTTTTCATAGAACAAATCTCAAGATCTTATTTTACAAAGTTACTAGTATTCAAAGTTACATCACTAATGATATCCCTTAAACTACTACAACTTTAATCATTCTAGGGTTTTGGTCTATATCAGTAACTTAGCATTATTGTGTATATGTGTGGTCGATCATATAGATCAATTTGAGTTGCTTGGGTCAATAGCATATTAACCCAACACTCAACTTTAATTACATTAGCTGAAAATTCAGTTTTCATAATAGTTTCTGTAATTCGTTTATTAAATGGCTAACAGAAGCTCCAAAAATTCTGGAAATTTTATATGTTATTCGTAATGAAGTTGCAGACCTCCAGTAAAAATTTCAGATCATTTCAAGTTATCAATAATTAATTAAAAATGAAACAGTGCACTGCTATATTGCAGTCTGCAGCAGGTTCGGCTGAGTTACAAACTCGGCCGACACCCTTACTGTAGAGGTCAAAAGTCATCCAAAAATTTCAGCAATTTAACAGAGTGTCTAAAATTGTATTTTTCAAGCACAGTTAAAATTTGAGATCAATTGGATATACCAATAAAAAGATAAAATTCAATTACCACACTGCTATATTATTCAGAAAATGTGATCGGTCGAGTTTGAAACTCAGCCGATGAACAGGTCAGAATATTCTTCAAAAATTCTGATATCTTCCAAGGTTGTTCACATTTTATATATCCAAATCATATCCCAATTTTAGCCAAATCAGAGTTACACATAAGATACTAAAAATCATTTACTAAAACACTTTACTTGTCAAATTTGTATTTATGTATCATCAAAACCCTGTTTTGGGCCGATTAGGGTCTATGCTTCTCAAGCCCTAATTCTCGAGAAGAAAGAACATTTAGACTTCTTATCGTAGTTAAAACATCCTAGTGTATATACATTCTCACTATGTTACGGGTCTAAATCATCCAGAGTCTATTCTTATTTTACTGTTAATAGGAGTCATTAGATCCCAGTAACGCATCCTGCCAACCGGACCAGGCCGAACCTGTAGTCCTGAAGCCAAGAGCTACTCGGGATTAATCAACCCCTATTAATCTTAAACATGTGGAAAGAATATCCACTTAGGGCAAACTCATTTATACATAATTTCGGGTCTACTTTAATACAACGAAAACAAACATTAAACAATTCACTTCATGACACAACAATATAAAAGAATCATGTTTACTTTGCAACCTGAAAATTTCATTTCATGCATATAAAAGCATTTCCAGTGATCTTTAAATCAGATAAACAATGATAAACAAGAGTTGAATCGCATCTTATATGTAATCTCTTATTCCTTTATTAATTTCTGATCTCTTAACCCTAAGATTTCTAGGGTTTTCTCTCTAGCCTATCCTTCCTCTGCATACCTGGCCAGGGCATCCAGAGAAGAACAGACAGAGTAGCTTGATACTAGTCAATCTAAGTATTCAGACACCTGGCCAGGGTATCTAAACACTCAGACCTTCCAGAGCTAAAACACATCATTCATTATTCGCCTTACTTATAACTTTATCTTTTGACCTTAATGATTCTTAACGATTCAACTTAAGCTCTTTACTTGATTCTCATGACCACATCCTCTTCCTGCTATCTGCCATAGTATAACAGAACACTTCCTATTAGAAAATTACAGATAGAAGAAAGACACCTAAACCTTAATCCTATTGGTCTCTTATCGTCCCCTGACCTTGAGTAACTATGTACTCAAACCAAGGCTCTGATACCAAAATTGTCACGCCCCAATCTCACATTAACCACAAACCACGAGATTAAGACGCGACATGATGGGATTTACACATAAGCCAATCACTCTTCACTTTTTAAAACATTTTAAAGATATTAATAGGAAAATCTGATTTATGCTGTCAAATGAAACTAAACAAACTGCGGAAGCATCTTTATTAACTGACTAGCAATATAACAGAGTCTACAATATTTTACATTGTTTGACATAAAATAAAGCGTAACAGTTAATTTACATCTTATACACATTCTCTCTCTCTCTCACACCTTGTCCCACAGATCGAGGGGAAAGGACTAAGAGACCTCTAACTACTAACTATGTATACCTTCTACAGACTAAGCGATAGGATGAAAGGATCCTTCAGATTTCCTGCTGCTGATGTTAACCTGAAAATGTTTTGAGTAGAGGTATGAGCCTACTCGCTCAGTGAATAGCATTTCACTTAGCTATCACTAAACAACTCATCAGGTTTATAAATTGAAATTAAACATAAATGCAGAATTAAGCAAGGCAGTTCTAATAACATAGCATATATACAGATAATATTCACATTTCTAAGCATCAACAGATAATTCAGGTAAATAAACAGTTATATAAATTTACTGTGATCCTACATGATTACTTATTCATATTATTATGCCCTAATCATATGCAGTGTACTCTGCATATAAAGATCCGCAGCAAGTTCATGCTACGATCCCACCGTACAAGACTTAGCGAAACACCCGGGAAATGCTAAGTCTGACGCCAGCCCTGCTCTGCTACAGGACCCCTGGCTCTCCGGCCAGAAACATAGGCTCTACGGCCTCAATGCACAACCACGTGTGCTCCAGACTCCTCCTTTAACCTGAGTACACCGGCGGAGGGTCTCACAGGGTTACCTTCGTGACACAAGCACGAATGGTGTTAGATAACCAAGTTTTCTTTTTCCCAGTGCCATCGTGACACACGCACGATTGTTGTTAGACACTGCCTCTCTTTCCTCGTTTGTCCGTGACACAAGCACGGATAATGTTGCAACACGAGTTTCACCCCTAACAAACAGTCCTTCTTTTAGGGGTTCTACGGTGTTAGGGCACCTAGGTCTATTAACTAATTAACAAATAGACATTTAAATAGGAATATCACATTTCATGCATATTAAATTCTTAAATAAGCATTTAAACAGGAATATCACATTTCATGCATATTGCACAAATCTAAATAATGCATGGAGCAAATATACATCTTTTATCATCATTAAACATGATTCAGTATCATTTGTCCACTTTCGATGCTAAACAACTATTTTTAAATCAGCAAATACATTGCAACTATAATACAGGAAATTTCATCATTTCACTAAGCATATTAAGTATTTCAAGTTCCAATGAAACTAACAGACTCTATAGTATGTACTATACTACTTAAAAGTTATACTAACCAATACAGAAGTAATTAAGCATTTAAATTGAGTTAAATAATGATTTCTAAATGAACTACTACTCACTCTTCTGGAACTCGGCCGACCAAACTGGGAACTCGGCCGATCGGCTGACAACTCGGCCGATCCACCCGCAACTCGGCCGATCCAAACCCTGATCGATTTCCTATAAAGGGAAACTCGGCCGAATCACACCCAATTTGGCCGATCAAAACACTGTTCGTTAATCTTAATAAAGAAACTCGGCCAAATCACTGTATAACTCGGCCGATTGATAATTGATCTAACTGTATATCTAATTGAGCTTCAATTGATTACTAAATTGAACTAGTGGCTGCGGATTTGGATCCTAACCTTGTAGTCAAGCTCAGAGCTGACCTTAGCTCGCCGTTTCATGCGCCCAGTCTGTTCTTGACTTAGAACCTGCTGCACACAGCAGCCGTTTTCCACGTACAGGTTGAAGGGGAGCTCAGCTACGGCTGAATCAAAGGCTAGCAGCTACGAATTCCTGCTTAGGAACCTCGGACGAGCTCAAGGGCACCGATTTGGTGCTGCTCCTCGCGCCCAAGGTGGCTCCTGGCCGTGCTGTAGCTGCTGGCCGCAGCCCTGCAGGTCGGCGCCCTAGCAGAAGGTTGGGGGCGTAGGTGGTCGGGCGAGGAAGGAGGAAGGGGAAGGGTAGAGGAAGAAGAAGGAGATGGCGCGACTGCTTCGGAGTTTTGGGCTCAAGAAATCGCCCCTAAGTTCTCCTCTGCTGCGGCCGGTCAGGCTAGCAGCTGGTCTGTGCGCCACTTTCAAGCGGTAGTTCTGTTCTATCGGGAAAGAAGGAATAAGGGAGAAAGGGTTAGGGGGCGGAATGCAAATTTCCCAAATAGATCCAATATTGACAACTAGGTCCCTAAACACTCGAATGGCCATATCTTTTAACTCGGAAGTCGGTTTCGAGTGATTTTTCTTGCAACGGTTTAAGCACAGAATTATCTATAACCTCAAAGTGCATAACATGCTAAAAGGACTATTTCACTGGATCAAAGCTCTAATTACAACTGTGATTACTTGATTCAACTTAATGTACTAAATAATCAACATTGACATTATTAATTGCCTCAGGTGATTCAATCTTAGCTATTAATTCACAAATTACTTTATTTTGATTGTCCTTGATGTTTAACAAGATTCTTAGCACTAATCGAGGTACTTACTAGTTAATCATGGAGTGGGTCATAACAGATCTTGTTGCTACCCACATTGATGGATTATCTTTTAATTGGTCCTTTTTGATCTGTATAGGATGAGGCTTTGATCCTCTCCCATATCATCTTCTCTTCTGCTCCATCACCCATTTCTACTTATTCAGGTTCCTTTGGCATTTTAGGTCCTTCAGGCGGAGGTGTTTGTGGTGGAATTTGATTGAATCTATTTATAGATCTTTCGAATTCCCTTTCTCTGTGAAGGAGTTCTGATTGACCAAAACTAGATGAAGATGACTCTCCGTACTCGTGGGCTTGGGTATGCACCATGCACTAGTACCTTAAAGAAGTAAAAAAAAATTATTGCCAGCATGCGATACTTTTGATGGAAATAATAATGATATTATAATACATCTTTGAGTGAAATAGAATTAAAAATGAAAAGGGTTGGCCTAGAGTGGCTGACTAAAAGACTCGTAGTGTTGGATGTTGGTGTTTCCCCTACAACGACACCAAAAACTTGACACGTGTTTACCGTGCATTATACGCAAGTGATTGTATCAAAGTAATACATGCCTTTTGAGGCTAGAGTCGAACACAGGGAAACGTACTCTAGAATACTACTACTAACTATGGCATGATCAAATAGGCCAGTAAAATAGTTGAATTGGTTTGATTTATGTAAAAATTAATGTAGAAACAAAATAAGCTTAAGGATGAGTTACTCAAATTAAAGGGAATTCCATAGGACAATGGTTTCACCATTGATAACATTGCAATTAATTCCACACACTAATATCTATTACCTCTATCCCTAGATAAAGAGTCTTTAGCAAGAAATACCCGCTCTCGTAGTGTAGTTCACTACCTATTCTAATGCCAATCCTATTTTCACAGTACTTGGTTAATTAATTAGGTGTTTTACGATTAATCTCTGGGTTTCTCCTCCCATTTATTCTCCACCTTTCCCAAGGGGTGCAATAAATGGGTAAATCCATGCTTTTCCAACGCTTAACCTCTCTCTCAAAATGATTGAGGGTCTGATAATCGATCTATGGTGATCAAGCATAAACAAAACAAGACAATTTCATAGATTTGTATCAAGAAAATAGGGATAAAACTGATATTAATTCATGAAAGTTAAGTATAATGCATATTCGGGCTACTCCCTGATCCTAAGGAATTAAAGGGTTTAGCCCCACATGATTTTCATTAATGAATCCATGGTAGAGAAAAATAAAAATGTGAGAAACATTAGAAAAACTAAGGTAACCCCTGGAGAATGGCCGGTCCGGATGATACCCTTCGACGTGTGTGCAATTTGTTGTCTTCCGACTGCAGATTCACCATCTGGAGGTGCTCAGATCGTCCCAGATAAAGCATTTAGTGCAATGCTCTTATCTCCTCTCTTTCCAGTGTCATACAATGGAAAACAACCGCTCTCTTTAGGTCTAGACGAACTCCCCTCAAGTCATAGTAATCACTTAAGGTATGAAATAATGTCATTCGTTGGATTAGAGTTCTATCTTTAGATTTCTTGATCGGGAAGACTCAGTAGTATCGGCTGCAAAGTTGATAGTATCGAGTTTCTAGGGTTGCTGTGATTTCTCACAATGTCGATACTATCAACTTGTCTAGATAGCACCTAGTCTTTAGTCCGCTCAAACACTGCCTCCCTGATGCCAACTCGATAGTATCGAGTATTGTGCATTCAGTAGTACTGAGTCTCCACAATTCATTTCTTCTACCTTACTAATGTGGTTTCGGTACTGCCAACTTTTGGTGTCAGTAGTATCGAGTCTGGGTGAGTTTTTGGTCCACTACTGACGTGAATTTGGTACCACCGACTTTTGATGTCGGTAGTACCGAGTCTGTGAAGCTCAGTTGTACCTAAAATTGCACAAGAACATAGATAAGTACTCGGGATGAATATTAAACCATTTCAAATAGTAAAAATCTCATAATTTGATGTATTTAGATAGAACAGGCCATTGATAGCATTTCATGCATAATTAATAAAATGAATGACAAACAACACATAAAATCAAGGAAAATATGCCTGTGAAAATGACTAAAAACCCATGCATCAATGATCTACACTAAAAATAGGATTATAAGTAGTCTGATGATGATATCTTAAACTTGGGTTTATGATCATGTGGTGATCTTGTATATTATATCCCTTTTTCGTAAACCCTAATTCTTGTACTCAAGAATCTAGTTGATGGTGAAAGCATTGTTTTCTACATGCACATCATGAACGATGGTTTTTTCCTCATGATATAAGTTCTATTTTCTCACTTGGTGATGGAGGGTTTGGATGCATGTTATGTTTTAAAATATTTATTCTTACCCTCTTGAATCATGGTTTGGTTTTCCTATGATATGATGATCAGATTTTAGGGTCTTGAGGATGATTTCCTTCATGTACCTTACTTCAAGTTTGGTTTCAGTTTCACGGTGTTAATAAACTTGTGGCTCTTGTGTTTATGGTGCTTTCTCTCTCTTACCATGGTTTCTATGTTGTGCCTTGTGATGATCATAATTAGGGTTTTGGTTTGCATCCTCTTCATTTGATTTTCACCTTGATGAGTCTTTGGATTATTGAATATGAACCAACTATTTTGGTCAATATCTATCTGTATTTTCTTATGGTCGCTAAAGCTATCTCGGTCACTATGCATGGAGAAAACCCTAGTGGTCTCAATGCATGAATCTCTTGGAGTGGTCGCTGCATTGAACCATGTTGGAGGTTGCTATGTTTTGTGTGATCAATGAGGTAAAGCTTGTGGTTTCTATGTTTGGTGATCTCATGTTGGTCGCTATGTTGAAGTGTTGCTTTTGGTCGATACGACCTTGGTGGTCACCATGATGGGTCCTAACCCTAGCGGTCTCTAGGGATAACCTAACCCTAATGGTCGCTAGAACAACCTAACCCTAATCAGTCGCTAGATATGATTACAACTTGTTTGGTCACTATGCTTCCCTGATTTCATGATCATTTGGTTCTAATAATAATGTTTGCTAATGGCTTCCATGAATGTGGGAGGTGGTGAACATTAGGGTTGAATATGAGTTATTGTTGTGAAACTCTAATTTAAATAAATACGAGGGACCCTAAACCTAATTTGAGTACCATGGTGTTAATGATTAGCTTACTCGATTCATTAGTATGTTGATGAAGTATTTCTCTTTCCTAATTGTTGTAACCCTAATCAATAGCTGAATAATCATCGTGTCTAATGTTTTCTCGTGATAATACTTATGTCAAACATGTGTGGTGATTATGATCCTTGATCAGGCATGGAGAGATAATGATGTTTTGGAGGAACAAGGAGAATGGTCTTGTGACCTTGGTAGAGGCTTAATGCCTAATTGAGATGATATCCTTTGTTTGATGTGATAAGGGGTTGACATCCCATGATGATGTGATAATGGTGATGGCCTTGTGTATGGAATCACAACAATATCATGTGGTGATGTGACAAGTTTATATCTTATACATTTATATCTTCTGAAGTTTCACTCTGTCGTTATCTTTGTAGAATCTTTTTAGGGTTTATTTATAACTTGATTGATGCAGCTAAAAGACACCCAATTGGATTAACTAATCAAGTGGAACCCTAATCATGTAGTGCCTTATGCCATAGATCCATCCCAGTATCAGGATCTGTTGGATGGTGAAATGAGTCTTCTTAAGGGAAACTCAGAGTGCATATTGTTGAGTATGCGAGGTGTAAGAGATTGTGTGTCCTTATCATCTTGACCCCAATTCTTTGAGAATGACCATAGTCATTTCTTGGTGATTATATATGTGTGAGACGTGATTGGAGGACAACTGTGGTTGTACTCAGTGACTGGGTTTGTATACCCTTATTTCATGCTTTTTGACATGTACCAAGGTGGGCTAGGTGTTTTCAGCTTGACTATATATAGTTGTGGGCAGTTTGACTAATATTTCACGGCGTTGAATACTCATATTGACCAAGTACTGCTGGAGAAGATCTTGGAGTCCGCCTCTTCCTTGATCTTGTATGGAACTGATTGTGACCAAGTGGTGGTCAGTTGAAATTTGGGTGGTATGACTCAAATTCCCCAGAGCTTAATAAAAGATGTAATACAACCGCGTAGTATATCTGATTAGAAACACGCTTCACATTGGATGTTTACCCTTGCCTTATTTTTGATATTACTCAATTGTATTGTAATGCAGTAAGAGAAATCAATTGCTATACATATATTTTGATTTCCTTCTTAATACATAACATGTTCTAGTTATTTGTTGTAGTTGTCTAACCTGCTTAGTATGTGTAATCAACTTGGACTATTCATTTAGTTGAATCTACTCATAAAATTGAATAATAATGTTTTCATGCCTAGTTATTTATCTATGTTACAATAGTTTTTGGTGGTGAGTTATATCTCTTTTTGGGACATGGGTCTCACCTTTGTGATTTTCCACATCTTTTAGGTGGTCATGCACAGTGTGGTAGGGATCATGTTGTTGAGGAAGACCAACGTGGAGAATAGTGAACTCAGATGGTTGGATAAGCTGATGTGTTGTGTAGTAGAGTCATATGTGTCGTCTATGTACTCTTGATATGTGTTTTGTAGATGATATGTATCTTGATATGTGTTTTGGCAGTATGCCTTGGTTATGTATATGGCTTGTACATGTGAATAAATTATTCTTTGTAATAGCTGTGTGGCAGTTGGCCACTATACAAATGTAAATACTTGACATGATGTGTGATATGGTACAGTTTGTGGATCTCAATGCAATATGTTTCTGCACATAATGGTTATATGAGATCGGTTTTAATTTACCCTATTTTGTGTTAATATTGTTGTTTTGTTGTTAATCACGCGCTTTGGTTTTAAGTTATCTCTTCATGTGGCATCGGGTTGTCACATCATGCTACAACTTCCAATGAAGCTTCAGATCTTCTCAAATCTACATTCATGTTTAGCTTAACACAATTGTTGTCTTGAGGTTCCCATTTTCCTTGCCTACTCTCCGATGGTTCGGTTCCTTTTCCCCCAGATCAGAATTAGCTTCTTTCGAAGAATCGGCAAGGGGGACTTTGTGTTTTCTCTGGGAGGTCCATGTTTTCTTGTTAAGAGTTACAAATTTCTTATGTATGCTCTTTGGTAATTAGTGGATCTTAGGCCTTTTTCAAAGACGTGATCATTAACACAAAACTATGTGTAATTGCATGCAATGAAAAGGGTCTATACTTTACTTTCTTGATCAAGTAAACATCGTTTGAACACGTTTGTCAAGTCGAGTGCCTCGATAAATTTATCCATCTCCTCATCTTGTAAGAGTCCTTCCGGACATATTTAGCAAACTTGCAATCTCTTAAGGCATGGAGAGTTGACTCATCTTGCAATTTACAAGGTTCACATATTCTGTCTACAGAAATATGCCTTTCTTTCTGGCTCCCTTTGGTGAGAAGCATGCCATGCCCTACGATCGAAGCAAACATTCACACTCTGCTAGCCACTTTTGCGCACCATATATAGCTTTTCATTCTCCTAAGCAATCAATGTCTTTAGCAACTCTAAACATTGCATAAGTAGACTTAGTGGAGAAGTTTCCAATTGTCGTGTGGTTCTCGATTCTCATATCATCTTGGTTGTTGTAAAAGGGTACATTAATGTTCACGACCTTAGCTATAGTTTCTTTAGTTCCCATTCATTTAATAACGACATATCCCATCCTTTAGTAAGGTTAATCAAGATGTTCACCTACAAATCCTCCAAATCTTCTAAAATTGGTTTCGTGAAAATGCATTAAGATAGTACCTAATTTTCATCGGTCTGTTATTTCTAAAGTTGGTGGATTGCCCTCTTAGATGACTTATTTTCTATGAAATTTCCCCCCTTCAAATGTCTCCTTTTCCATCTTAGATATGGCGACATTCTTAGTTCCATCGAATATATCAAACCTTTTCTACATTCCTTTACACAATAATGTTTTTATTGTTCATCATGTCCCAGAAGTGTTTTAGGAGCATGGCATGGTTGCAATCACGCATGGTCTTAACACCCAATTCACCATTCGCCTTTCTCTTTATGACTTTGTTCCATGCAACTAGTGACATCGGATTTGCTTTGTGGTTTCTCCCCAAATGAACCATTGAACAACACCATCGACCGTGTCACACAATTTGACTATACACACCCTCCGTGCAGATATAAACAGTGGGCTGACCGGACCAGACATTTATACGACACAGTGTTGCTGTTCGGATGTTGTGACTATTTTGTTTAATGTTTTTTTATCATACTTTTTGTATGTTGTTGTTGTGGGTTCTTAAGTTCTTTTAAGGAGAGCCCAACCAATCTTATTGGAATTGGTAGGTTACCTCATAACTTGGCCTTTGGGCACAATCGTCACTCTGCTGAAATGCCTGGTCATCGTGTCTGTGATGGTATTGACGTTTTTGTCAAAACATAACACAATAATAGGAAAAAAAACCCAAATAACACACTTTTGTTAAAATATTTATCAATATAACACTCTTCCCAACTTATTTCCAACTTATTTCCCAAACTAAGACACTTTTAGCTAAAATCGCCAAGACCAAAGCGTCAAATTGTTTTGCGTTTTTCTTGTATTTGGACCGAAAACACCGCATCCATTGCTGCTTTACATAGGAGGTAAAAGTCAGATTATGTGGCGTGTTCATTGCTTGCTTCGAGTATTGTTCCTTGTTGCCAGACGTAGCTCTCTCCGACTGCCTCCGCGCCTTTTCACCTCTCCGGCGTCAACACCAGCTTATAACAACCTCCGATTCCCTCACACCACCCCCTTCCCACACTCCAAAAACCCCTCCGCCGCTACGCCCCCACGCCCTCGCTCTGTCTACTGCCCCAATTCTTCCCCGTGTACCCCTCTGTCCTCGATTCCGCCTCCGTCCGCCGGCCATGGAATGGTCTCGGGACGAGTACGTGTTCACGGCGAAGATGGCTGCGAAAGCGGAGAGGTTGGAGGATGCGACGTTCTAAATCGCGCAGGTCCTCGCCACTCTGGCCCCGGGAGAGGGTCTCACGGAGGAGGAGCGCAACGTGCACTCGGCCGCATACAAGAACCTCATCGACGCCCGACGCAAGTCCTGGAGGATACTCTCTCTACCTTCGAGCAGAGTGAAACCGGACCCGGCAAAGCTGCGCGAGCCGAGCTGATTCAGCGCTACCGCGTGAAGGTCAAGGGCGAGCTCGACGATATCTGCAATGGTGTACTCCGCCTCCTGAACGACTGCCTCCTCCCCACTGCGTCCGATCCAGAGTCCAATGTCTTCTTCCTCAAGATGAAAGCTGACTACCACCGCTACCTCGTGGAGTTCAAGATCAGGGACGAGAGGACGGATGCCGCTTTGGAGACGCGCGCTGCGTACATGGCTACTGAGGTGATGCATCAATTCAGCAATTCATCTGGTCACTGCATCAAATATCATATCTTTGTTTCCCTGCATCTCGGCACATCTTTCTTTATCAATTATCTTCTAGGTCCAGACAGAATTAGTAATCTGTACAACGTGCTGATTCCTTGGATGATTTTGACGCATTGCAGGATATCGCTAAGGCAATATTGCGCGGATTGAGTCAAGCGTGAGCTCAGAGAGCTGGAGGCAGTCGGAGAGAGCTACTTGCTGGCAACAAGGAACAATACTCCAAGTAATCAACCTCCTATGTTAATGTAAAGCCCCAATAGATGTGGCGTTTTCGGTCCGAATACAAGAAAAACGTCAAACAATATATGTGGCGCTTTTGGTCTTGACACCAGAAAAACGCCAATTAAGGTGACCCTTTTAGCTAAAAATGTGCTAGTTTGGTAAATAAGTTGGGAAGAATATTATATTGGTAAATATTTTGATGAAAGTGTGCTATTTGGGTTTTTTTTCCACAATAATATTAGTGACAAAGAGAAAAGAACATAGAATGTAAATAGAATGTAAAGTTTCATACAAGTACCCAGATGCGTGATATATAAATAACTACCTAAAAATGTATTACGCCTACAAAATTATTTTTCTCAATTCTGTAATCACCAAAAAAAAAGATTATTTGTAAATTCTAAGCTAAAACATTTTTATTCACTGATCTATACTGTTCCTTATTCCCGTTTAATACCGAGCAAGACAAACACGGATAAGCGCATGTGTAACTTCCGACTGCCGCTGAAGGAATTTATTCATGTGTTTTACTAATTGACCAGCTCGTACCCTTTGGCAACGGTAGGCACGAGGATCAAAGGCTCCTTCTTCTTGGTAGAAAGCCCGAACGCCTCTGTGAGAGTGATGTCCTCTGTCGTGACTCCCTTGGGCAGCTCCCAATCAAAGTGGTAGAGCAGCGCGGCGAGCGCAAGCCCGGTGGTGGGTATCGCGAAAGAGTAACCGGGGCACCCTCTCCTCCCTCCGCCGAACGCCAGCAACGAGAACCCGTAGTTCGCACCGACTGTCCCATCCAGGTCCGTCACCTTCCCTCCTTCCCCATCAAAGAACC
Organism: Alisma plantago-aquatica; assembly: GCA_963693085.1. NCBI lineage: Eukaryota > Viridiplantae > Streptophyta > Magnoliopsida > Alismatales > Alismataceae > Alisma > Alisma plantago-aquatica. Next base: position 350,917,271 of record OY856415.1, read on the forward strand.
TCTCCGGCATGAACTCCTCGGCCGCCTCCCACGCCTTGGGGTCCCTTCCGATGGCGTAGGCGTTGACCAGCACCCGCGTGCCCTTCGCGACGGCGTAGCGGCCGTTGTCGAGCGCGCAGTCTCGCATCGCCTCGCGTGGGACGAGGAGCGGCACTCCGGGGTGCAGCCGCAACGTCTCCTTGACGACGGCGCGCGTGTACTGGAGCGACGGCAGATGGTCTTCCGTCGGTGTGGAGCCCGGGCCGATTAGCGAACGGACTTCGTGCTGGGCTATGGATAGGGCCTCCGGGTGACGCGCCAGTTCCGTCATGACCCATTCTAGCGTCGCTGATGTTGTGTCTGTTCCGGCCACGAACATGTCCTGCGTCAGAAGACCGGTGGAAGTTGTGAATCAAGGAATCTGAAGCACATGCAATTGAAAAATAGAATAGTACAGTACGTATGGTGGTCGTTGAAAATCGCAACCAGCACCAAGTTCTCCATGTGGATGAACGGTGACAGAGTATATGGATGGTATGCATACAAATCAGAATGTTAAAAGTGAGTATAGGCTACACAAATGTTGTCTGTATTCCATTCATCTCGACATAATATTTCTTAATTGACTATAATGAGAGGAAAATTTATTTCTTTTTGTCGCAGTACCCCAAAAGAGGAAAATTTGTTTGGCCCATTCCGAGGGGTTGGATTGGAAACATAAGATATCAAGGCATGAAACATGAAGGAAAATTACTACTACAATTAGCTTTGTTGAAAATATATCCAGTATAGCGTCTCTAGGAAAATGATTCCCACACTATCACCAGCGGTGGAGTCAAACTTGGGTAGGGCACATGCCCACCCATGCAGTAATGTGGCTTCACCACTAAATATCACGTTTTCAGTTAAATTTGCCACTCTACTTAGTATTATTTGTTTTGCATACGGCTTCAACTATTTATTTAGTGAAATTAATTATATGTAAGTAATTATAATTAGTCTCCATCCTTACTCTCTCTTTCCCTCATAATTAGATAATTTTTATCTTCCTTAGAAATTCCCTTCTTTATCTTTGACGAGCTGTCATGTTCTCCATTTTCGTTGTGCAATTTGTGTAGAATAGGTTGCATGTGCCACTTTTTTTGTTTTCTGTCATCTTTATTCCTAGATATTACATACATTTAGCATTATTTGAGAGTCGCACAATTAAATTGTAGACGGACTAAATTTTAAAAATACTTGATCATGTTATATTAACTATATATATACATTGATTCGGATTAGTTGTTTATATTTTTTTTTGTTCTGATGGTTTCTTTAACTCATTTTCAAGTCTATACTCCACGGTGCACCGGAGTACTTGTTGAATCCTAGTCTAGTTCACAACTTTTTCTTTCCCCAATCAAGTGGTACGAATATGATGAACACACAATATGAATTTTCGAGCACGCATAATGGATGACAGTATACACAAATATACAAAAATATAATACACAATAACGTGGTATTATTTTGTTAAAATAAGTTTAAAATAAAAGAATAAATTAATAAATCACGTACGATAGATAAGGAATACACAAAATCCTTTGCAAATAATATACTTATAAAAATGTAACGTGTATAAAACAAAATAAAATACATGTACACAAACAAAAGCTAGTATAGATTACAAAATTAAGAATATATTAGACATAAATACTTACATCACATATTAAATATATAACATTTAGATTTGTCATATCAATGCCAACCTTCTTCCTTTCTCCCTCTTGTGAGCTACTATAATTGTGTGTGGTTCACACACCTAAAAGTACCAACAACAGAGTAGTGATCCATATACTTTTTGAAACTACAAAACAATGGTGCACATACATTTGGATGTTGGTACACTCCAACTATCTAAGTGCAGTCTACATGTTGGGATTTCAAGAGTAACTTAGCTTGTGTCCCATTTACACATGAAAATCTACCATCAAATGTTGTTTTGTGATCTAGATTTGATCCAAAAAGTGAGACTTTATCCTTGATCTAGGGATCAACATTGATTTATACTAACTTGATTTAGGTCTATACTCGATCTGTGTGACCCCAACTCCTATCCAACCCATATTACTTATGCCGACGGGTAGGAACAAGATTTTGAACACAATTTTTTTGTTTAGTAGGGAGCACTGGGAGATGTATTTCCTTGCATGCAGGCTTGAATATCTAATTTACTATAAGTAACATATAAATATATCAAAGTAATATATGCATATATAATATCATTTTTGTTTAAATTCTATATTTTTTTAATCTAACTCATGAAAAAAAAATTGTGAGTTTGGTAGGTCTACTTATGAAAAAAGATACAATGTTTTATTATTACATGTGAGTTTGGTAGATCTTTGTTGAAATGTAAACATTCTCGTTCAAGATTTTACTCCCAACTAGGGTTGTCACGGTCCGAATTGACTGACATGATTTCCGAACATTTACATCTGAAACCAAACCCGTCACAAGTGTCGGTCACTCTATCCAACCTAGTATCAACCCAAATTATTTAATCTTCAACCCTAACCGATCAAAATCAGGATTCGATTAACCAAAAAGAGGCCAGATTTTGTTGTAATTAAAACCTCTAAGATATGTGTCTTGAATTAAAACAATTACAAACGGGGTATTTTCTAGCCTAAATCTGAGTTTAGATTCATGCCTATCAAAACTGTGGGTGACCCTCCCTATGCTTATCCTCCTGCCCTATATCGCTTGCAACTTGTTGCGCTGTATATCTCAGAGCAAACGACGAGTTCTAGTTCTGCATGCTAATGTTTCAGGATTATTTAACATGGAAATCATATGATATATTGTTAGCAATAGAGCGGGACCGAGGGCATACCAGTACGACCGCCTTGACGTTGTCATCGGTGAGTGGGACCTCTAGGTCATTGCTCTTCTGCACCCGAAGTAAGACATCAAGGAAATCCTCCCGCTCCTCAGGCACCACCTCCCTCTGCTTCCTCTCCATCTTTTCGTCGATGATCTCGTCATAGACGGCTCTAAGGTCAGCGAGGTTCCTCTCCAACCTCCCAATCAACCCCGTAAACCCATTGACCCATCGCAACCTCGGAAAGAACTCTCCGAAATCAAACCCACCAAACAGCGCCTGTGTCTCCTCAAGCACCTCGGCTAGCCTAGCCGTCCCACCACTCGCGGCATTGTTGTACCGCATCCCAAACGCGACCCGGCACAGGACGTCGTTTGCTAGCTCGAGGAACGGCCTGCTGACGTTTACTGGCTTGCTGCGTAGCCTGTTGTTGCATGCAGCAGCGTCCTCGATGGCCCTCAGCATCCTGTTGACCTCCTCCCTCCTTATTTCCCGGAACCCTTTGACCCTCTTGGCGGACAGCAGCTCGGTGACGCAGATGCGGCGGATCATGCGCCAGTACGGGCCGTACGGGGAGAACGAGACGTCCGAGCACCCGAACGAAAGGTACTGGGACGCGAGGAGCTTCGGGCGGCTGCAGAGGTCCGCGTCGTGGGCTTTTAGCACCTCGGAAGCGAGCTCCGGTGAGGAGATGACGAGGGTTGGGATCTGGCCCAGGTGGAGGTGGAGGATGGGTGCTTTGAGCTTTTTGGCTAAGGAGGCTAGCGTGTGGTGCGGCATCGGTGAGGTGAGGAGGAGGTGGAGGTGGCCGATGAAGGGGAGTGATGGTGGAGATGGCGGGAGAGGGAGGGATTTGGCGTGCTGCTTTCTGAGCCCATGGAGGAGGAAGAATGCCAGTATAGCCGCGCATAGCAGGAAGAGGTCGGCAAGGAAGAACGTGGAAAACATGAGAATAGCCGTGAAACAACAATTGAAGCGAAATGAAAGATGACGAGGAGGCGGGAGAGATAGCTGCTTAGGCGTGATTTTGGCAACGGACATGGAACGGTGTATATATAAGCATAGTTACACACCCTTTAAGACATGGGTTCAAATTATCTGTGCCTATATGTGTGATCGGGAGATGTCATCCGTTAGATTGTGTGGCCCATGAGAGAGTGACGGTTTGGATTTAGTGAGCATACATGTACCGGCATAGGAGATTTGAGCCCTTAAGATATAGGTCTAGAATTGCATACATTGAGCAGCTAAGTTCTAGGTTCGCCAGCTAAGATGGAAAACACCAGTGGTGTGCCCAAGAAATTCTGTGATATACAATTATATAAGACCAACCATCTTCTCGTAACACGATCGTGTCTTTTTCTGCATGAGGGGTGATATACAATTCTAAATGACCAAAAAATTGGTGTATCGTGACTTTATCATATGCCGTTGTCGGGGAAGATAGTTACAAAACAGGACAAGATAGCATCACTGCTGCAAGACCCGACTCGATGAAAAACGGAGTTCAAATCAACTGCAAGATAGCACCACTGCTGCAAGACCCCACTGTCAAATACGAAACTTGGCACGTTGCACATTGTCAATGACGACGAAAATGTATGAGGAACACAGTTGGGACTAGGTCCGTCGTATAGGCGGGTGGGTTGCCGCGGTTTGTACCCTAGCACACGAATTTTTGGTTTCGAACGCAAGAAGAAAGTGTTGACATAGTTTCCCTTCCACAACACGTGCTGGGTTGAGATATATCTGAAACTAATGTAAACTATACTCTATCAAGTCTGTCTTGATCAATTTTGCTATATCCATATGTTTCAAATTTTTTATCAATGTGGCATACGAGTCATTGAGAAATTCTGCTACGTCTTCAGACGTGTCAATATGGTTCACCAACCTATTCGTTGGTGATGGTCAAATGTCAATGCGTTTTATATCGGCTTTGGGTGAAGGATTTTGTCACCAGTTTAAACATGCATGACCGAGGATAGACTAAACTCGTGTCGTATTTAATTCCTTGCTAGGGGACCCTATTAAGAGCACACAAAGCATTAATGGAATACTTCTACCAAACGTTAACCTGAATGAGCTCAGCAGCAGGATGAACTTACCTACGTAGTCGACTACCTGGCTGGTATCGTCATTGACACTTTGCATGACTCGTTTTCCTCTGAATTGGGAAGGAGACTTTTATAACGCAGTGTGAGGTTAATAACTAATCTATGGTTACGGAAACCCCAATCTTCGCTAAACCCTGTTTTTTGTTCAAATTTGACATTCTGAGCTATAAAATTGTGCAACGATCTACTAGTAGGCATCATTAAATTGTAGTTCATCGAAAAAAAAACCCATTTCAATAGTCTATTCTGAGTTTAGACTACAATGCCCGTGATTGCAGTAAAAATTTCAAGGCATGTTACCGTTTCTATGTCATTATGAGGTTGATTCAGTTCTGACTAATTCTGGAAACGGTCAATGTAAAATGTGTTGTTTGATTATTTCATAAGTGGGATTAATGAGTGAAGGGTAGAAATGACATAGAATACCATAATGCAAAAACAATGAGGTTTGCTTTGTGGTTTGATCGCACTAATATGCATTGCTATGCATTTTTCTCATTTTGACCAGACCATATTGTGAATTGTCTCCCCATAGAAGCATCTGAATGCAGTTTTATCGAAATAGTGGAATCAAATTCAGAAGCCACCCAACAAGTTTAATAAATGAGAAGTTGTTAGTTAAATCATGCATACATGTATCTATAAGTCAATGTAACAGACACTTATTCTCAACATCCTTATGAAGTTATTTATCTCTTCAAGTAGTCATCATACTTATTTTGATTAAATTTTTTATCATCAGGTTCTTTGGATCAAGTGAGTTTGTAAGAGTTTTCGACGTTCTAGGGTGTGAAGAGAAATACTTATTTTGAGAGAATCAAGGTTACATAGAGTCAGGAAATGGGATCCTATCTCAATGTATGATGTACTAAAAACACGACATAACATAATCTAAATTAATGCTAATGAACCTGAGTAGAAGAAGTCAAATTAGCTAATAAAATGGATAATAAATAATATAAAATAACACCAACACTCTCCCTCAAGATGAAGAGTACATGTCATGGATTCCCAGTTTGCCACATCTACATGATAAGGATGAAGGTGGAAGAGGCTTGGTAAAGATATTAGAAGTTTGTTCTTCAATCTTTATATATAGTGTAATTATATTCTTGCCATGAATTAGGTCTGGCATGAAGTCGCAATAAACCTCAATGTGTTTGGTATGTTCACAAAAAACAAGAATTTAGTTATGCATAGATGCTCGATTATCATACTTGAGAATTACTGGAGAAGAGAGAGGAAGACCTAGTTCTCGATGAATGGACATCAGCCATTGAATTTCATAACATGTGTGTGTCATAGCATTATATTCCACCTCATTACTAGAACAAGCCACATCAGACTGCTTCTTACTCTACAAACTGATGAGATGGCCACCCAATAGAACATAGAAACCAGAAATAGATCTCCTACAATTTACATCTCTAGCTCAATCAACATATGCTTAACATCGATATTGCTGGTTCCGGGGTTTACCTTGTCTGCGGGGGTCACAAAAGTGGCACTCGTGCGAGAGGGGTTCCTCGTCATAAAAAAAAACATATGCTTAACATGTCAAAGAGATATCTAGAGATTGTAGATTCTTGTCGAGGAGACCTCTGTCATGTGCACTTTTCAAATAGTGTAGGAATACCCATCCACAATAAACAACACTTTAGAACAAGATAACATGTCCCACTCACTACTATAGAAACAACGTTCAGTGTCGCTTTTCTGGGCGTCGGTTATTTAGGAAAACTGACGCCTATAATATTAGACGTCGGTTCTTTATGTAAACCGACGTCTATATTCGAAGACCAGCCAAACATGGGTACCACTTTGTATTCAGCGTCGGCTGGTTATAACAGACCGACGCCTAAAATCGCTCGCGAAATCCAATTTTCGTGCGAAAACATTTTAGGTCACCTACAACGTCGGCTTTTTAACAATTCACCGACGCCTATTTAAAATGAAAATTTGCATGAAAAGTCCCACTTTTAGTGTCGGTTATCCTTCGATAACCGACGCTGATAATGGTTCCCGCTAAAAAATTTAGGGTAAAGGTTGTCTAGTTGGGCGTCGGTGTCGTTTGTATTTAATAACCGACGCCTTTAAGAACTTAATAGATCCACGATCGATCGCACCGGTACCTGTTTCATTGTCTTCATCGCCCGCTAGCTGCTGCTCGATCGCCCGCTAGCTGCCTGCTGGTTCTTGCCGTCTCCGACGCTGCCTGTGCTTCCTCGCCTCGCCTCGCCGTCGCCGCCGACGGTGCTGCTGCTCTGCGTCGCCGCCGCCGCCCGCCACCTGCTCTGCTGCTCCTACGTCGCCGCTGCCCTAGCTTCATCCTGCGTTGCCGGCGCCGCCCGCTCCTTCCTCCCTGCTCACGCTCGCCTCGCCGCCTAGCTTCGGTCTGCTCTCCAGGTATTAGTCGTAGCCCTTCTCCCTAGCTTTTTACCTACATGCAGCAAACACGACCGTGGCTATGTTGGCCTACCACGGCTGTGCTGGGCAGCACGACTGTTTTGGACAGCACGGTCGTGCTGCCCAGCACGGCTGTGGTAGGCCAACACAGCCACGGCCGTGGTAGGCCAACACAGCCACGGCCGTGTTTGCTGTTGGTAAGGATATGAACAAATCTATATGTAATGCTTTATGTAAATTCTAGGAGACGAACAAATCTTTTTCTTGCATATATTTGTGCTTCTAATCCTAATGCTTGACCTAATTCAGTAAATTTTGATGCATGTTGAAATAAGATTTAAACTTGTCCATTCTAGCATCCTAATTTGATTTGATTAAACCCTAACATTGATGAAACCCTAACATCAATTGTGATGAAACCCTAACATGTACATATCTATTATTGTGTTTGTTGGCCTAGAAACTCATCCAAGATTTACTCATTAGGAGTAAATCTTGGATAGTCCCCAGTTTGGGACTGTTCTTGAACACCTAACCTCACTTAAGATGTAAGTGTATAATGTGTATTGGGTTTTCGAGAAAATTTCTCGAAAACCCAATACACATTATACACTTACTAGTGAGATTAGGTGTTCAAGGATGGGATAAGTGGTACACATTTATTATATATAAGAATGACATCACATCTGTTTGTTGGAGTAAATCTTGGATAGGATGTAAGTGTATACCCTAATCCTAATATATACTTGTTTACTCTTTGATCATAGAATGGATAGATCATGGATGTCCATTCGCAATCGCTGCACCCCAGAGTTTATATCTGGTCTTGATCAGTTTGTTAGATTTGCCGAGGAACATAGGAAAAAACCTACAGATAGGTTCTACTGTCCATGTAGGCCTTGCGGTAACAACTTGAAAGTCAACACTGGTGAGGAAATCAAAAGTCATGTCATGTGCAATGGGATTGTACAAGGCTATACAGAATGGTACTGGCATGGAGAGATTTCAAACTCGAAACCAGTAGATGTCGATAGCAGTGCTAGGGTGGAAGAAGTGCTAGGGTGGAAGAAGAAATTGCCTCTGATGACGTAGATGTGAACGAACCAGTTCCAGTAGACATCGTTGATGTGATGCTGGACAGTTGTAGGGTAGAGCACACCAATCCACTTCCTATCTTTAGAAACATTGTGCATGATGCTGAGATACTGTTATACACAAGCTGTGCTAAGTTTACGAAGCTTAGCGCTGTGTTGAGATTGTATAAGTTGAAAGCTAATAATAGATGGAGCGACAAAAGCTTCACTGAATTGTTGACTTTGTTGAAAGAAATGCTTCCTAAAGGAAACGAGCTGCCAATCTCAACATACCGGGTAAAGAAAATGTTGAGCCCAATGGGAATGGAGGCCAAGAATATACACGCATGCCCGAATGATTGTGTATTATTTCAAAAGGACTATGTAGATTTGAAAGATTGTCCAAAATGTGGTGCGTCACGGTATAAATTGATGACTTCGGGGGAGTCCAAAACTGATTCTCCTGCCAAGGTGTTGTGGTATCTACCTATAATATCACGGTTTCAATGCTTGTTTGCAAATCTGAAAGATGCGAAGAATTTGAGGTGGCATGCAGATGTTAAGAAAAATAATGATGGGATCCTACGACATGCGTCTGATTCCCCACAGTGGAACAAGATTGATCTATTGTACCCCAAATTTGGTGAAGAAGATAGGAATCTAAGACTTGGGCTTTGTACAGATGGGATGAATCCGTACGCGACATTGAGCAGCCAACATAGCACTTGGCCAGTCATGCTTGTTATATACAATCTTCCTCCCTGGCTGTGTATGAAAAATAAGTACGTTATGCTGTCATTGTTGATATCGGGCCCTAAACAACCCGGAAATGATATTGATGTTTATCTTGAACCTCTGATTGATGACTTAAAGAAACTTTGGGCTGAAGGTGTGATGACCTATGATGATTCAGGAAGAGAGACATTTCGTTTGCATGCTATGTTGTTTTGCACTATTAATGACTTTCCACCATATGGGAATTTGTCTGGATATAGTGTGAAAGGAGCTAAAGCGTGTCCTATATGTGAAGAAAACACTGATTCAATAAGACTAAAACATGGCGGCAAGACTGTATATCTTGGTCATCGAAGGTTTCTTTCAAAATTCCATCTGTATCGTAGGAAGCGCAAAGCATTCAATGGATGGAATGATGAACGGAGTGCACCTAAACCTATACCAGGGGATGTTTTTTATGAAAGAGTAAAAGACATTGTCAATGAATTTGGTAAGAAATCACAATGTAGTATGGCCACACAGAGTGACAATTCTTCATTCAAGAAGAAGTCAATATTTTAGGATCTTCCTTATTGGAGTTCTTTGACAGTCAGACATTGTATCAATGTAATGCACGTTGAGAAAAATGTCTGTGATAGCATCATTGGTACTCTGTTAAATATACCAGGTAAGACTAAAGATGGGATAAAATCCAAACTGGACCTACATGAAATGGGAATAAGGTCAGAATTAACAGAATTACGTGAAATGGGTAATAAAAGAACATACTTACCTCCCGCTTGTTACACGTTGTCTAGAAAGGAGAAGAAAGCTTTTTGTGAGAGCTTGGTAAATGTTAAGGTGCCACATGGTTACTCATCCAACATCCGTAGATTGGTATCAATGAAAGATCTGAAGTTGATAGGTCTTAAATCTCATGATTGTCACACTCTAATGCAATAAATATTGCCCCTAGCAATTCGATCTATATTGCCGAAGCATGTAAGGTTTGCAATCACCAGACTTTGTTTCTTTTTCAACAGTCTATGCAGCAAAATTATTGACCCTGATACTCTCGATAATTTGCAATTAGAAGTGGTTGTTACCCTATGTCAGCTTGAGATGTATTTCCCTCCTTCGTTCTTTGATATCATGGTACATCTTGTTGTCCACTTGACTAGGGAAGTGAAAATGTTGGGACCAGTTTTCTTGCATTGGATGTATCCCTTTGAACGATACATGAACATTTTTAAAGGTGATGTTCGAAACCGTTATCGGCCTGAAGGGAATATTATTGAAGGTTATGTGGCGAGAGAGGTTATGGATTTTTGCAATGACTTTCTGAGTGGTAATAGCACTCCTGTTAATGACAAGAATATTGAGGAGGGCAAAGGAATTTTGGGATCACGGGTGTAAGTAATCAGCCGTGAGAAGTTGGAACAAGCTCACTTGTATATTTTACACAACATGGACAAAGTGAGTGTTTATATCGAGGAACATACCAATTTCATCAAGAGACAACATCCTCGAGAAAGTTCAGTGTGGCTTGCTAGAGAGCATAATAAGACTTTTACTAAGTGGTTTGAAGATAAAGTCTTACAACAACTATATCAAACACCAAATGATATTACAGAAACTATCAAATGCCTCACCTTTAAACCAAAACCGAATGTTATGTCTTATGAAGGGTTTGACATTAATGGGTTCACATATTACACAACGCGCCAAGATGATAAGAGTGTCATCCAAAACAGTGGGGTCACTCTTCAAGCGTCGACTATGTATTTTGCAAGTGCAAAGGATAAGAGTCCACGTGAAGCCAAAATGTCATATTACGGTGTCATTGAAGACATATGGGAGTTTGACTACATAGATTTCAGAATTCCACTCTTTAAATGTAATTGGGTTGATAACACCAAAGGAGTTATAGTGGATGAATTGGGTTTCACTTTGGTGAACTTTGAAAAGATTGGCGAGAAGGGTGAACCATTCATATTGGCATCACAGGAAAAACAAATATTCTATATCGATGATCCTGCAAATGATAAATGGTCGGTTGTTCTTCATGGTAAAAGACAGTTCATTGAAGATCCTATAGATGAAGAAGAGTACTATGATAAGTATGATGACTCTAGTCCATTCTCTGTTGGGTTGCCAACTCCACAAAATATTGAAGCTAATGATGACTTATATGTGCGCGGAGATCACAATGAAGGATTGTTAATTGATAAAAGATCACAATTTTAGAGGCATGTATGTTTATATTTTTTATTGAAGCTAAATGTTTGCTTATTGAAGCTAAATGTTTATACAAATGCTAAATATTTGCCTTTTTCTAGTTAATACAAATGCTAAATGTTTGCCTTTTTCTAGTTAATACAAATGCTAAATGGCCTGCTACATGAAAATAATCTAAAATCCAAAGCCCTAGAATGAGTCAAGTTCAAGTCAAAATGGCTACAAGTGTGCGTTTTGGGTTTTGTATGTAAACGACCTTAGAACATCTATGTAATCACTTGTAATGATGAATTGACTTGTAACTTAGAAGAGAAAAATGATTGGGACAAATTTCACCAAGTGCTAATGAATTTAAATGCAAATTAGAAAATGGATTACAGGCACTTGGTCGGTCGAGTTTTCCTGGATTGAAACTCGACTGATAATCCTTGGTCGATTTTCAGAAGATTGCATCGGTCGAGTTCTGTGAGTGCACAACTCGACCGATGCAATATTTAGAAAACCGACCAAGGATGATCGGTCGAGTTTCAATCCAGGAAAACTCGACCGACCAAGTGCATGTAATCCATTTTCTAATTTGCATTTAAAGTGATTAGCACTTGGTGAAATTTGTCCCAATCATTTTTCTCTTCTAAGTTACAAGTCAATTCATCATTATAAGTGATTACATAGATGTTCTAAGGTTGTTTACATACAAAACCCAAAACGCACACTTGTAGCCATTTTGACTTGAACTTGACCCATTCTAGGGCTTTGGATTTTAGATCATTTTCAGATTTGATGTTTCATTATCTTCTAGTTAATACAAATGCTAAATGTTTGCCTTTTTAATGAAATTTTCAGATGGCTGACCATGATGAGCATGATGTCCATGATGAGCATGAAGTCCATGATGAGCATGCTGTCCATGACGAGCATGGCGAGGATACCATTGTAACTTCTAAAAACATATCCTGTATTTCTATAAAATTCATTATCTTCTAGTTGTGTCATATATCCCATATTTCTATATTGTTCTAATTCAGTGTGTTTATTTTTGTCAAATTTTAGGTTGATGATGCACATGTACCCACTGAAGCACTGGAGCAACTTGATGCGCAACACCAAACACTTAACAAGAAAAGGGGCATCACTCTGTTGAAGAAGTTAATAGCGCTAAGTGGTAGTGGATCCAAATTGGTTGTGGATTTTGATAATGGAGGAAATGCAATTGGAGTGAACCGCAATAATTTTGTAAACTATCTTGGGTGTGTCACTCGAAGCCATTGTGGTGTTAAGTATGATAATTGACATAAAGTTCCTCAGGGGAAGAAAGACTTGATATGAAGGATTTATGCGTGAGTTATTATTATTTGCAATTCTATTTTGTAGATTACAAATTATATTATTTGCAATTCTATTTTTGGATACTAGTTAATAAGAATTCTATTTTACAGAATCTGTTTGCATTGGATGAGAAGCTGCATCGTAAAAGCATGATGCAACACGCTGGAAAGATGCTTAGGAACTATAGGACAAATATGAACAGAGAATACATAAAAGATGGTGATAAGAAGAAGAAGTCAGCCCTTGAGCAGTGGAACTTCTTGGACAAAGAAGATTGGGACAATTTTGTTGCTTGAAGAAAATTTGAAGAATTCAAGGTATTAGGCGTCACTCCCAATTTAATTAATATATGTTGTAGTCACCTATTCAAGATTAACATTTAGTGGTACTAACCAAAACATTAATGTGCATACTAACTAGGCCCTCAGTGACGTGCAAAAAGCAAGGCGTGCACTGAATGTGCATGACCACACTATGGGTCCAAAGGGCTATGCAAGCGTTCGCCAAAGACTACAGGCGGAGTCTGCGGCTACTCAGGAGTCTGCTCCTACTCAGGAGTCTGCCACACCCATGCCTCGCCATGATATCTGGATAGCTGGGAGGCAAAACAAGATGGGTGAAATAAAGAAGCCCATAACTGCTGAGGCGGATGCGAAAATGGTAAAATACAACTCTTAGAGTAATCGTTTGAATATTGATTATTTGTGGTGTTAACTTACCAATTTCTGTTGATGGTGATTAGCGGGAGCTGCACGAGCAGAGGAAACAAGGCACGTTCATCCCTCAGGGCACAAGGGATGAATTGACAGTTGCTCTGGGTAACCCAGAGCATCCTGGACGTGTTAGGGGTGCGGGAGCTGGTGTGGGCATCAAAGCATTCTTTGGGCCATCCCAGCGCAAACCCAGAGTGGGACTTTCACAAGAAGAGGTAACCTATTCTTTTTTTAGAATGTTACTACAAAAGGGAATTCAATAATAAGAAGCTAATGTTTCTTTTATCCATGTATAGGAGAATAAGAGAGTCGAGGATGTAGTTGCTAAGAAGGTCAATGATATAGTTGCTGAGAAGGTCAAGGAAGAAATAGTGCAGTGGCAGGCATCTCAGGCTTCCAATCAGCCTATGGCGACCCACTCTTCTCCTGATGCACAGACTGTGAGTAATCCTGGAGACCCATCGCCTACCACGTCTTCTGTAAGTATTGTTTATGACATTGTAGCTAGTCTTTTCAAGATGATATGTTCGAAAGGTGATATGTATATATGTATAACATTCTTTACGTAAATTTGTAGGCATTGAAGCCATGCCGCTTAAGAATGCAAGACTATGTTATTGCAGAGGCGAATGCTTACCAGTCCCTTCCTGGGGCAACATTTCATGGGACTCCAATGCCACAAGGCTACGTTCGTGTGAGCCCAATATGTGTCTTACCCGATTGGAGGGAGCTGCATTGCCATATGTCGACCTAGATATTGATACACTTGGTGAGGCAGAAGGCGGGGTGATATTGTGGCCCAAAGCAGATGTCTTCTACACTACTGAAATTGTAAGATAAATTTACATTACATTAGATTGTTAATGTGTATATATGAGGTCAACTGATCTGAAATTATATATACAGGTTAAAAAGAAGACACCCGGAGCACCTAGGCCTCCACCTCCACTTCCTGCATTACCAAGTTGGGTTCCAACTGACCTAAAATACCCGTTAGGTCCTACTTGTAGGGGAATGGCATGTTGGCTACGGGCACATAATATACATTGCCCTATAATTGTTTCTTTAGAAGAAGATTATGCTGGTCAATCATACGATAGCTCTTTATTTATACAAGATATTATTGAGCTGTTTATGTATGATTGGCTGAATACATCAATGATAGAGACATGGATAAGGTGAGATCTTGTTTATACATGCATATACCTTGTGTAAGATTCGGTGATCTGGTTTCTTATATATTAATGCATATGTAATACATGTTTTGCAGCTACTTAGTCGAAGATCAATGCAAACAATTTGCATTTGATCATGTGAGTTTTTTGATTCCATCATTGATTAGTATGGTAGCTAAAGACCCTGATAGTGTTCAACAATACTGTATAGATGCTTTTAGAATTTTCGGTCAGCAAAAGAAGACGATAATAATAGCTCCATTCAATGTCAAGTAAGTTTACTTTATTTATAATTTGGACTTAAGAAAATTCCATTTTTATTGTGCATTTTGAGTTATTAATTTTTAACTTTTTTACCTCTAGCGGTAGACATTGGGAGTTACTAGTTATTATCCCCGAGAAGTTCACTGTTTATTAACTAGATCCTGCGGGAAGTACATTGAACACTAAAATTGGACACATATTGAGAATGCCATTATTCTTCTGAGAAATATTTCATTTTTATATCCGTTAACATCTGTTATTACATTACTATTTAATTATGCAATTTACTGTGTTACATTAACATGTAGGGGTTTAGATGCATTCAAAAATGCTGGAGGAAATGTCCCAAGGAGAAAGAACCAGCCAATAATTTGGGAGAACGTAAAAGTTAGTTCCCGACTCCAATGTATATATTATTTATGTGAACTGTGCTTAGTTGTATTTTTTAATATTTTGTATGTTTCAATTTATAGTGCGCTACACAAGACAACGGCTGGGCATGCACATACTATGTGATGCGATTTATGCAGATGATTATCCGACATGCCGCATTGGATATTAATACCATACATGAGGTATTATATATAGTCTCATTAGTTAGTATGAAATATATCAATCTTATTTTTATATTATTACTTATATATATACATCATTCTCTTTGCATGTGTTTAAAACTGACCACACTATAGGTAAACGCTTAAAAAATATACATGCTCCATATACGATGGAAGCATTAAATGAAATAAGAGAAGAATGGGCAAAAGCCATACAAGCAGTGGCGATTGTAAGATATAATTGGGATGCTGATAGCGATGCTGAATGATATTTTATAAATGAATATTTCTGAATATTTATACATGTCTGAATGTTTCTACGTGTATTTGAATGTTTCTACATGTGTGAATGTGAGAATTGAATTGATGTATGAATGTATCTACTTGTGTGAAAAAATATTTGTTGATTTTGCAGGTTTGTGGCCTGTTTGTAGGCTGATATCAATGGATGTCGTAAACCTGCAGTTCAGAAAACTAAACTACAGGTTCTCATCCTGCTGACCAGCCACAGCAGGCCTGCAAACTGATAAGAAAAAAAATCAAAGTATAGGCATCGATTATTTATAGAACACCGTCATCAAAGGCCTACAACGTCGGTTATTTGATAAAAACCGACACCTAATATGACAAACAACTCGATAATATGACAAACAAATTGACCGTGTAGGAAAGCACGGTCGTGGTGGAAAAGGCATCACTTATTAGTATAAAACTGACGCCTATAGTACTAAACACGGCCATGCAGCGAAGCACGGCCATGCTTCGCCGTGTCGTCTGGGTGTATGGCGTCGGTTGTTAAGTTGTTAACCGACGCAGAAAGTGTCCTAGGTGGTGCTCTTTTTTGTGGCGCGAACCTTATAGACGTCGGCCAACTATATATAACCGACACCTATATGTCATATAGGCGTCGGTTAGAAAACTGACGCCGAAGAGTTCGACCTTTAGCGGCGCCCACATAGGCGTCGCTTGAAAACCGTCGCCAAAGGGGGTTTAACAACCGACGCCAAAGGCTATTTCTGTAGTAGTGACTCTCATGCAATGTTGTCATTTCCCCCAACATTGAAGCTTCCCAACTAGGGTGTTGAAGGGCATCACAATAGTTTTTGGGATTTTGAATAGAGTCAAGATGCTAGACAATGGTTTTAGCATTATGATAAATCTTGGATAGGCAACATGTATGAGATATAGGGTGGCAAAGATGCAAGATCATATAGCTTTCTAGATAGCCATAGGGCATGATAGTCATATGTTGTGAACATGGTGTTGAGTCTATGCCGAAGGAGGAGGAATGATAGGGTGTTGCAGGATGGGTTATTTATCAGTTGGATTATAAAGATCAAACTCAAATAACTCAGTTGGAGACTAAGATTGAGGTGAGAGGATGTTGACATAGAATCAAAGAACATATCATATTCTTGAAAACTAATGTCAGTAGAGACATACATGTGATAATTTCTTATATTTTCACAACAATAACCTTTCTGAAAAGTAGAATAGCTAAGGAAAATCAGTTTTACAGAGAGGAGATCAAGGTTATCCAATGTTGACTCAAATCTATGCACAAAGTGTACACCTAAAGACACACAAAGGAACATACAAATCTATTTGTGTGCAAAAACTATTGAAAAGGGGGTCTTGTTTTAAAGAACAAAAGATGGTTTTCAATTGATAATGTAAAAGGATAAGAGCATAGTCTTGGGCCAAAAGCTCAGGTAATTTATTCTAAAACATAAGAGAACGAGAGATATCAAGTACATAATGAGATTTACATTCTACTATCCCATTTTTATTGGGGTGTGAGTGCATCAATGTTGTGGATGATTGCAGTTCTAGAGGAAAAGAAGAAACCACAGCTGAAACATATTCTAATAAAAAAATTATCCAAAATATTTTAATGGGTTTATTAATTGAGTTGAAATCATTTTATAAAAATTTTAAAAAATAACAATTATCTCATCATGAGATTTCAACAAATATAACCATGTCATGTGGGAGATAGCATTAGCTCGATGGAGAAGGCCTGAGCTCCCTAGAGTAGGGACTCGAGTTCGAATCCCCAATTGTGTAGCTTTAGTAATCTTTGGTCTTGTCATGCACCTCGACCTCTACGTGAGTTTACTCTATTGACCCTGATGTGCGGGTAGTTTTGGAAAGTTGAGGATTTATGCCGCCAGGGGGCATAGTCGTGGCGCTTCCTTGGGGTTGGTTACCATGTCATCCAAAAAAAATAGACTACAAATGTCACTATGAATAGCATTAAATATAACTTTAGAATAGATACTATATTTTCTAGGGAAAGAAATCCTATAGTGCTTCTTAAACTAATGCATGTCACATGTTAGACTTTGTAAACTATATAAAAAGGGCTTTAAGTGCTTCAACTTTTTAAGAATGGGATGTATGTAATGTTGGTGAAGCTGAAGAAGTGTGCTAACAAGAAGGATAGAAGAAGGAAAACTATTACCAAATTAATAAAGGTCACCGACTCTAGAACCTAAAACAATTGTCCTAAAATTCTAAAAATCATGTATCACAAAACCGTGGCTAGAAACAGTGATGATGTAAGTAAATAAATAAACCAACTTAGCAAAAGAAATTAAATTAAAGGGAAAATGAGTATATAATAAACATATTGAAATGTGAAACTAGGTGTGATATTAATACTTCTACATTATTGAAAAAATTTGATGGGCCCATCTACCTTAGTGAAAAATGGGGTAGGAATATGTGGTTCAATGGAGGAAAGGGGGTGTCTTGTACCAGGCATATGTTTAATGGTCCCAGAGTCAATAAGACAACTAGATGCTAGCCTGGAGGTCCAGACATTACCTTAGTTGGAGGCAACATCTTCCAAAAATGTCACAACAGATTACATAGTCATATATCCTAGGATCTGGTGGATTATAGAGGAACCTATTGAGATGGCATGCACAAGTTTCTCATATTCAGTTGAAGACATGGTAACAGATTATCTGATCCTTGGGGGACATGGGAAACCGTAGAGCTATGGTCGCACCCCTAGTGATGATTGTGCTTCTAATAACAAATTTCCTCCATGTTGTCTAACTTGTTGAGAAAGTGCATTGTGGCATACGAGACATTCACAACCATATCCTCATCCATGAGCAATGACAACAATCACTAGTTGTGATTTTGGAAGTGTAGAAGACCAGTGGAAAATATGAAACTATTGGAGATGAGAGAAAACATCTTCTGGAGTGGAAAAATTTTCTCCTGCCAAGATAATGTTGCAAACTAGAGCATATCCTAGATTAAGGCCATTGAGAAATATGGCAATAGCAATATTAGCTCATTAATTGGTTTGATCCTCAGAAGGAAAAGATTGAAAACAATCAAGTTGTTGAGACAAGTTGAAAATAGAATCAAAGTACTTATCAAGGGCCCTATCACTCTAATATTCACCAAATAATTTATCCCAAATTTTATAAAGCCTCAAAGAATTATTTTCCCTCTTGTAATGACTACATGAAGTGTTGCATAATTCCTTCATAGTTTTTAAAACATGTACATGGAGGTAATGGAAGGTTCCATGCCATTATATAGGCAAAGTTTCACTTGGCTATTTCCCTATTTCAATTCAAAGGTATCCTAAGTAGGTTATTAAAGTGTATCGTAAGTAGGTTTTTTGATGAATCACCTTGTCTCTAGACTCCCATATGGTTTGGATATAATTCATCCAAAGTAGGTAAATATCTCCATTCAACATAATTATGGAGATAGGAGTATTGTCATCATAGACAATGGACTGAGATGAATATTTATCGAAAGCCATGCCTTTAGCAAAACAAAAAGATCATACCAATCGGATGTTAGTGGAGAAAGATATAAAAGTAGTCATACCAATAGAAAAACATGAGAGAAGGATATCACAGTAGAACACTAGTAGAATTATGGTGGATATGAGCAATTAGTGGTAAGATGCTCAGTGATAGGAGAAATGCAAAAAGAAACAAAGCTAGAAGAACTCTCACTAAATGACACAATATGATAGGAAAAAGACAATAGATCAGTAACACTTATTGGCACTCACCCATGTACATAGGGAATATACATGGGGTGGAAACTAACAAAAAGTGAAGTCTCAGCTTGTTATGACCTTATTTTGAGAAGAAAATCCCTACCATGATGAGACTAACACGACACAAATCATATCGACGTGATTATGATGAAGGGGAGGAGTACTCATCAGATTCTCACAAAGTCTGCTACACTAGAAAGGGCCCAATCAAGGAGCCTTGGGTGCCACTCTAAAGGAGATGGCGAACTACGAACCCTCTACTAAAGATCTAGCAAATTGGGAACATTAGGATAGAGATTGTCATCATGGACAAGAGCCCTGTTGGTAGTTGTAGTAATGACGTACTAGCACATGACTTCTAGTTGCATGCCTAGGGGACACCAACGGTGGCTAGCCACACATGACGTTGTTTTTGGCCAGAGAAAGTAGGAGACGAACACAGGGAAGGGGAAGGGGAGAGGATGGGTGTCAGCCAATTGAGTGGAGGAGAGAAGAAGAAGAAGAATGATAATAGGAGAGAAAGGAACCTCCTTTTTGGAAACTAGATGACTTCTATGATGCCATGTGAATAGAAATTCTTATAATGAGAGAGTAAGGGTTATAATGAGTTATATACATAGCATTGTTCCAAGGTATGATCCATCACAAACACAATATAACATAACTAAATTGATGCTAATGAGACTGAATATAGAAAGCATGATTAACTAGTATAAGGGAAAATAAGTAACATAAAATGTCGCCAACATATCGTTTTCCTGACTTCTACATGGGAAAAATAAATACTAGAATGCATGGTATTTGGTTAATATCTCAACCTAGGAATCAAAACAATAACTTATATTTGAAACACATATTACAATTGCAATTAAAATATTCAATAATATCTCAAAGTTTAAAAACTTTGAAGTAGTGATTTTGGGTGATTTGAAGGATGTTTGAAAAGAGCATCGATTATGGATGAATTTCATTAATTCAATTTGAGAAGCTAGATACAAATATTTTTTCATTATTCATTTTTATGATATTATCATGGTTAACAAATTATGTTTTGTCATTTTTTGTGCATTTATGTTTTGTATTCAACATTGTAATTCAAAATAAGTATATAATATCTCTAAAGAGATGAGTATAGGTTACAAGTGAAATACACATTTCTTGAATGACTATTTTCATTCCAATTTATAGATTTGGTTATTAATGTGAGTTGATTTACTTCTCTGATAGGGTTTACATGAAATCACTTGAATTCAAATTCCTATTTGAGCATAGGGTTCATTATATTTAAGTGTATATAAAGTTTCCACTAGAATCTCCAATGCCCCATTCAATCAACCACTAAATGATCAGCAATCAAACAAACTTCTAAATGTTGAAATTATTGAAGTAGATAATTACTTTACAATTTTCATGATTTATTTTTTAGCAAAATCCCAGAGTGCTAGGTCCATCTAAGATGGGAATTCTTAAATGTAAAGTGTTCAATGTTAACATTGTATTTTCATTTTGACATCTCTAGCATGCATGTAGTATGTATATATCCAAATATGGTTTTCGTATTAAGTAATCAATGTTTTAGAAATTATCTATTCAAAGATACCACTCTAGTTATATTCAATTCTTTTGTCATATATAGTCATATTAGATCATAATATCTAGTTGAAAAAAATCTGACCAACATAGTTGTCAATAAATAAATTAATCAATCTAATATACCCATAATAATGTAGATACTTAGATAGGTATCTATGATAATAAGGAAAATATAGGCATACCGATAGGTTGATTACATGAGGAATTAGCCTAGAAGACATTAAACCAAAATGCTATAGACTTAATGAATTATATGGTTACTTAAGTAAACTTGATCACCTATAAATAACAAGGGGACCAATTGTGAGAACCCCATGCACTACCACAAAAAAGACCTTTGGCGTCGGCTATTTAGACGCTTTAGCATTAGTTTCCAAGTGACACCCAAGTTGGCACCACTAAAAGTCAACATCTTCAGCATCAGTTTCTAACCGACGTCATAACCCTTCCCGCCACCGAAAATACACCAGTAAGGGAGCTATAGGCGTCGGCTATTAAGGAAAACCGACACTATATCATTATTAAAGATGTCGGTTAATAAATAAAAACCGACGCCATAACCCTTCCCACCACCGAAAATGCGCCAGCAAGGGAACTATAGGCTTCAATTATTAAAAAAAATCGACACTATATCATGATTAAAGACATCAGTTAATAAATAAAAATCGACGACATAACCCTTCCCGCCACTGAAAACGTGCCAACAAGGGAACTATAAGTGTCATTTTTTCGCTAATCACCGACGCCATAACGGGATAAAAATGTCAGTTTTATGCTAATAACCAATGCTATATCCATGCCAGCACGACCATGCTTCCCAACATGGTCGTGGTACCTAGCCATAATAGGCGTCGGTTCTTACAAATAACCGACGCCAGCCATGGAAGAGACGTCATTTTTTTTCTAATAATCGACGTTGTGTGTCTTTGGTGTCGATTTTATACAAATAAGCGGCGACTATGTTCTAGTTTTTTTCTTATCAGTTTGTAGGCCTGCTGTATGGCTGGTCAATAGGATGTAGAACCTACAGTTTAGTTCTGAACTGTAGGTTTACAACATCCATTGATATCATCCAACAACATGCCAAAAACCTACAAAGTCATTCACATTCAGACACATGTATTGATCAGATACATGTAGAAACTTGCAAAGTCATTTACATTCACATTCAGTTCCATTCATTTCATCTCTTGTCACATTCAGACATTCATGTATTGATCAGAAAAAGTCATTCACATTCACACATGACAATTCAGAAAAAGTCATTCACATTCACACAAAAATAATTATGAGAACGAAGTTTAGAAATATCATTCTTTATTCATCATCATCATCATTGTCATCATTGTTCCAATTATATTTAAAATTCCCACTACTTGTAGGGCTTTTGCCCATTCTTCTCTTACAACATATAATTCCTCCCTCGTATAGGGAGTATGTACATCTAATAACTTTCCTCCTGTGCTGAAGTCAGTTTTAAACACCTGCAAAGAGAATGATGAATATATATAATTAATAATATATAATAAGATTGATATATTTCATATTATCTAATGAGACTATATATAATACCTGATGTATAGTATTGATTTCCATTACGACATATTTGATGATTAGGTCTATAAATCGCATCACATAGTAGGCACATGCCCAGCCGTTGTCTTGTGTAGCACACTATAAATTGAAACATACAAAATATTCAAAAATACAAATAAGCACAGTTCACATCAATAATATATACATTGGAGTTGAGAATTTACTTTCACATTCTCCCAAATTAGTGGCTGATTCTTTTTCCTGGGGACCTTTCCTCCAGCTTTTTTGAACTTTTCTAAAGCCCTACATGTTAATGTAACACATTAAACTGCATTATTAAATAGTAATGTAATAACATATGTTAACAGATATAAAAATATGAAATATTTCTCACAGGAATAATGGCCTTTTCATTGTGTGTCCATATAATGTATTCGATTCCTTCCCCGTAGGATCTAGATAATAGACAATGAGAATCTTGGGGACAATAACTAGTAACTCCCAATGCCTACCACTACAGGTAAGAAAGTTAAAAATTAATAACTCAAAATCCACAATAAAAATGTAATTTTCTTAAGTCCAAATTACTAGCAAAGTAAACTTACTCGACATTGAATGGAGCTATTATCACCGTCTTCTTATTTTTACCAAAATATTCAAAAGCATCACAGTAGTATGAAGTAACTGAAGAAGGGTATGTATCTACAAGACTAATCAAAGATGGAACCAAAAATCCCACATGAGAAAATGCAAAATATGTACATATCGTGTGTAAGTGGATGCAAAACATGTATTACGTATGCATTAATATATAAGAAACCATATCACCATATATAAAACAAGGTATATGGATGTATAAACAAGATCTCACCATATCCACAACTCTATCATAGACGTGGTTAGCCAGTCATAATGAAACAACTCCAAAATATCTTGTATAAATAGCTTGTTATCGTATGATTGACCTACATTAATACATATGCATTAATGCGTATGCAAAATTTGTATTACGTATGCATTAATATGTATGCAAAACTTGTATACATAGATTGTTATCGTATGCTTGACCTAAAACATCCTCCAGAATAGTAACATTTATAGGAAAATTTGATTCATGTTCGCCTATCCATACCGCCATACCCCTACAATTAGGACCTAATGAGGCGTGTAGGTCTGTTGGAAGCCAACTTAGTACTTTAGGAGTTGGAGGTGGAGGCTGAGATGTAGCGGGTGTCTTCTTTTTGACCTGTATATATAATTTCAGATCAATTGACTCATATATACACACTAACAAATTAACGTAATATAAATTTACCATACAATATTAGTATAGATGACATCTGCTTTGGGCCACATTATCACTCCGCCTTCTGCCTCACCAAACGTTTTAGAATCTGGGTGGGCATATGGCAGGGGAAGATCCCTCCAATCGGAAAGTATATGTATCAAGCTCACACGAACCGCACCAGCTGGTACTGGAGTCCCATGAAACATCTCCCCTGGAAGGGCTGTGTAAGCCTGTGCATCTACAACGATATATTCTTGACTTTTTAGACTGTATGGCTTCAACCCCTACAAATTTACATAAAGAATGTTATATACATATATACATAAATATATCATCTTGAAAAGACTAGCTATTATATATGTCATAAAAATAATTACAGTAGACGTGCTAGGTGGTGGGTCTACAAGATTACTCCCAACTTCTGCAGTAGGAGAAGAGTGGCCTGACACATGTACTATCTGAGTGGCAGTCTGAGATGCCTACCACTTGTTAATTGCTTCATTGACTCTCTTATCAAGTGCTTCCTCAACTCTCCTATCAAGTGCTTCCTCGACTCTCCTATCAAGTGCTTCATCGACTCTCCTATCAATTAACTGATCTACCTATACATGGATAAAAGAAATGCTAGCTTCTGATTATTGAATTCTCTTTCGCAATCACATTCTAAAAAAAAATAAGTTACCTCAGCTTGTGAAAGTCCCGCTTTTGGGACTGGTTTGCACTGTGATGGCACAAAGAACGCTTTGATGCCCACACTAGTTCCTGCACCCCTATCACGTCTAGGATTCTCTGGGTTACCTAGAGTAACTGTCAATTCATCCCTTATGCCCTTAGGGATGAACTTTCCTTCCTTCCTCTACTCGTGCAACTCCCACTAATCTCCATGAATAGATATTGGTAAGTAAACATAACAATAATCAATATCGATCGATTTCTCTAAGAGTTGAATTATACCATTTTTATAGCTGCCTCAGCAGTTGTGGGCTTCGTTATATCTCCCTTCTTGTTTTGCCACCCAGCTATCCACATAGAATGGCGAGGCAGAGGTGCAGGACCAATAGTAGAGGACTCCTGAGTAGCAACAGACTGAGCAGTAGACTCAACCTGTTGTCTTTGGCGAATGCCTACATAGCCTCTTGGACCCATTGTGTGGTCATGCACATTTAGTGCACACCTTGCTCTTTGAGCATCATTGATAGCCTTGTTAGTAAGCACATTGATTTGGTTAGTAACACTAAAGGTTAATCTTGAATAGGTGAATACATAAGAACATATATTAATTAAATTGGGAGTGGCGCTTAATACCTTGAATTCATCTGTTTTTCTTTGGGTAACAAAGTCCTCCCAATCTTTGGTGTCCAGATAGTTCCATTGCTCAGTGGCTGCCTTCTGCCTAAATTTATTTTTTAAAGAGAATATAAACAAAAATTACTAGTGTAGAGTTAGTCAAAAATTGATCAATGTCTAGAATTGGAAATCAATCAAGAATCTCTTCTCAGCGTCATGTATGTAATCTCGGGTGAGATTTGTCCTATAGTTCCTTAGGACCCTCCCACAGTGTTGCATCACACATTTATGATGCAACTTTTCATCCAGATCAAATATACTTTGCAAAATACAATTGCTATTAACTAGTATACTAAAAATTAGTAATCTACAAAAATAGAATTGCAAATAATAATAACTCACACATAGTTCCTTCCATACTAAGTCTTTCTTCCCCTTAGGAAATTTATGCCAGGATTCAAAAATAGAACTATAATGGTTGTGAGTAAGAACCCCAAGATATGAAATAAATGAGTTGTTGTTCACTCCAACTGGATTTCCTGCATGATCGAAATCCATAGCCTGTTTAAGTCCATTGCCCCTTTGCTATAGTAACTTTTTCATCATTGTGATGCCCCTCACTTTCTCAGTTTTTTTGCTGCTCGTCAAGTGCCCCAATTTCTTCAGGGGGTACATCACCAACCTAAAATTTGACAAAAAAACACACTTACATGATATAACTATAAATGAACATATAGATAGAAACCTCAGGGATATATTGTTAAAACATACATTATAGGGCAACGCATTGACATCCTCACCCTCACGGTAATCATCAACACGGTCATCAGGAGAATGCTCAACCATCTGAAAGTTCACATTCACATTGTAAAGTTCACATTGTAAAGTAATTCACATTGTAAAGTTCACATTCACATTGTAAAGTAATTCACATTGTAAAGTAATTCACATTGTAAAGTAATTCACTTTGTAAAGTAATTCACATTGTAAAGTTCACATTCAGAAAAATAAAACATATAAAAAATATAAAAATGCATGCCTCTAATATTGCGATCTTTTATCAATTAACAATCCTTCATTGTGATCTCCGCACACATACAAGTCATCATTAGCTTCAATATTTGGTGGTGTTGGCAACCCAACTAAGAATGGACTGGAGTCATCATACTTATCATAGTACTCTTCTTCATCTATAGGATC
This sequence comes from Alisma plantago-aquatica, assembly GCA_963693085.1. Lineage (NCBI taxonomy): Eukaryota > Viridiplantae > Streptophyta > Magnoliopsida > Alismatales > Alismataceae > Alisma > Alisma plantago-aquatica. The sequence continues at coordinate 350,943,639 of OY856415.1, forward strand.
TTCAATGAACTATCTTTTAGAATGAAGTACAACTGACCATTTATCATTTGCAGGATCATCGATATAAAATACTTGTTTCTCCTGTGATGCCAATATGAATGGTTCACCCTTTTCGCCAATCTTTTCAAAGTTCACTAATGTGAAACCCAATTCATCCACTATAACTCCTTTGGTGTTATCAATCCAATTACATTTAAAGAGTGGAATTCTGAAAACTACGTAGTCAAACTCCCATATGTCTTCAATGACATCGTAATATGACATTTTAGCTTCACGTGGACTCTTATCCTTTGCACTTGCAAAAAATAATGAAGATGCTTGAAGGGTGACCCCACTGTTTTGGACGACACTCTTATCATCTTGACACTTTGTGTAATATGAGAATCCATTTATGTCAAACCCTTCATAAGACATAACATTCAATTTTGGTTTAAAAGCAAGGCATTTGATAGTTTCAGTAAGATTATCTGGTGTTTGAGATAGTTGATGTAAGACTTTATCTTCAAACCACTTAATAAATGTCTTGTTATGCTCTCTAGCAAGACTCATTGAATTGGCTCGAGGATATTGTCTCTTGATGAAATTGGTATGTTCCTCGATATATACACTCACTTCGTCGATGTTGTGTAAAATATACAAGTGACCTTGTTCCAACTGCTCACAGCTGATTACGTTCATTCGTGATCCCAAAATTCTTTTGCCAAAATGCTCCTCAATATTCTTGTTATTAATAGGAGCATCATTAGCACTCAGAAAGCCATTACAAAAATCCATAACCTCTCTCACCACATAACCCTCAATAATACTCCCTTCAGGCCGATAACGGTTTCGAACATCACCTTTAAAAATGCTCATGTATCGTTCAAACGGATACATCCAATGCAAGAAAGCTGGTCCCAACATTTTCACTTCCCTAGTCAAGTAGAGAACAAGATGTACCATGATATCAAAGAATGAAGGAGGAAAATACATCTCAAGCTGACATAGGGTAACAACCACTTCTCTTTGCAATTTATCGAGAGTATCAGGGTCAATAACTTTGCTACACAGACTGTTAAAAAAGAAACAAAGTCTGGTGATTGCAAACCTTACATGCTTCGACAATATAGATCGAATTGCCACGGGAAATATTTGTTGCATTAGAGTGTGACAATCATGAGATTTTAGACCTATCAACTTTAGATCTTTCATTGATACCAATGTACGGATGTTGGATGAGTAACCATGTAGCATCTGAACATTTACCAAGCATTCACAAAAAGCTTTCTTCTCCTTTCTCAACAACGTGTAACAAGCGGGAGGTAAGTATGTTCTCCGATTGCTATTAACTACTTTTGTTAATTCTGTCCTTATTCCCATTTCACGTAGGTCCATTTTGGATTTTATCCCATCTTTAGTCTTACCTGGTATATTCAACAGAATACTGATGACGCTATCACAGACATTTTTCTCAATGTGCATGACATCGATACAATGCCTGACTGCCAAAGAACTCCAATAAGGAAGATCCCAAAATATTGACTTCTTCTTAAATAAAGATTTATCGCTCCGTGTGGCCATCGTACATTGTGATCTCTTACTAAATTCATTAGAAAAGTCTTTTACTCTTTCATAAACATCCTCCCCTGGTATAGGTTTAGGTGCACTTCATTCCTCATTCCGTCCATTGAATGCTTTGTGCAACCTACGATACGGATGGAATTTCAGAGGATACCTTTGATGACCAAGATATACAGTCTTGCCTCCGTGCTTTAGTCGTATTGAATCAATGTTCTCTTCACATATAGGACACACTTTAGATCCCTTGACACTATATCCAGACAAATTCCCATATGCTGGAAAGTTATTCACAATGCAAAACAACATAGTGTGCAAACAAAATGTCTCTCTTCATGAAGCATCATAGGTCATCACACCTTCACCCCTGAGTTTCTTCAAGTCATCAATCATAGGTTCAAGATAAACATCGATATCATTTTCAGGTTGTTTAGGGCCTGATATCAACAACGACAACATAACATACATATTTTTCATACACAACCAAGGAGGAAGATTGTATATAACAAGCATAACTGCCCAAGTGCTATGTTGGTTGTTCAATGTCCCGTATAGATTCATCCCATATGTACAAAGCCCAAGGCTTAGATTCTTGACTTCTTCACCGAATTCAGGGTACAATAAATCAATCTTCTTCCAATGTGGGGAATTAGACGCATGTTGTAGGATCCCATCATTATTTTTCTTAACATCTGCATGCCACCTCAAATTCTTTGCATCTATTGGATTGGCAAACAAGCGTTGAAACCATGGTATTATAGGTAGATACCAAATCACCTTGGTAGGAGAACCAGTTTTGGACTCCCCCAAAGTTGTCAATTTATACCTTGATGCACCACATTTGGGACAATCTTTCAAATCCACATAGTCCTTTTGAAATAATACACAATCATTCAGGCATGCGTGTATCTTCTTGGCCTCCATTCCCATTGGGCACAACAATTTATTTAACCGGTATGTTGAGATTGGCAGCTCGTTTCCTTCAGGAAGAATTTCTTTCAAAAAAGACAACAATGACGTGAAGCTTTTGTTGCTCCATATATTGTTAGCTTTCAACTTATATAATCTCAATACAACGCTAAGCTTCGTAAACTTACAACATGTGTATAACGGTATCTCAACATCATGCACAATGTTTCTAAACATGGGAGGTGGATCGGTGTGCTCTACCCCACAACTATCCAACATCTCATCAATAATGTCTACTGGAACTGGTTCATTCACATCTACATCATCGGAGGCAATTTCTTCTTCCACACAAGCACTGCTATCAACATCCACTCATTTTAGGTTTGAAATGTCTCCATGCTAGTGTCATTCTGTATAGCCTTGTACATTCCCGTTGCACATGACATGACTTTTGATTTCGTCACCAGTGTTGACATTCAAGTTGTTACCGCAATGCCTATATGGACAGTAGAACCTATCTCTAGGTTGTTTCCTATGTTCCTCAGCAAATCTAATAAACTGATCAAGACCAGAAATAAACTTTGGGGTGCAACGATTTGGAATGGACATCCATGATCTATCCATTCTATGATCAAAGAGAAAACAAGTATATATTAGAACAAGATTACGGTCTAGGGTTAAAATATTAGGGTTTATGGTTAAAACTTTAGAGTTTAAGGTCTTATATATAATAAATGTGTACCACCTATCCCATTATTGAACATATAATCTCACTAGTAAGTGTATAATGTGTATTGGGTTTTCAAGAATATTTTGGCAGCATTTTCCCGTTGTTCTCCAAGTACATATGTACTTAGAGAACAAACGAGGAAGTTCTACCGAAATTTTCTTGAAAACCAAATACACATTATACACTTACATCCTAAGTGAGATTAGGTGTTCAAGAACAATTCCAAACCGGAGACTATCCAAGATTTACTCCTAATGAGTAAATCTTGTATGGGTTTTTAGGCCAACAAAATATAACACCACTCATAAGAAGGCGAGTTTGATCACATTAAATTTTTAGGATCAAACCTAAGGACATTTTTTCTTAAGGCCAATTTGGATTTTAGTCCAATTAAGAAAAAGTGATTAAAAAGGTTGGATCGAGTTGACTATCTTTTTATATAACTAAGTTATGCAAGGAAGTAAATAAAATAAAAGAAAAAATTAAAAATAAGACAAAAGAATTATAAAAGAACATAGACATAAGATTTCACCACCACTACATGTATTTGCTCACTTACATTGCATCACTCACAATTTGGATATTAGATCAAGGTCAAACACATTCCAGATCTTGTTAGAGAATGTAAATCACAAGGACAAAGTTCCGCATTGAAGTGAGGTCTCATTACTAATATATCATGAACCCATCACCCCAAAGAATGTCATTCTAATGTCACATCTAGGTTTCATTGATGATTTATTGATGCTCTAATTTCATGTAAATATGTCACAATAGGATTTTAATAGACACGAGAAGTACCTAATCTATAGAGCATTATTAAATAATAAATCAAGAATTAAATAGTTTCAAACATGCAATAATTTACAATTATGCAATGTTAAAAACTATAGGCAACATGGATAGATGATACTAGAGTTCATATTAGATTAAAAAATAGCAACTTTGGAAAAAGTCCATCACTAAAGTCCCAAACTCAGCATATATGCACAATTAGCATCAAATATAGGACAAAAGGGTAGATTAGAACCCTAATGTACTGTTGTTTGCTTCCTCTATTTTCCCCTCTTGCCCGTCAACTGGGTTTAATGAAAGAAACACTGCCATATTCGTTCTACTCTCTCGTAGGCGAAAGAAGAGGAGGAAGAGGGTATCTGTATCGAGTGGTAGCAGCAGCGGCGATAAGTGAGCTGGTGTCAATCGGCGGCAGCCGAAGCGCCTACGGCGAGCAGTAGGTGTCCAACGGCAGTCGGAGCGGTGACGAAAAGCAGCAGGTGTCTAGCGGTGAGAAGTGAACAGGTGAGTGGAGGCCAGGGCGTCGGCGACGGCAGGCATGGCGACACCGACAGTGAGAAGCAGTGGCAGAGTAGGGAATCGACAGACCTAAGCTCTTACAATCGGAACTGAAATAGAGAAAGGGGAAGAGCCTGGCTCGCACGGGTGTATTAAGTTAACAATAGGTGTCGGTTATTCAAAACAGGCAACACTAAAAATAATCAGCTTCGGCTGCCATTAAAAACCGACGTCAAAGAGGGGTGAAAATTTTCACGGGGACAACGCGAGAAAACACATCAGTGATGGTTATTGCAAGAAAACCGACGATAACAATGTGCCTAATTTCTTTCTCGTGAAAAATCTTTAGTCGTCAGTTATTTAGTTAATAACCTATGTCGTACGTTAATTTTTGGAGGTTATTTTTTCCCATTGGAAAATTTAGATTTGGTAGTTGATTTTAGGCGTTGGTTGCTTATTAAGGAATTGACGCTAAATTAAAAGTGATACCTATGTCCGACCACTCTTCATAGATAGATGTCAGTTTTTGTATTTAATCGATGTTGTACGGTTTAGACGTCTATTTCTTTTATACAACTGATGCCTGTAAATGTGATGTTATAAGCAATTTCTGTAGTAGTGATGTCCTCTTATATATCCATATAAATATGGTTTATTTTATAATTTAGTGTTTCACTTATTTGATCCTTCTTATAATTGGGTGAGATGAAATCACAATTTAGTTTATAATTTATTGTTTCACTTATTTGATCCTTCATATAATTGGATGAGATGAAATCACAATTTAGTTGAAATTAGGGTTCATAGGATATTAGTGTTACATTGGTTGAATTAATTTAAATTTTGCTACAACCATACCTTTACATGATTCAATGATAGAAAATTTGGTCCAATCCCAGAATATTTTATACAAAATTGTATAGTTAAATTTATGCTCAATGTATTCTATGACAAGTTTTACATTTGTGAAAAGTCAAATGACTTAATGAAGATATTTTGTCAGTATTCATTGGGTGGGTTAATTTAGGAAAAATTCAAAAGTATAGTGTACGTGATTTTTTTGTCTTCCCTATACTTTTTGTCTTCGAGTAAATTTTTACCTTCTCCAAAAAAAAAAGGAAAAATTAACTAACCACCTTGTCGTAAACTCTAGTAGGGTTGTTTGTACTACAAAGATGTCTTTAAAACTGTTTGTGATAGCATCATTAGTAGTCTGTTGAATATATGGGGCAAGACTAAAGATGGTATTAAATCTAGAATTGTAACACCCCAAATTTTTAACATATAATATCACTTTATGAAAGAACTCTAACTCAAGGGGTTTCACAAAATTCATTCTTTGCAACTAAAGTAAATGAAACATTAGATTCATAAATAGTTCATGGGTAGGAACAACAACTTGTTCATATTGGAATATAATCTATTAAGCCAAACTTCGACTAACAAAACTAGGGTATCATATAAGTGATATATAAATCTCTAGATCGTCTTGGTAAATGGAACCCCACCAGGCTGAGCTTGAGAAATATCCTAATCCTTTTCTTATTCCTTTGATCTTAAGTTTCTCTGAACCTGCGGACATCACGTCTCCAACCATGCATTGGAAAAAATAGTCGTTAGAGTAAGTGGCATGAGTAATCTGAAGAATGGAAATGATACAAAAATATTCTTAGGAATTATATATGTGAAACTAACATCCGGTTCAGAGTATAATCTAAAATATATTATATCTTATTCCTTTAACTAAATCTTTATCTTTCTACTTTATCTCTCTATGGAGACCTATACTCTGGCACATGAGTCTCCTGATCTGTAGCAAAGTGCTTGGGTTATAGTTACCTTTTATGAATCTCTCTCATCACACATATGGATGAGATTATGAACATGATCTAAACTAATATATATATATATATATATATATATATATATATATATATATATCTGATTGTGGCCACCATTATATGATAAGTCATCCTCTATTGAGACAGAGGTATCCTCTATGGAGCAATGCACCCTCTTTTGGAAATGCATGCCCTCTGTTGACACCAGAGTGTCCTCTATGGTGAAACACATCCTCCGTTGGAACTATCTTTCCTCTGTGACACCCAAAGTGTCTGGCGGAATGAGCCCTCTAAATCGTCCCAGGACTCTCTGGTGAGGACTTATCCTATAATGTATTAATGTTCTGATGTCATTTTCTATCTCTGTTCTCTTTTCTCTGAATCTTAATCTCTTATCTCTGAATCACATCTTAAATTCTTAATTCTGAGTTTTAATCTCTTATCTCTGAATTTGTTCTTAGCTTCTCAAGTTCGATAGTAATCTACTATCTCTGACTCTGGTCTATTATTATGTAGCTCTAAACTGAATCAATCTTTTCTATAAAATTCAATATTAAATCTAAACCTGAGTATGAATCTGAATTTCAATTACTAAATAACTGACATTGGGTCTAAAAACCCTTATCACATATATTTATATAATATCTAGATACTCACATAATGTGTAATCTAAATGTGAATCTAAACTGATATTCACATTATCTGGATAGACCTTAATATAATACTCTTATTTAATGGAATGACTTAATTAACGTTTGATACTAGATATATGACAAGTATGTCTAAAGGCTTAGGAAAAGGATCTAAACTGAATATGAAAATACCAGGTCTATGAGAGTACTGTAGTATCAAATGTCTAAAAATAATGTGATTTCTAACAAGGTGACTCAATCTCAATAAATCTCATTAACTCTAACCTTAATGCATTCATATTATCTTGAATCTTAAATCCTAAAACAAGAATATTATTGAATCTCACCTTATAACTTAATCATGATTTAATGCCTCAAAATCTAATAGCATCATCATGAACTCAAGTTACAATATAGTCTAATCCCAATATTACCTTTATCTTAAAAATTGGACCATGTCTTGATATGTCCAAAACTCATAATATCATATTCTACTTAACTTTTAGATACTAATAATTCTAAGGAATCTATTAAACTTCTTAAGTAATAGATCTTGACATATACAAGAAATATTGACAACATATTCCTACTTGAAATCTTAGTACATAGTTATATCCAAAAATGAGGACAATTTTAGTAGCATGTGTTTCTACTTGAAATCTTAATACATGGTTACAACTATGTATGAGAGATCCTAATCACATGTTTGTACTTGAAATCCTATTACATGGTTATATCACATAACCATGGAAGCATGGCAGTATTAATTTTCATTTCTTAGTTTGTAGCCAGAGCATCTATATGGAACATTTCTAAAGAATATGAGAGGAATATATTCTTGTATCCTTCTTACGAACTTAATTCATGAACTTTTAATCATTCCATGACACATTACCACTTAAGGTATTTGAACAGACCACCCTAGATACAAATAGGCAACTCAGCCAAATTGGGAGTACTTGTAAAGCTGTGAATATTGGGAAAATGAAGAGGGCACCTCTTACACCCAACTGGGATGACGATGCTACCTACCAGTGGTATGTAAATTTACCAATCAAAACCACATTCGTGGATGCAGCAGTAAAGGGTAACAAGGCAGCTGTGGCAGCTGTTACTTTCGACAAAGAAAGCCAATGGACCAGGGGAGAGGCAAATACTATCTTCACACTCTCAATTACGGAAGCTGAGATTAGAGCGATCCATCTAGCACTACAGGAACATTCCAGGAACATTAACGAGCCTCTGATGATTGTTACAGACAACAGCAAAGCTACTAAAGCCATAAAGGGAAACTCAGCGGATTATCCAGCTTACCATCCATGGCTACAGGAGATCAACAATATCATTCAAGACCGAGAGGATGTAACGATTGTGAACCTACCCAGAGAGCACACTATGATTGCCGATGCTCTGGCCAAGCATCATCTTAAAAACTACAATGAGGGTTACACCTATGAGAACCCTCCTCTCGACCCTGTGGGTCAACCCCTTTCTTTTTCCCCGTGTAATGGTAGGAGTCCTACCATGTTTTCTTTGTCTAGAAATAATGTCTGTAATCCACTTTTGATCCCTGCATGAGGAAGGCGGGTTGAATAAAATAGCTTCCTAGCTTCACCAAAAAAAAAGGTATTGATCATATGGAATTCCAAAAACATAAAGCACATAGAATCTTGCTACCATATCTAGACTTAGAATATTAGACATGAGGGTCTCAATAAAGAATAATTTAAATGCACTAGGGTTGAAAAATAGAAATCCTCATGGGAATTAACCACTTACCTTTTTCAAAACAAAGACCCAGTTTCTCTCCTTAGGTTGAAGAAATCCTGGTCACACTCATGGGGTTCATCGAACCCTAAACATCTTGTCCATAACATTGAATATATCCACTTTTGCTTTGTTCATCACTTTAAACCCTAACAGTGTTCATTGAATTATTAAAGAGATTGAATGTGGAAATTGAAAACTAGTCAAATGGATAGAGAATCAAAAGATCTTTCCAAAACATATTTATTTATATTCTTCTGAGGTCATATACAAAAGTTATGAATTTTGCATTATGGACAAATTATATTTCAAGAAACTATAGAGTGATAATCATTTAAATCTCGATTAAATCCAATGTAAATAAGATGTGAAACATCAGAAAGGACCATGAAACACATGACACATTAATCACAGACGCGGGGGAAAAATGAACATTAAGCTCATTCACATTCCTTTCACCAAGAAAATAAATCGAAAGATGAAATACCTATAATTCCCTTGGGTGACTAATTAGTCAATTTAAATTACAGGGTCACCAAGGTCATTTTATGATATGGCTTGTTCCCTTTGAGCCATTGATTCGAGCTCCTACTTAGGAGCTGGAACTCCGATCAACTAAGAAAAATGTCAAGGACTTAAGTCCTGATTTGGGTACTATGATTGATGGAGGGTTTTCCACTACCTGGTACAACCATTGAGCCAAAACATAAGCCCTAGCATGCACTAGAGCATCGGGCTACTTGTTACAACCATAGTCACAATGGGGTACAATTTGGTAGAGAACAAGAATCATGGTAGAGTCATGAATGAGGAAGTAAAATGAGATGCACCAACTCATGAGCCTAACCCAGAGTCGAGGAAGCTTTCACGTGAATAAAAAAAACCAACAAGTTACTTGTTAGGAAGAAAGCAACATGAAATAGAGGAAGCAAGCTTGAAACTAGAAATGATGGTGTAGGTGGAAATGCGAGGATCCAGAGGCAAGAAAATATTCTCCGATGATCAATGAACTCTGGGGTGTGGTTTACTTGACCAAACGGGCCTACAGAAGCCACGTCGGCAAGCACATGTGATGGACTCAAAGCATACCTATAGGGTACAGAGACCCAGGCAGACCCAAGGAGAGTCAACAAATAGAAAACAAAGATGGGGTCTTCAAGAAGGTTTCAAAGCGTTCAATACCTTAGAGGAGTCTGTCGGTGGATGGGTGACACCATAGTCACCAGAAAACCAACTTGTGTAGCTCGGGGAGCTAGCAGTTATTGTGTCTTGAATTGGATATGGTGGAGGAGAAGGCGAGGGGCGAAGGTGCTTCTAGAGGCAAAAAAAGGGAAGGATGAGCTTTGAGGTGGTGATTGCAACTCCTCAACAGAGGTAGTAGAAGCCCTATTTGGGTGTTTCTTCTATAGTCCAAGAGAGAGAGATATAGGGCTCACTTTGTTAAGAAGGGTTGGGAGAATTTGAAGGCAATGAAATCTCAGTGAGTCATTAAGAGGTGAGAGAGAGAGTGATCATGAAAGGAAAGCCTGTGAAATAGTTGCTCACCCACAGATAAGCGGAGGTGGTTGACAACTGGGTGGCCATTGGATTGGGATCTGGTGGTAAATGTAGAGTGCAAAAATAATGTAACATGTGACTTCGTTAAATGACTGATACCATAGGGAGATGAATGCAATTAATGTAATTTTGAATAATTCCTTAGTCAAACCATATTCAAACTTGTTTAATTCATTTGAGGGTTCAAACATTGTCCAAATTACCTCAAATTTGAACCATAGGTTAGTTTAATTGTCTAAAATATTCCTAGACAATTATATTTCATTTTTGTACACATTTGGTCCATGATTCTATAATGGCCATTAATATTAATTTTATGCATTTGAAGGGTGGGATAATTTGAAAAAAGACTTTTCTTATTGACCATTGAGTAAAAGTTTTGAGATGTACAATATTTACTCATTCAAAAGTCACATGGTCAACTCTTTACCCTCTTCCTATTCTTTATGGTCATCTTGGAGAATAAATAAAATAAAAGAGGATTAACATGTGTTAATTGATTCATATAATGCATATTTGAAAGAGAAAATGAAATCAAGTCTCATTCTAAATTTTTCTTCTTCCACTTTCATATTAATATGACCATTATTGGTTTATTCACATCTAGCCCCTCGACTTTTATGACTTATGGTGAACTCCATTATAAGTTTTAATTTATCTATAAAAATTGGAATGTGACAAGAATAGACCTACATGAAATGGGTACAAAGAAGAATTAATAACAAAAGTTAGTAGTGATCAAAAACATATTTACCACTTTCTTGCTAGACATTGTCTAGATAGGATAAAACAACTTTTTGCAAGTGCTTGCTTAGTGCTAAGGTACCATAGGGATACTCTTCTAATATTCATAGATTGGTATCAATGAAGGATTTGAAGCTAATATGTCTTAAATCTCATGATTCTCACACGCTAATGTAAAAAATTTGCAAGTGGTTATTTGGTCTATACTCCCAAAGCATGTAAGGTTTGCAATCATGAGGCTTTTTCTTCTTCTTCATAACTCTATGGAACAAAGTTACTCAACCTAAGTGTATTGATAAGTTATAAACAGAAGTGGTTATTACACTATGCCGGCTGGAGATGTAATTTCCTCCATTCTTTGATATCATGGTTCATCTTGTTTTCCATATGACTAGGGAAGTGAAAATGTTGTGTCCAGTATACAAGAATTGGATGTATCCTTTCAAGCAATACATGAGTGTTATAAAGGTGATGTTCAAAACCATGATCGACCTGGTAGGGAGTATTATTAAGGGTTATGTAGCTAGGGATATTAAGGACTTTTGCAATGACTTTCTGAGTTGTAATCAAGCTCTTGCCATCAAAAATATTGATCCCTATTCCGAAAAAAGGACTTTAGGAGCATGAGTGAAAGTAATTATTCATGAGATGTGAGATGTACGAACAAGCATGCTTATAAATTTTATACAACATCAATGAAGTGGATATTTATATCATGAAATATACCACTTTTATCAAGACAAAAATATCCTCAAGCTAGCACAATGTGCCTTGCTAGAGAAGATAATAGGATACTTATAAGGTGTTTTGAAGATATTCTTCCTTCAACTATCTAAAATTCCAAATAATGTTGCTAAAAATATCAAATTGTTCTCATTTAAACTAAAAATTGATGTTATGTATTTTGAAGTGTTTGACATAGACGGATTTTTATATTACACAAAACCTCAAGATGATAAGAGTGTCACCCAAAACAGTGGGTTCATCCTTCAAGTTTCATCATTTTATTTTTCTAGTACGAAGGATAAGAGTCCACATGATGCTAAAAGGTCATATTAATGTGTCATTTAAGACATATACGAGTTACACTGTGTAGATTTTAGAGTTCCCATCTTTAGGTGTAACCTGGTGATAGCACCAAAGGAGTTGTAGTTGATTAATTGTGTTTCATATTAGTGAATTTTGCAAAGATTGGCTATAAGGGTGAACCATTCATAATGTCATCACAAACGAAATAAATATTCTACATCAATGATCCTGCCAACAGAAAATGGTTTATCATTCTTCATGGGAAAAGGTAGTTCATTGCAGATCATATAGATGAAGAAGAGGACTATGACAAGTATGATGACTCCAGTCCATTCCCATTTGTCTTGCCAACACCAAATGATGAAGCTAATGCTGACTTATATTTTTGTGGAGATAGACAGAATATTAACCGGTCAAAGATCCCTCCAATAATAGAGGCATGCATTTTATTTTTTAAATGCTATATGTGCATTTTGCATTCTTTATTATAGTTATACATGTTTCATATGTCACATGTACATTTTACATTCTTTACCACATATATTTAATTCTTTGACTATTTTTTTCATGGGTCGGATCATGAGAATGAGAACCATGACAATGTGCAACATGAGGATGAACACCATGACACTATAATGTGTATTGTTTTATTACAAAGATGTCAAGTTTATATTCTATAATCATACTTATTATATAGATGTGCATTTTTACATATTCTATCACTTATATGTGTCTCTTAAAAATTTTAGGATGGGCATCCTGAGGATGTGGAGCATGAGGGTCTTGATGGCTTTATAGAGGAACAACGTGATCATGCACATAGATGAGGAATCACCTTGATGGACAATTTAGTAGCACAATGGGATAAATGATCGAAGCTTCTATCGACTTTGATGATGCACAAAATCCTATTGGGAAGGATCACAATACTTTTGTTCAATATCTTGGGGTTCTTACTCACAACAAAGATGATAAAACAATAGAATCTTGGCATAAAGTTGATCCTTCCAAGACTGCATATGGAAGGACATATGTTTGAGATATTATGCTTTTTCAAGACATTCACAATTGTATTTTTATAAATATGCAATTAAGTATATGAAATCATACAGGGAATCATTGATCTTGATGAAAAACTACATCATAAAAAGGTGATGCAACACTCTGAGAGGCTATTAAGGAATTATAGGACTAGTCTGACAAGAAAATACAAAATGAACAACATGAAAAAGAAGTCCCTCACCGAGAAATGAGCCTATCTTGACTCAAAGGTGGGGAAAGCATTTTTTGATTCAAGACAAATAGAGGAATTCAAGGTATTAAGACTTTTTTATTTGTACATATTATTCTTAACTACTAATCAAATAAATTCAATGTATTATCTGATTAACATATGGTTTGGATTAACCATGCATTACATGATCTTGAAAAAGAAAGGTGCACAAAGAACGTGCACAACCACAACTCTGTTCCATGTGACTAAAATATGCAAAGGCAAAAGATCAACAGAGGGGGAGAGAACTTGGGCATTAAGAAACAATTTGCCCTTTTTCAACAGGGTTCTCAATTCATTTTTGCAAAAGGATGCTATTCATTCGATTATTTTAACATGAGATGAAGTGTAGAGGAAGATTAGATAGCTAGGATTTCAGATGGTTCTATCCCTCTTTCTAGATTGGACTCGGTGTAGGAGACAATATATACACATTTGATCCTTGATATGAAGGTCACGCTTAGCATGACTTATCAATAGGTGGTGGCCAAACCAAAACTAAGTTGTAAGTCATTTAATTTGTTCCCCACTACAGAAACACATGCAATTATTACAAGTAGGTCCATTCTACTTCACGATTTTTACTAGAATATTAGCAACATCTTTTTCCTACGAAATTAGCAAGGTAAGTTATTAATACTTTATCCAACTTATATTTAAATTTTTTGATTTATTAGGATACCTATCATACAAGAAAATTTCTCTTTAATTATAATTTTAAAGAAATTGTTTGCATCACATCGAAAGTTACTTTCATCTCAAATTCTAGAATTATCTTATTGTCCAAAGAATTAGATCGATATAACCTTTTTTGATGCCAAAAACTTGTTTTGCAAGTCAGAGTTAGATAATTACTCCATTAATTATATAAGTCATAAATTATCTTAAAATATTTTGGAAACCTTCCTATTGTCCCATATTTCGATTAACTAACAACTCACAAAGACATATCTTTCATTTAGGCACAAATTCTTTCATTTCTATAACTTATGCCACGAGGACCTATTTGCAAAGTAAATAGTCCCATGGACCTCACTTTGGCCATTGGTGGAACCCACGCTTCAGAGTGGGTTCATTGATCCCTTAATTGCATACCTAAGTTTCCACAAACATAATTTCTATTCCTTTATCCTATCTTACAAAGCCATATTATTGAGATTGATATTCTTTGATAATTTTACATTCCATTTTCTTGAATTAAACAAAAGTCTACAAAATTGGAGGTTCTTACATTCACCCATCCTTGAAGGGAATTTTGTCCTTAAAATTCAAGTCTAATAGGGTTAAGGTGAATCATTACTCATGCTATCCTCAAACATTAGGCTAGCAACCTTTTGTGGATAGGTTTTATCTAGGTTATCTTTAATTAATGTTATTGATATGAAGTTTTCTCATATTATTGAAGTCGGAACTCGATTACAATTAGGGTTATTTCCACATCCTGATTTATTTCACGATATTATCACTTGATGATTACACTTTACTTGTAGATTTCCTTTTTGTTTGGTTGATCTCAGTTCTACCTAGGTCACAAACCTACTAATCATTATTCAACTATATTTGTGAAACGGTGTGGTAACACCTCCAAAACCTAGATTACGTCATTAAATTTCAGTTGAGATATTGGTTATGATATGCCAATTTTTTGCATAAGGCGAGTCTACCCAATCGCTCACTTCATAATAACTTAAAATAAACATTCAACTGCAACACAAGTACAAATTCATCCCATTCCAAGAGCAGAGATGGTGTACCCACACATTATATTCTAATTCAAAATTTTGGTGTAATTATCCTTAATGATAACTCAAAATCATGGATATATCTACAAAAATTTATAAGTTTCATGAACTCAAGGGGTAGAGCATTTCATTGCTCTTGAATTTGTAGACAACTTCCCATAACAAATTATTTCAACCATTAATTCATTATTTTTGGTCCACTTTGGTTCTACATATCACACATCTTTAGATTTAGCCATTCCCTTAATGTGTCTAGAGGTATAGGTATTTTTGAAATAATATCCACTTGAACCCATGGGCCTTATGTTCTTATGGAGTTCCTTTCACGTGGACCCCATGGGTTTTATGTACTCACATAGGTGGCCAATATCTGGACCCCATGGGCCTTGTGTGCACATGGATGGCTTTATAGTGACCCCACGGGCCTTATGGAATGAGAACATGGCAACCTCCTACATGACCTTAGGGTTTATGTAGGGCTCTACCCTGCCTAGGGTTTATTAAGTTGTCTTAGCCTTGTTTCATTTCTCTTATTAATTACACCTTGTCCTAGGTCAAGGGTCTCAATTATGATTATATTTCCACATCCCATGCCTCATCCTTCACTAGGAGAGTCTATAACTTAGATTCCTTCCATATGATTTCTTTCAATGTGTTTACTTCCATTACATATTTTACTTGAGATTTCTCTAACCCGTCTTTTCATTCTTATATGTTTATACATGTAGGGCATTATGCTAAACACACATATCTCTTTCCCACACTTGGTGGTAGTACCGATCATATAACTAAGACGCACGATAATCACATATATTTTAACATAATTTTCTTACCAATACACATTTACCCTATAATTTCTCTAACAAAAGTTTTCACATAGAGTATGTGTTTTATTGCATTTTCCATTTAATTAGGACAATTTTTTTATTAGTCAGGGCTAAGGACTTCCCTTCCCTATAACCATACTATCCCACTACATCCAATTTGTTTGGGTTTAGGACTTTAAGGATGACCAAGGTTTCCTTATTTCATAAACTCAGGTTGGTCAACTCACCCTTCAAGGGAAGGTCCTAACTTAGGGTGTCTACTTGGCTTGCAGTAGGAGTTTAGGCTTTCTAGCTATAACATAATGGTGCGATCTTCTAAAGGCCACATACTAGCCAACTAAAGATGTTACATCCTTGAAATTCATGGATTTCAAGCCTAAATCAATTAGGGAAGATATGATAATGAACGGTTTTGAGAGATCACGGTGGATGATTCCAAATCCTAGATTCATAGTTTGTGTTCAAGTTAAGACAATAATGTTCTTTTGAACATATGTGTTCTTATGAGGCAAATATAAGATGCAATAATTATCAAAGCCTTAAGTTTGGTAATTAAGATTGCGATTAAGCTCATGGAATCTTTGGAAAGCCCAAGATGTGATTCATGGGCCATAGCGATGCATCACGGCCTAATTGGGATAATCAGAGATTACACATGGGTCCCTAAGTTGTGTTTTGGATATCATGGGTACTCATGATTATATAAGATTAATATAATTCTGGGACTCTCGATAGGAAAGGAGTCCAATTACACTAGGAGAGAAGTTTGACATATTTCCATGATATGAAGATAATTTATCAAAAAGATATATCTATGGAAAGAGATGATTTTAGATAACAAGAACAATGGTTTTGATAAGACTTAAGGGTTGGGGTTTCCTACGAGACCTATGTATTTATAGAAAGAAGGGATGCATGTAGATAATGCCTACCTTTTGTTACCAATCAGTGTATAAGTCCTAGGGGAAATAGGATTTCCAATCCACAAACCCAGAATTACATATATATATGGTGGCAGACATATAAGAGGAACCAGCCTTGTTTCTCTTCCTTCCTTACAGTTTTGCCTTCTTCCTTAGCCTAGTATGAGGGTTCCTTTCCCTTCCTTGCTAGTCCCACCATGGATGAGGGTCATGGACCTAGTATTCCAGAGATAGAGGGCACCAGGAACTGCCACCGCTCGTGTCTGAGGGACGATTCCCTATCAACGTTGAAGACCGACGACAAGCACCAACTGTTAGATCTCATGCCAATGGTAGAAGAGAACCTAGACAACACCTAAGGACAACCTTTCCTTGCAGCTGGAGGTGACAAAGGCATAGTTATTGATGCCCCTTCATTGAAGGACAAGACGCCTTTAATGGTTATACATCAACCCCGTCTACCCCACTTACTCTCTTTCCTCGAGGTAGAACGCCAAACCTTGGGGTCAAGCACGAGGATGACTTTTCCTAGTGCTTTTGTCTAGTAGGTCACCTTCATGCTGAGTTCCAGTCATCCATTATATACAGAGCTACATCATTAGAGTGGGAACAACTCGCCCTCCTGTGGCCTCCGTGAAGTAAGGGAACACTAGATCGTTTCTAAGGAGGATCATGCGTGGTCCTTTTCCTCGCCATGGAGGCTGCATCCTGGTAGATAGAGAACACAGGAGTTTGGCTAGAGTCGAGGGAGAAGGCTAGATCACTATGGCGATGAGGGGGAGAGGATGGGCGAATGTTGATGGACGTTCCACGTAGTGTCATTGCGAAACAGAAACGTCGCACGAGGTTGAAGGCGGCCAAGGCTCAGAGGACCCAAATACCCGCACACGTTATGGGAGCGTGTCCACTCAGGCAAGGGTAGAAGCATAATTTGGTTATGTTTTAAGTCACAGCCATGCTGGAGTGCAAGACTGAGGTGGGTGCAGACCATTGGTCGACCCTGGCCACACAAATTAAGGTGTTGGGATGACTTGGCTTATGTCGATTGGTCAATTTAGACATATCTTGCAAATATCATAGTATTTGCTAGGATGATCAGATTTAGACATATAATATATGAAAGCTGCTTAGAAAAATGAGGGAAATCCAAATAAAATATAATCAGAGTCTGATTAAGATTCCTGTTCTAAAAGTATATGCAATACTAGTTTGATGTGTCTAATATAAAGGAAAGACCTAGATTCCTATTAACTGATGCTTAATTAAGTAGATTCGTTTATGTTGTGTTAATATCTGATCTTTTCATGTCTAATAAGGAAATCCTTGATAATGATGAATAATGGATGATTCTAGATAAATAATTTTATTCATGCTGATTTAGGGTGTTGAAACCAATGTGGACATCTTGCTATGATCATAATGTTAGTAATATGATTTAGGTGTCACAAGTAGTTTAATATGCTTAATTTGATGATTAGGGTTTCACCTAATATGCATAACTAAATTTGTAATATGAGAAACAATGATATGATGGAATTAGGGTTGGTATCCCGAATCCCTGGTCCAAACATGAGATAACCCTAAAACCTAGCTTAGGATTGCATCTAGATCTGAGTAATGCAATGTGAATACATGGTGACACATATGTAGTATGCATGTTTCAGATATTGTTGATTATATGCTTGGTTTCTTGTATGTTTGGATACACTTGTAAAGTATATGATGTTCTGCATGGTTTCTGTGATGGCATAAGGTACGTGGTTACACTTAGGAATACATGTATCGAATTCCATGATTGCTGATGTTTCTCGATGATGTTGAATGACAAATTAACTGCTTGCTTGTTTATTTACTTCTTGAGAATTATAAAGTTCCTAAGAGTATCATGTAAAGTAAATAATAGTATTTTGAACCCTATCTTAGACTGATCTTAAGGGTAACACACACGAGCCCCATAGGGACAGTGAATACACATGAGGTAGTTGACCATATATGGGTTAGAATATGAAATAAGTTTATGTTCTTATATGCAAGATAAAGATGTTACTTATATATGTATCTATGATTATTGTTTGAACCCACATACCAGTATAGCAATATACTGACCGCATATTTGTTTGTCGGAATTTTAGGTATCAGATATACTTGATAACGTGGACGTGAGGGTACATATAAAGATGTTGAAGACACTAGAGTTATTCCTGATGGTTTAGTTGTAATGGTATATCTTCACACTTGTATAAGTTAGTTCTGTTTAAAAGTTATGCAACTCCTTAGAGGAGGTTTTTGTGCAAACATGTAACTATTTGTTCATTAATGGAAATTGTTTACTATTCTGTATTATTTCTTGAATCTGATCCTAGAATTTATGAGTGACGATTCACAACTTTAAGGTCTTTTAGACACTCAAAAGTGTGGGTTGTTACAAAAGGTGACTAGATGAAAACCTAAGGGAAAACACACAGATCTCTCAAATTTTGTATATGGATCTAGTCCAACACATAGGCTCAACCAATCACACGTACCCGCAAGAGCATGAGGTCGTGCTATAGTATAGGCTAGTGGTAAGATTAGGGTCGATCCTCAGGGATAGAAGGGACACTAGATCTAGGTTAATGTTAGCTATGTTCCTAAAGAGAAGATTAGAGTTTGAGGGTTTAAAGTTGGTTTTGTTTGATTATGCTACGATTGCAAGCAAGAAAGAGCACAAAATAAACTAAGTTAACAAAAACTCTAGATTACTCTAAGCAATTTAAGACTAACGAACTAAACAAGGAAAGCAATTAGGCTAGAGCAAGGCTTTACACTACACTAGCAAGCCAAGCTGTCAACTAAGATGCAAGCTAAGCAATGAGACAAGAAAGAGCCTAAGTTATCACTAGTTAGCTAAATTAATACATGTAAGATCAAAGGAGCCCTAAATACTTGAGAAAAAACTATCTAGAAAGAACTAAGCAATTAGCTAAGAATTAACAATGACAATTAACTATACTAGCATTAACAAGCTATGAAGGCAAGGGTGGATTTTAAGCAGTACGATGGATAGGTGGGCCGTTTGGGAATGAAACTTGATATTAGTTGGGGGAAGGTCAACATAACATGAAATTCTCACATTTAAATCTAGATTACCAAACCAAATAACAAGGCAAGTGTTATTAGAAAATACCATATACTACTAGTTGGAGAACTAGGGCTAGGAGTAATTTTAATAAGACTTGGCAAGTCTAGGTTTCTAGGGTAAGTGGTATTATGACAATTGAGATCCAAGGGTAGGAATGGGAGTAGAGATGAGGGTGTTTTACCTCATGTTACTTTCCATCTAGCCTTTAGGAAACTCTAGGCAATTATGCTAATCACACTTACACTAACGACTTAGATCTCACACCTACTTGTAGAAGAAGGGCGATGTATGTAGGAACAAAGGGGGCTAGCTAGGGATCCAATAATTGGACCTAGGAGCCATTCCTAAGTTTGCCACATACATTTCATTTTCCCCTAGAATATAAGTTTCATCAAGCATCACAAAACAAGAAATTTACGTTTAAAAGCACAAACCACATGCAAGATAATGGGAAATGAGGTAGAATCAAGAGGCAATCATCATAGAATGCATTTTTTTTCAATAAAAGATATTTTTCCCCAACATGGTATCAAAGTCACATTTTAACCCCACTAGGGGCTTAGCTAGACATGCTCAAACAAAAGAGAAAAGAAATGAGAAGAATGGGGCATGAATCCCTGAAGATTAGAGTAGCTTCTTCTTCTTCACCTCCTAGCTACTGTAGGGCGTGGCTCCTCTTCAAAGGGGGGTGAAAAGCATCAAGATACTGGGGATTATGGTAGGGAACCTAGAATTAAAACTAGGTTTGTATGGTGAAAATCGAGTGGGAGGTAGGTGAGTGGAGTAAATGTAAGGAAGGTAATGAAGGAGCTCTAGAGTATCTAAGAAGTTGCTAAGGGAAGCTAACCTTCGTGTTGTGGCTTCCAGCTATGTATATATAGGTGGAAGGAAGGCACTAGGGTAAGTAGGGACAAAATGTGAAAAATAGTGGAGAAAATGGGTACGTTTAGGTGGTCACCACATTCGTGGTTAGGTGCCATGTTGTGGTGGGGGTTGCATGGCACAATGACATGGCACAGTCGTGGGTAGTTGAATGGCTGAGGTGGGCAGTAGAGTTGGAAGTGTAAGTGTGTATGGTGGCCACAACCGTGGTGGGGTGCCATTGTCATGTTGGGTAGAGGATACCACGGATGTGTGGAATACCACAATCATGTTGGATGAGGTAGCCACGAGTGAGGTCGCTCAAAGGTCATTTTGTCTTCAGCTCACCAAGGGCATCGTGAGCACCACGGATGAGGTGGCCTTCAAGGGCCATGGTCATGCTGATGGCCACGACCGTGGTCATTCACAGGTAAATTGAGCAAGTCCCTATTGATTTTGGGGATCATCATGTATAAATCATAATGGTTGTCTTGCTAATCACAGGCGAGGTGGAAGGCGCTGGCCACATCCATGTTGGGGTCCATGGTCATGGGTTCTTCAGTGACCACGTCCGTTGTGATGACCACAACCACGGTCATTCATGTGTAAATTGAGTGACTTCCCTGTGACTTTTAGAACTTAATTCTCATCAACTGTGGTGACGTGCCACATCCATTTTGGGACATCTTGGTGTTGATATCCACTTCAACTTCTTCATCTAGCCTCCTTTTACGTTGAATTGCTCTTGTGCATCCCAGGGAGGCTCAGGGAAGAGATATGTCCACTATTGGGTTGTAAGAACCTGAAGACGTTCTTCATCTCTCTCCCATACATCAATGCATGCATAAGTGCCCTGAAATACACAAAAAAGGAGGCATAAGTGAATTTGTCATAAAAGATCATAGTGGAGGAAATAACTTGTAATCTATGATGTTCAGATGTGATTATCATTCAAAAAGACACAATATGAAGCCCTAAAATAGGGTTGCATCACCTCCCCAAACTTAAAACATACTTGTCTTCAAGTATGATCCAACTTAATCTCTCTCTTCAGTTTCTTTCAATTAAACAAGAATGATTGAATACATTGTAGTAGAAGATTATTGGCTAAATTGTCTTGGAAGTGACTAAGTGTATGTGTTCCACATCTCTCCTCTCCACTTTTACAAACCAATAATGAAAATATCATTGAGCATACAAACTTCAAATATAAAGAATAGAATACACAAGATTTCCATATGTCATTCATGTAATTCCGGGTAAACCGTTTCATGTTGGCATTAATCAATGATGACTAGGAGTGTTGTTTAACTTTCATGCATTCAATCTTATGCTATAAACCACACCAAATGACCCACATGGCTGTAGAAAGGGTAAAGTGAGCTAGGTTTGATGTTTTCTAGCTTAATGGGTATGAAAAATAAAGAAATGATTGTGGTAAGAGATTAGAGTGCTTTTATGCACCCATCTTTTCTTTATTTTGATGCTCTTAAACACGGTCATCATTTATTTTCTTTTCTTCTTTTCTTTTCTTTTTTCCCTTATTGTAGTTAGGGCATATGGTGGATAGAGTGAAGCAGGAAGATGTAGATATGGCCACCTCAAGCTTTTGGAGGTGGCCAAGGCTAAATATATGCACTAAGGCATCCTTTCATGAGGCAGAGAGGTATGAAGATGGTAAAAGAAGAGTACCGTAAAAGAGGGGTCATTGATGTAGTTCTCAACATAAAATCTCCTACATGAAAACTTATCCAAAAATTCATCAAATGATATCACACCACATGATTGAACAACATGAGATTCACATTTATATCATGTGATTCCATAGGCTCTAAGCATTCATAGCTTGCTCAATCCACAATTCAACCAAAACATTCACAAACTTGAGAGAGGCGATGCACATGTAAAAAGTTAACAACCCATATAGTAATAAACTCTAAAAATGTGCCATGCATTTGTCAAAGATCAACATTTTTAGTTCAAAAAGTGGAGATTAAGTTAAAACACACTTTTAGGCAAGAACATCCAAATTTGGTCAAAATTGGCCAAAATGGTGCCAATTTGTAATCAATCACATCTAAACCTACATTTAGAGAAATTAAAGCATAAGGAAGAAAATCCTAATTAAAAAACAAAAAAATTACGAAAAGCTACATGAAAATGCAATGCATGGCATGGAAGAGAAATTTTTTTGAAAAATTATGCAAAAATGCATGAAATTAAACTACATGCATGCATGGAAGAAATATACACTACAAAGAGTAAAATAAAATAATCCAAAATTAGGTGAAATGGTGTAAGCAAAATGAGAGATAGAGTCAACCTGGTGCATACTGCCATACCACCCCAAACTTTTGAATCATGTTTTCCTCAACATGAAACTAAAGCTTAGGGCTAGTAGGGTGAAGATCAAGGCTGGTGTTGCAGATCAAAAGGCATGTTTCCCTATTGTGGCTGTTGAGGTTGCTCTGAGTGATGTTGTTGAGGAGGTGGAGGACCTAGATGAGCTAGAGGGAACTCGTAGTAGTGGCCCCAATATGTGTCATGAGGGGGAGGCTGGGTGTCTTGATATCTCTAAATACCACCCCAAAAGTCTGCACCTAATTTGGGGTTTCACTGTGCCTGAGCATGGTGCTAGTGATGCCAGTGGTTGACCTATTGATGCATCTATTTTGGTCCTGCCACATGTCTACTAGATGAGTTGCATGCCCTGTTGTGTCTTTTGAATATGTTCAAGTTGTGCATGGATGGATGACATGCCATATGCATTCATTGAAGGCTCATGTAGTTGGATGTTGCCTCATCCCTTCTTCTCACCCTTCAGGTCTATCTTATATGCTCATCTCTTCTTCTTGCTGTTGGGCATTTGACTCTCCCACTTCTTTTTGTGGAGCAAAAAGGTTAAATTTTTCTTGGGGTTTGTCTTTCTCCCATTGTCATATGTCTTCTCATAGTAAGTCAGAGGGCCCAACACAAGAGAGGAGTAGGCTAGCATGATAGGGAAGCTCAAATGTTCTTGATTCCATGGATTTCACATTGCATATCAACCTCTTATTTTTTATCGTGATCATGAGAGAGAAAATGTGGTACTTCAAATTGACAAACTGAGATCCATCGGCCTCTTTAAGTCCAGTAACATCAAAGCCTAGGACAATAGAGATTGAGGTCACAATCCCTCCCATAGCAAATGGAGTTTTGCTTTCGAAGGGGATTGTCCTCATGTGATCTATCAAGAGAGACCCTAGATCAATGTGTAACTTCTTATGTATTCCATGTAAAACCAAGAGGTCATTTTGGTAAGTGTTGGCTTGATTATCGTACCTCCCCAAAATCATGTTGGCAAGGACCTTTTGCAAAAATTTGAATAAGGGATTACTGATTAACATTGTCTTTGACTTGCCAACTATGTACCCTGGTTTCCCTGTCAAATTGTACTAGAATTTGCCACAGTCCAAGTCAAACTCTCTCTCAATTATGACATCACTCATTTTGTTGTCTTCTTTAGAATCTTTTGTAAAGATTGAGTTCAGTTCAGAAGAAGTCAACATGTGTATTCTATTGAACATTACAAACATGATGGCTTCCTCCCCTTTTACCTTGATCTTCTCTAGTGTGGTGAAAAACTACTGAGTCAAGTCCACATATGTGGATTGTGCTGTGAAAAGAACCTTCCATAAACCAATTTGATTCAACTTCCTTTCCACCTCTACTTTGATGCTTATGTCTTCAATTACCTTCTCACACCCATATATCTTGTGGAAATAACTCTCCTTAACATGCATTCAGAATAAATAGGTGTGATTTGCATCTTCCTCTGACCCCTGCCATAAGAAGTCCCATCAGGAGCCTTATCGAATCCTTTCAGTCGATCTGGCTCTAGGTATGCCAAAGTATCCTCTGGCTCAGAATCCAACTCCTCCTCATCAGTGCCATCTTCTTCTTCCTCAACCTGGTAGGATCTTGACCCTGAGCTCTTGTCAAGATTGAGCAGTACTCGTTTCTTGGGGTATCGTTGGCGCTGATCCTCCTCTTCGATCACCAATTGCCACCTTTCTTGTGGCTACTATGTGGTCTCTCCCCCAATGAGGAGGTAGAGTGGCATGCTGGTGTTGTCCATGGAGGTAATCTCCATGAAAATGGGGTTTTAGCCCCCTTGCCATGCTTCTGGCAAGTTGTGATCTCTGAGTCAACCTCATCAATCATGTCATCAAGGTTCTCTTCGTATGCCTCCTCCTCCTCCTCCCTATATGTCTCATCAGTGAAATGGTGGCTATCCGATGATCGGGTGTGGGATGCACTTACAGATGCCGAACGATGGAGTTGTTGGGAAATGGAGTTTTATGGTGATGGCATGTGAGACAAGATGAAGACTTGAGAAGAGGCTCTCTTGGTACACACTTTGCCTCCAATGATCACCTCAAGGATCTTTTGATCCCCCTTCTTCACAGCCTTGGTAATTCCCTTCATTGTGTGGAGATGGTAATGATGATATGGCTATGATTTTCATATTCTTTTAGAAGAAGGCAAAATAGAGTTTGAGGGATGGGTGGAATAGGTTAGGATGGTTGTTCTGATGGAGGAGGATGGATTGGTTGAAGGTTTTGGGCAAAAATTTGTGGATTTTTGTGAGGTTTTGTGTGGGGTGGTTGT
Source organism: Alisma plantago-aquatica (assembly GCA_963693085.1). NCBI lineage: Eukaryota > Viridiplantae > Streptophyta > Magnoliopsida > Alismatales > Alismataceae > Alisma > Alisma plantago-aquatica. Next base: position 350,969,095 of record OY856415.1, read on the forward strand.
AGGTGGGGTGAAGAATGGAAATGGAGATGGTGTCTAGATTGATGGAGGTTTTGGGGTGGAAATGGTAGTGGGAGAGGTGGTGGAGGTGTAGGAAATGATTGGATGTCTATTTGTTGAACTATTTGTGCTAGAGAAGCAAGGTTTGGGTTGCTGGAGGCAGAGCAAGTCGCCACAGCCGAGGAGAGCTCACAAAGTGAGTTAGAATGTGGAGGGGGTTTTGGTGTTATTGGGAGTGTAAGTGAAAAATAGGTGGGGTCAGGTCCCTCCACGGTCATGGTGGGCCACCACAATTGTGGTGGGGGTTTGGTAACATGGCCGTGGTGGGTGCCACAGTTGTGGTGGGTAATGAAGGTGGATGATCGACCCTTGCCATGGTCATGGTGTCCTCCTCTCACCTCGGCCGTGGTGGTCACCGTGGTCGTGGCTGTTCATGCACAAAATTACATCCATCCCATTAACTTCCTTAATTTTTTGCACTTAAACCATGAAGACCATGGTTGTCTCCACAACCATGTTTCCTTCATGTGGCCATACCTGTGGCAGTTTCCACGACCGTGTTGTCCTATATGGTCCACAACCATTTTGAGCTCCACGGTCGTGGCCATTCCTTAAAAAAATTGGCCAAGTTACTGTAAGTTTCTTGATATTTTGCAATTAAATCACCATATCTATTTTGGAGCACCGCGACCGTGGTGAGTCTTCATTCTATATGTTGTCAATTCAATTTCCAAAGTTTTGATATTTTTGTAATGTTTTGGTCTGTTGACACATTTTAACTTCAAAAACCATGCCTTTCCCTCTCTTTCTCTTACTTAAATCTATCACTTGTATCTCATTAAAACTCAATAAAAAACAATCATGCACAAGTGTGCGTGTGTGTATTTTGTGGAAAAAGAAAACAAAAGTACAAAAAAGTGAAGGTTGGGTGAAAAATTTCCCAAACCTAGGTGGGTTGCCTCCCACTAGAGCTAAATTTTATGCCTTCATCCTGTCTTATTGATTCTTGAACTCTTTCATCCTCTTAGAGCTCTAAAATAATCATTGTAGTAAATATACTTGTCATGTGCATTCAAGCTCATCTCTTCATCAAGCTGGTGTTCCTCTACTAACATCACAACATCTAAACATTGATTGGCTCTATCTGGTCCTACTTCAAAAACTACCTTCAATCTTTATCCATTCAATGTAAACTCTCTTGCTCCATCTTTTTCACTTATCACAATAGCTCCAGATGGGGACACATTCTTGACTAGGTAAGGTCCTTCCCATCTGGACCAATGCTTCCCATGAAAGAACTTCATCCTAGAGTTGTACAGCCATACCCATTGTCCAGGATCAAAATCCTTCTTCTTGATAGCTTGTCATGAAGAAACTTTGTTCTTTTCTTGTACTTTTGGACAACTCATATGCCTCATGCCCGATCTCCTCAAGATCATGCAGCTGCAACTTTCTTTTCAATCCGGCAGTGTCTCCATCCATATCAATGTCTTTCAAAGCCCACAAAGCGTTGCGTTGCATTTCTACAGGTAGATGGCAGCTTTTTCCATAAACAAGCTTAAATTGTGTGGTGCCAATTGGGGATTTATATGTAGTCCTATATTCCCACAAAGCCTCATTGAGCCGTAAAGATTGATCCTTACAGTTCGTCCTTACCATCTTCTCAAGAATGAGCTTTATCTCCCGATTAGACAACTCTACTTGACCACTCGTTTGAGGGTGGTAAGGAGTAGCCACACAATTATTTACTCCATGTCTTTTTAGCAAACCTTCAAATGTGTGATGGATGAAATGGTTTCTTCTATCACTAATCATGGATCTTGGCACTCCGAATCGGCTAAATATATTTGACTTCAAAAAATACACACCACCTTCTGATAATTGGTTCTAGTACCAATAACTTCAATCCATTTTGTTACATAATTGACGGCCACCAAGATGTACACATATCCATAGGAGGGAGGAAACTGACCAATGAAATCAATTCGCCACACATCAAACACCTCAACCACAAGAATGGGTGATAGAGGAATTGTGTCCCTCTTTGAGATAGTTCCCACCTTTTGGCACTTCAAACAACATTTGTAAAACTCATGAGCATCTTTGAACAATGTTGTCCAATAAAATCAACTTTGAAGAATCTTGGTGGTTGTACATTTTCCAATGAAATGTCCTCCACATGCACTGGAGTGGCATATGGATAGGATCTCTTGATTCTTACTTTTCAGAACACATCTTCTAATGAGTTGATCAAGAAAATATTTGAAAAATTTATGCTCATCCCAAACATAGTTCTTCACCATAGAAAAAAGTCTCTTGGTCTCCTCCCTTATCCAAGTACTCGATATCCTTCCACTAGTTAAGAAGTTATCTATGTGCTTATACCATGGTCTTTGGGTGGATGAAAGTAAGAAGAGATGCTCATGGAGCATCATTTCTTTGATGTGGTTCCTATCATCATACATTGCTTCAATGTGGGAGAGATCATCGGTTGTAGAATTTTCTACTAACCTTTTATCAACAATCTCTAGATCAAACTCTTAGAGAAATAGAATCCATTGAATCAATCTTGGCTTAGAATCTTTCTTCATCATAAGGTACTTCAAGGATGCATGATCCATATAAACCACCACCTTGTTTTGTAAGAGATAAGAACGAAACTTGTCAAGAGAAAATATCACGGCAAAAAACTCTTTTTTTGTTGTAGTGTAGTTCCATTGAGCTTCATCAAGAGTCTTGCTCGCATAGTAAATGGCATGTGGAATCCAACCAATCCTTTGACCCAACACAACCCCCATTGCCATCTCCAATGCATCAGTCATGATCTCAAATGGCAAGGAGAAATTCAGGGGCTGCATGATAGGAGAAAATACGAGCTTGTTCTTCAAGTGGTTGAAAGCTTCAACACACTTATCATCAAAATTGAATTCCACATCTTTTTTCAAGAAAATGACAAAGTGGCCTCAAAATCTTACTTAAGTCTTTAATGAATTGACGGTAGAAACCTACATGCCCCAAGAAGGATCAGACATGTCTTACGGTGGAAGGAATGGTGAGAGTGGAGATTAGGCCCACTTTGGCCTTATCAACTTCAATTCTGACTTTAGAGACTCGGTGACCCAAAACAATACCTTCAGGCACCATGATGTGACTTTTCTTCCAAGATAGAACCAAACTGACCTTGACACACCTTTCGAGAATAGCTTCTAGGTGAAGCAAACACACATGAAACATCTTACCAAACACAGAAAAGTCATCCATGATGACTTCAAGTGATAAATCAAGCATATTGGCAAATATGTATCTTACACATTTTTGGAGTGTCGAATGCACATCACACAACCCAAAAGGCATCCTCCTATAAGAAAAAGTGACACTTGGACAAGTGAACATTGTCTTCTCTTGATTAGTGGGGTGAACAACTATTTGGAAGTAATTGGAATACCCATCAATAACACAATAGAAACACTATCCAACTAACCTCTCCAAGATCTAATTAAGGAATGGGAGAGGGTAATGATCATTCTTGGTCTTTTCATTCAATTTTCTATAATCCACTCACATACTCACTTGGATTTCTCTCTCACGTGCATCAATTACCCAGATTCATTATCAGTGACTAAGATTCCACCCTTCTTGGGTACAACTTTGATGGAACTCACCTATGGGATGTCAGAAATAGGATTTATGATTCCCACATCAAGTAGCTTCATGACCTCTTTTTCTACAACCTCTTTCAAATTTGGATTCAACCATCTTTGCATTTGACAGATTGGTCTAGAATCCTCCTCAAGGTAGATTCTATGGACACAAATAGAATGGTCAATACCCCTCAAATCAGCTATGAACCATCCAATGGTTTGAATGTTCTTCTTCAAAATTGCCATCAATGCATCTTCTTTCTCATGAGAAAGAATAGAAGAAATGATAATCACAAGTGTAAGAACTCATTAAACTAAATGAGATTACTCAAAACATAAAACACAATCAATCACCATATAACCACATGCCCAAAAATATGGGTAAATTAAAATCAATTTCAACGTTATCACCCGCTAAAAAACATTTGCATAAGAGCCGAACATCTTTCTTATATCCATACTATGCCATGAATTTGATACAAATTGTTCTATCACCTTAGCTATAACATATATACACAAGAGAACAATATTTGTATATGCCACACAACAAACATTAACATGCTAACAAAATTTTGATTCATTTGAAACACCATATACAAACTTTTTCTTCCAGGACCTGAGGGTACATGGACGACTCTAGGACACACTAGACATCTAATCAAATTTCTCAAAGATTTATTACTACAACTCCTCTTTGCTGCCATATGTTTGTTTTCATCACTTCCGTTTACCTAAAAAAATGTGGCGAACCATAAAGGTGAGACCCATGTCCCAGCAAGAGATATAACCTCCAACAACGTTTATTGATTCCAACATTTTTAGGTAATGAGATAGTTTAAGAAGTTAAATCATACATAACAAATAAGCTCAATAGCACTGATGATTAACAAAATTAATAAAGGAGAAGATAATAACTAACTTCATTAGCTAGACTATTTTTATATCCCTATTTATAGTATAAGGAGTCAAGCAACATGAGCATCTCTAACATCATGAATAAATCTAGTATCATATGCATAGCTAACAACATCAACTTGTCTAACAGGTTGAACATATCAACATCATAAGAAGATCTAACAACATAAGCTTAACTATCTGGATAAGCATGATTAGTTGTATATGCATCTCTAGTTATAAAGGCATGGCTAGCATGCTAAACATAACTAACAACATGTGATAGCTAGCGTCATGATTATAATCAGCAACAACAATATAGTTATCAACACAAGCATATCTACTGTATGTGTGCATCTACAATCTTAAGCATATCCACAACCTAAGTATATCTACCATCTCTTAATTTCACTAAGCATCATCTTTATGTAAAGATAACAAACAAGCATTATCATCTAATGTGAAATGTCATGTATAACCCTAAAGAAATATGCTACACGGCTGTATTACATCTTTTATTATGCCTTGGGGAGTTTGAGTTGTACCACTCAAAGTCCAACTGACCATCGCTTGGTCACAATAAGTTCCATATAGTATCTAGGAAGAGTCAGACTCCAAGATCTTCTCCATACTCAGTCAGTACGAGTCTGCACTGTCGTGACATATAGTCAAACTGCAAAAAAATGACATATAGGCCTATAACTAGCCCACCTAGGTACATATAATGGTGCTAGCATCTAGGGTATTCAAACCCAATCACTAAGGTACAACTATAGTTGTCCTCTAATCACATCATGTTATACTCACTGAGATCTGACCAAAGTCGTTCTCAAAAAGGGGTCCATGTATGACCACAGCCATCCTCCTAAAATACTTAGTGTCAGGATGACAAGCACCCCGCATACTCAATAGTATGCGCTCTGAGTTTCCCTTAGGAATACTCATTTCACCATCCAACAAGTTCTGACACTGAAGATGGTTCTATGGCACATGACACTACATGATTAGAGTTTCACTTTATTAGTTATCTTCAATCGGGTGAATTAAGGTTGCATCAAACAAGTGGACATACAAATCCTAATTCACTTCTAACAAATATCACTATATAACAATTTCAGAAGATATAAAACATATGAGACATATTGTTCATCATCTCATCATTACATTATGATATTCACTTGCCATTCATGAGACTGCACTTGTCATCATACTATCATAGGATATAAATCCTTTTCACAATATCACAGGGTATCAACCCTTATCAACACAAGAGGAATACACCTCATTTAGGGCTCAACCATGCCCAAAGGTCATTAATTCCATCATACTATTCCCTATAAGATCATCACTATCATTCCATGGCTTGTATCAAGGCTCAACAACATCACCTACATATAATACACCAGATCAACACAATATTGCATCAACGAGCTAGGAGATATTCATAAACCATCATAGAAGGGTTATATTAGAATTAAGAATATTTCTTTATTACATCAACAAGCAAAGAATCCAGATATGTTTAACCCTCATCATATTCATAATGAACATGTTTAGCATAAGAAAATATGAACCATGGGGCTATGATAACCATCAATTAACACATTAAGGTCATGATCATATTAAGGAGGTTATTTTACCATCATGCCATGATATACGAAGGTTAACCATATATACTCATCTTTATCTATTTGCATTAGAGTTAGGCTCACCAAGATAAATTATATTAATATTACTAATCAGCACTCATACCCAAACCCTAACTCACGACATCCCCATTGAATCATGGATGCATAAGGTGAAGCATCACCATTACATTCCATACTATTCTCAAGTATGAACCCGCACATAAATCAAGGTGTAACCATATGGTTATGGCATACTAGGGTTTCAACAACAATAAGAGAGTACTCCATGATTGTATTAATAATTCAAGGATCAATCATGCCCATTTACAATCATTTAGTTATATTAAAGCTAGGTATAACAAGCTATACCGCATTAGGGTTACCCAATAATGCATTATGGTGACTATAAATCATAATCATACAAGGGTAAGGGTAACACTATGATTTTAAGACATTAAACCATCAAATTCTCATCATTAGAATCATAAATTACACTATAGTCTTCACCCAAAACAATGGGAATATTAATGCATCAACTTCTAACCTTTAAATGCTGAAAAGGTAAAGCCATTAGTCATTTACATAAGTAAACATCTTGAACAAACCACCTATGAATTCATTGAGTTGTGCTCTAGAAAGAGTCACCATATAACCCTAGACATCTCGTGATTAATAACATAAAAAGTTCCATTGAGAGTAGGGTAAAACCTATAAGCGGTTGTTTATTTAAAATAGGTTGTCAGTAAATGAGATTCTTAAGTTGATCTCATAAAGGAAACCATTTAAATCACTTTATTAGGACCAATATATTACATTTAGGCATCATTCCATTTTATTGGATGAAGAAACATTAGTTCTTAACCATTAGGTCAAGTTCATATATTAAAACTGACAATTGGAGTATAGGTCTGACCATTGCATCAAATGACCCAAGAAACCATTGGTTTAAGGATTAATTGATGCTAAAACTACATGTTGAACTCACCATAGGTTGTGAAGACCTGATCCACCACCAGTAGTGACTATTAAGAAACCATAGGTTGTTAGATCAACACTATATTCATTAATCACCATCGAATATCAAACTAATATCACCATTGATTGATAGCATCATTAGGGTACTTAGTTGTTAATAACAAAGATTATAATTAGGCCAACACCTGAACTAAGGGGTGAAAATCAGTTGACACCCTTTGTGACCACCATCAACTGTCATGAAGACAACACCATAGGTCGTTGCAATGGTACCACCATTGTGTCATGTGTTTATAGAAGAAATCAGCTTTAAATCCTAAAATTGACCATTGGTTGACAGGTGTTTAGGACCATCGGTTATCAAAACAACCTGATCCAAGTCATATTATACCTTAGAAATAAAGTAAACATAACAACAGGTTCATCTAGAACTGAAATCAGAACATGGAACATTATAAAAATCGAAATCCTAGTCAAGCATATCTTTTTAGTGCATGGATCATCATTTAAAAGCAAGTACATAAGCTAGCAAGCTTATGGTAAGCAATAAATGTGGAGAAACTTATAAAACTTTCCTCTAATTAGAAGATAAAATCCTAGATTGAATAAAACACGAGCAGGTAGGGTAGAAAATCTAAGCATAAGTTGTGAACTCGTCCATCTAGCACCTTTCTTCATCAAATGAGCAAACCCTAAGCATAAGGAGCAAGAAAGGTAGGGTTTTAGTGCTTTAGAGAAATTTCTACCATGGAAAAGCAAGGTTCTGACCTGGAGGAAGGTATAAGGAAGGCGAAGAGCAAGAGAAATGGAGAAGAAACGAAGAAAACAACTTGCCTTGGTCAAAATCCCTAGAAGATGACCTTAGAAACCCTAGGTAGGGCTAGATGGAGCTCTAAGAGATCTTCTTCTCCAAAAAGAGTTTGTTTTCTACCTTAGAGAACTTGGTTCCACATAAAAATAGAGGGAAGTAGTTGCTCTAGGTTAGAGGAAAGAGAAAGCAAGAAAATTTTCATACTTGGGCTAGGAAGAGGTAAATATAGCCCATGGATAAGAATGGAAGCAAGCATGAGGTGTATAAGTAGCTTCCCCATGTGTCCATGGCCTTAAACTATTAAGAATATACAAGCACACACACAAGAAGCTCCCCCACCGTCCATATCAACCTACTTATCTCTCCTTTGTGGAATTTCCAAGACAATCAAATAATTCATTAGTTGATAGCTACTAAAGGTAGCTCATCCATGAAGGGGTTAACCCTAAAATACCCTTCAAGGAAACACCTTAAAACAATGGTTTAAACAGGAGCCTAATGGCTCAAAAAGATAAAAAATGATAAGATAACATCTAAGAAACATAATTCATGTGACAAATTGCAAATAAAACCTCTCAATTGGTTAAATTGTAAAAAAGTCCAAAACGTGCATAAAATTGCATAACTTGCAAAAATAGTGTCCAAGTTGGACCAAACTTGAAACTTAAGCTTGTATTATGATTACAAAGCATATTAAAATGTTATATTAAGGTTATAAGAATTAAATTATGATAATTATCTTATTCAACACTTTAAGCAGGGTTAGGGGTCACAACCATAAACCCCTAATAGGGATTTCGCCCCCGAAATCCAAGGTACACATAGATGGACACTTGTCATGCAACTCATCCTCAATCTTCCACATTGTTACATTCATCACATGATGATGTCACATCTTTCTCATAGAAACATATTCTTGTCTTTTAATTCATGCATATCTTATCTTGGGTCAGCACAAAAACCCCCCACATAAGAAGGCATTTTCTAATAAGGAACATAGAAACTTGTTGTCCCATCTATACAAATCTAATAGTAACATTCAAATTTAAATTCTATCTATCATCCTAAAATCATATCTATTATATCAACACATTACTCAAAAGTCATACTCATTGGCTCTTATCAAACATAGAACATTACATATCTCTTATCATATGCAACTTTACAAGGTTTTATCTCTATGATCCTTTAATGGTTGTTTTAATTAATAACTCAATCAACCATTTGGCATCCCCTAATTTTCAAGAACTATGAGGAATATGTTTTTTTAGAGGATTCTCCAATCATCTCAATGGTGGATTGACCATCTGTTTGGTTGAAGAATCATACACTTGTATGTAACCGTTAACAAATATAACTTCCTAATTGACCTTGTTAGGGGTGGAGCAACGACATTGTCTTCATCTTATCAGGATTCACATAACATACTTAACAGAGGTATCATAACTCCAAGAGGGTACCCTAGTCAACCCCCAACTCACTCTTGCTAGAATTGTCATACATAAGTACAGTTGCTTCAACATTCTTAAAGTTTAGCAAAGATGTTAACCATGTCAATGACCATCTCTGAAATATGTTGAGATTTCATCATTCAAAGCTTGCTACAACTTGTAAGACATGACCTGAACACTCTGGTTCTGCTATTCATAAATTTACTAGTAAATTAGTTAGTCTAAAGGATATAATTCTAAACTCTTTATAGTCATGTAACTTGTGTCATCCACTCTAACTCCTATCCATTGATATTTTGATCCTAGGTTTATCTTAAAGAACACGGTAACACATGTTTGCTGATCAACAAATCATCTATCCTTGATAGTGGTCTTGCCCATCTATCACTAGACAATACACAACATTATAAAATCACTTTTTTCCTTGCAAAAAACATTTAGAGGGTCATCATCAACTCTCTCTCTCTCTAAGGGAGAGGAAAACTTAGAATGTTCATTTAATAAACATCTCCAACCTTCACATACTTCCCATAATGTTGTTACATCTTGGATACTTGGATTCATTACCTTAGTATCTAACACATGTTCTATAAGGAACTCACGTCCTTATCTCATCTACTTTTACCAACATAATCAAATATTAATACATATAAGAGGAGTCTTCCTAATTATTGGAAGGCTCAAAAGCATACTCATCACAGACTTTATGATCTTGGAACCATAGTTCAAGCAACCTTATGCTATAATAAGCCAACCAACCTCATTTTTACAATGAATCCACACATACCAAGTGGCAATGATCCAGTTGAAAGATGTGGCCTGGAAAGGAAAGACACAAAGGGTAACACACTTCCCCCAATATAGTAGCATTGTTCAAGGGTCACTAGCAAAAAGGTAACCAATTCTATTTTCATTATGCATGTTACAACTTCTTATGTATCATTTTACCATTTTCATTTCTAGTTTCCTACCATTAGCATAGGAATCATCATGATTAACGTATCTCATGACAAAATCATTGATGACTATTTATCCCACTAGGGTATGTTCTCTTATTTTATTATGTTTTTCAACCACTTATCAACAGGTAAATCATCATATTCTTCATTTTCTTCATTAAAAAGGGATCATCTCCCTTAATTTATTTCACACGCCATGCTGATTTTACATTAACACTTTCTTACACACATAGGTTGGTATGCGATTAACTCAGGTTCCACCTTATTCCTTTGTTATTGTTCCCATTTATATTCTAATTTGACTTATTATAGAAGTTCTCTCCATCTTTTGTTGATTTCATACCTTGATTCACTTTATAAGCACAAACTTATCTTTTACTTTATTATCTTCTTGAATAACATCTTCAAGAATTCCTCTTTTTCTAATTTGCATTTGGATTTAGATTTCATGGTGTTGTGTCTTTCTCTTTAGCTACCAAACATTCAAGTTTTGATAGATTATGATGAAATTCTCATCTTCTTTAAGGTAGGCTTGAGATATTCACATCATGATTTCTTATTCATTATGCTCATTAGATTGTCTCAAAATGACTTCTTAATCAGAGTAATAAGAAAGATAACAATCTAAGAGTTCCATACTTAACTTTTCTTCAATAATTGAATACCTGGCCAGGGCACCCGAATACTGAGATTAGGCACTATGCATCATATTTTTATGTCATATTCCTAATTTTGACATCATCCTAGTCCTAAGTCCTAGTGTCCCAGTAGACTTGGTGAACCTAAAGCTCTGAGACCAACTTGTAAGAACCCATTACACTAAATGAGATTACTCAAAATATAAAACACAATCAATTGCCAATTAACCACATACCCAAAAATATGGGTAAATTAAAACCAATTTCAACGTCAGAACCCCCTTAGAAACATTTGCATAATAGCCCAACATCATTCTTATATCCATATTATGCCAAGAATTTGATACAAATTGTTTGATCATCTTAGCTACAACATATATACATAGGAGAACAATATTTGTATATGGCACATGACAAACATTAACATGCTAACAAAATTCTGATTCGTTTGAAACACCATATACAAACTTTTCCTACCCATACCTGAGGGTACAGGGATGACTCTAGGGCACACTAGACATCTAATCAACTTTCTCAAAGATTCATTACTATATCTCCTCTTTCCTACCACATGTTTGTTTTCGTCACTTCCGATTATCTAAAAAAAATGCGGCGAACCACAGGGGTGAGACCTATGTCCCAGCAAGAAATATAACCTCCAACAATGTTTATTGATTCCAACATTTTTAGGTAATGAGATAGTTTAAGAAGTTTAATCACATATAAAAAATAAGCTCAATAACACTGATGATTAAAAAATACATAAAGGAGAAGATAATAACTATCTTCATTAGCCAGACTATTCTCATATCCCCATTAACGGTATGAGGAGTCTAGCATCATGAACATCTCTAACATCATGAACAAATCCAGTATCATATGTATAACTAACAACATCAGAATGACTAATAGGTTGAACATATCAACATTATAAGAAGAGCTAACAACATAAGCACAACTATCTGGATAAGCATGATTAGTAATATATGCATCTCTAGTTACAAAGGCATGGCTAGCATGCTAAACATAACTAACAACAAGAGATAGCTAGCATCATGATTATAATTAGAAGTAGCAGTATAGTTATCAACACAAGCATAGCTACTACATGTACACATCTACAATCTTAAGCATATCCACAATCTAAGTATATCTACTATCTCTAGATTGCACTAAGCATCATCTTTATGTAAAGATAACAAACAAGATTCATCATCCAATGTGAAACATCGTGTATAACCCTAAACAAATATGTTACATGGATGTAATACATCTTTTATTATGCCCTGGGGAGTTTGAGTCACACCACTCAAAGTCCAACTGACCACCACTTGGTCGCAATTAGTTCCATATAGGATCTAGGAAGAGCCGGACTCGAAGATCCTCTCCATAGTCAATACGAGTATGTAGCGTAGTGACATATAGTCAAACTGCAAAATAATGACATATAGTCCTTTAACTAGCCCACCTTGGTACAGTCCACAGTGCTAGCATCTAGGGTATTCAAACCCAATCATTGAGGTAAACCATAGTTGTCCTTTAATCACATCATGTTCTAATCACTGAGACATGACCAAAGTCATTCTCAAAAAGCATGCTAGGTATGACCACAACCATCCTCCTGAAACACTTGGTGTCAGGATGACATGCACCCTACATACTCAATAGTATGTGCTCTAAGTTTCCCTTAGGAATACTCATTTCACCATCCAACAACTTCTGACAGTGAAGATGGTTCTATGGCACATGGCACTACATGATTAGAGTTTCACTTGATTAGTTATCTCCAATTGGGTGAATTTAGGATACATCAAAGAAGTGGAGATACAAACCCTAATTCACTTTTGGCAAATATTGCTATATAACAATTTCAGAAGATATTAAAAATATGTGACATATTGTTCATCATCTCATCATTACATGATGCTATTCAGTTGCCATTCATGAGACTGCACTTGTCATCATACTATCGCATGATATAAATCCTTTTCACAATATCACAGGGTATCAACCCTTATCAACACAAGTGGAATACACCTCATTTAGGTATGAACCATGCCCAAAGGTCATTAAGACCATCATACTATTCCCTATAAGATCATCATTATCATTACATACTTTATAGCAAGGCTCAACAACATTAGTTACATATAATACACCAGATAAGCACAATATTGCATTAATGAGCCAGGAGATATTCATAATCCATCATAGAAGGGTTATATTAGCATTAAGAATATTCCTTTATTACATCAACATGCAAGGAATCTATATATGTTTAACCCTCATCATATTCATAATGCACATGTTTAGCATAAGAAAGTATCAACCATGTGGCTATGATAACCATCAATTAACACATTAAGGTTATGATCATATTAAGGAGGTTATTTCACCATCATGACATCATATAAGAAGGTTAAAGATGAATACTCATCTTTATCTATTTTCATTAGAGTTAGTTTCAACAAGATAAATTATATTAATTTCACTAATGAACACTCATAACCGAACTCTAACTCACGACATCCCCATTGGATCATGGATGCATAAGGTGAAGCATGACCATCACATTCCATACTATTCTCAAGTATGAACCTACACATAAATGAAGGTGTAACCATTGGGTTATATCATACTAGGGTTTCAACAACAATAAGAGAGTACTCTATGATTGTATTAATCATTCAAGGACCATTCATACCCAATCACCATCATTTAGTTGTATTAAAGCTAGGTATAACAAGCTATACCTCATTAGGGTTACCCATTAATGTGATTTTAAATCATAATCATACAAGGGAAAGGGTAAGAGTACAAGTTTAATAAATTAAACCATCAAATTCTCATCATTATAATCATAACATTACACTATAGGCTTCACCCAAAACAATGGGAATATTAAGGCATCAACTTCTAACCATTAAATGTTGAAAAGGTAAAGCCATTGGTCATTTACATAAGTAAACATCTTGAACAAACCACCTATGAAGTCATTGATTTGTGCTCTAGAAAGGGTCACCATCTAACCCTAGACATCCTTTGATTAACAACATAAAAAGTTCCATTGAGAGTAGGGTAAAACCCGCAAGCAATTGTTTATTTAAAACAAACCGTCATTAAATGAGCTTCTTAAGTGGATCTCATCAAGGAAACCATTTAAATCACTTTATTAGGACCAATATATTACATTTAGGTATCATTCCAATTTATTGGATGAAGAAACATTAGTTCTTAACCATTAGGTCAAGTTCATATATTAAAACCATCAATTGGAGTATAGGTCAGACCATTGCATCAAATGACCCAAGAAACCATTGGTTTAAGGCTTAATTGATGCTACAACTACATTATCAACTCACCATAGGTTGTGGAGACCTTATCCTCCATCAATAGTGTCCATTAAGAAACCATAGGTTGTTAGATCAGCAATATATTCACAAATCACCATCGAATATCAAACTAATATCACCATTGATTGATTGCATCATTAGGGTACTTAATTGTTAATCACTAAGCTTATAATTAGGCCAACACCTGACCTAAGGGGTGAACATAACTTGACACCCTTTGTCACCACTATCAGTTGTCATGAAGAAAACACCATCCGTTGTTGTAATGGTACCACCATTGAGTCATGTGTTTTTGGAAGAAATCAACTTTCAACCCTAAAATTGACCATTGGTTGATAAGTGTTTAGCACCATCAGTTATCAAATCAACCTGATACAAGTCATATTATACCTTAGGAATAGCATAAACATGATCACAAGTTCATCTAGAACTAAAATCAGAATAGGGAACATTATAAATCTTGAAATCCAAGTCAAGCATAGCTTTTTAGTGCATGGATCATCATTTAAAAGCAAGAACATGAGCTAGAAAGATTATATGGTAAGAAATAAACATGGAGCAAGTTATAAAACATGCCTCTAATTAGAAGACAAAATACCAAATTGAATAAAACATGTGCAGGTAGGGTAGAAAATCCAAGCATAATTTGTGAACTCGTACATCTTGCACCTTTCTTCATCAAATGAGAAAACCCTAAGCATAAGGAGCAAGAAAGGTAGGGTTTCAGTGGTTTAGAGAAATTTTTACCATGGAACAACAAGGTTCGAACCTGGAGGAAGGTATAAGGAAGGAGAAGAGCAAGATGGAGTTCTAGGAGACCTTCTTCTTCAAAAAGAGGTTGTTTTCTACCTTAGAGAACTTGTTTCCACAAAAAAACAGAGTGGAGTCATTTCTCCATGTTAGAGGAAAGAGAAAGCAAGAAAAGTTTTGTACTGGGCAAGGAAGAGGTAAATATAGCCCATGGATTAGGATGAAAGCAAGCATGAGGTGTAAAAGTAGCTTCCCCATTTGTCCATGGCCTTCAACTATTAAGAACATACAATAACACACACAAGAAGGTCCTCCAACGTACATATAGACATGCTAAGCTCTCCTTTGTCGAATTTCCATGCAAATCAAATAATTTATTCGTTGATAGCTACTAAAGGTAGCTCATCCATGAAGGGGTAAACCCTAAAATACCCTTGGAGAAAACACCTTCAAACAAAGGTTTAAACAAGAGCCCCTTGAATAAAAAAGATCAATAATGATAACATAACATCTAAGAAATATAATTCATGCAACAAATTTCAGAGAAAAGCTCTGAATTGGGTAAATTGTAGAAAAGTCCAAAATGTGCATAAAATTGCATAACTTGCACAACCAGTGTCCAAATTGGACCAAAATTGATACTTAAGCTTGTATTATGATTACAAAGCATATCCCAAGGTTATATTAAGTTTATAATAATTCAATTATAATAGTTATGCTTGTTCAACACTTTAAGCAAGGTTAGGGGTCTCACTTGGAGGGTGTCATTGGAGCCTAAGAATGCATATTTCAATCCTTTAAGAAGAGATTTGATCTCAAGAATGAGAGTATATTCAAGGGAATTTTTCAATGGTTTAGAAATGGATGGGAGGTCTTCACTTGCAGCCACTAAGGCCATATATTCTTCTTCATCCTCATCATCATCAACGCAAAATTCCACAATGGGTTCTAGACCTCTCCCTTGTGTGGTGGTTTGAATCCATGTAGGTAGAGAATCTTCTACTATCCCATCAAGATAATAAATTAGATAACAATCCTCTTATGTATCACCTATCACCTCAGCTTTAATAGAAGATTTGAAGATGTTTAGTTGGATCTTCATGTGCATGAAAGTCACATACATGGTGTCGATCCTCATATGGATCACTGCATCAGTTGTAGCCAAAAAGGGTCTCCCCAAGATGATAGGCACTTTCCTTGAGTCTTTTTCCATCTCCAAAATAATAAAATCAACTAGAAAGAATGCAGAGGTCTCATCATCAAGTCTGACCAACACATCATCAACATGCCCTCTAAGCGTTTTCACAGAGCTATCGACCAACTGCAAGGTACAGTGAGTGGGATCCAGTTGTCCCATTTGTATTTCAATGAACACATCATACGACATCAAATTTACAGTACAAATCAAGTCAATAAGAGCTTGGTCTATGTAATGTGATCCAATGTAGCATGAGATGATGGGAGCATTGTGATCTTTTATCTTTCTTGGCACGGTGTGTTGTAAAATTGAGCTCAATTTCTTAATGAGCTTGACCTTCCTTAGTGTCCTTCCTGTCGTCTTCCTTTTGAATGTGCACAAGTCTTTCAAGAATTTAGATTAAGATGGAATTTTCTTGATTTCATCAAGAAAATGAATGTTGATCTTGACCTGCTTAATGGTCTCCATGATATGCTAAGTATGTTTCTTCTTCCTTCTTTCAGTGGATGGCTCTTCAAGTGCATTGGGGAAAGGAGGGATTTGTGCTCCCAACTGACTCAAGTCAACTATTTCAGTAAGCGGTATCACTAGAATCATGGTATCATCTCTGGATATCTTGGTATCAACTCTCTGTATCAAAGTATCATTAGCCTGAATCTCAATATCAACATTCATGATCACGGTATCAACCCTTTCATCACTAGTTGTGCTATCAACAGAAGTACCATGTGGCTGCTCCAAGGTCCTACCACTCTGCAAAACTGTCACTAACTTCACATGATCATGGGTAGTGGAAGAGGAAGCTTGTGGAGTTGGATGTGGATGTTGAGGTGCTGGTAGCCTTGAGTGTGGCGGATTTGGGTTTTGAAGGATACATTGTGGCTGGGGTTGTGGTTGTTGATGTGGTTGTTGTTGTGGACGGGGGTGATATTGTGGAGGGGGTTGTTGGTGTGAGTGAGGTGGAGGATATTGATAGTTGTAAAGGGGTTGTTGAGGTGGAGGAGCATATGGATGTGGTGGTCTTTGATACTGGTGAAGTGGAGGTACTTGGCCTTGTGGTGGGACACAAGCATCTCTAGTGGTGCTCACATAACCACCATCATTGTGTGGGTTGGCCATGGGTTGGGATGGGAGCCTCCCCTCTTCACAGCGGGAAAGTGAAAGGGAGATTTGATCAAGCCTTTGTTCAAGGCGGCTAATGTTTTGTCCTTGAGAGGATACCTTTTTCTTCACTTCATCAAGGTTCCTTAGCCATCCCAGGTCTTCTTCCTTAAACTTGGAGTTGTACTTGGGCCCTTGGTGTTGCCTTGGATGCCCTTTCCCCTCCTCATTTTATTGTTTCCATGAGAATTTTGGATGACTCCTCCACTCGGGAGTATAGGAGTTGGACATTGGGCATTGGTTGTTTTGGTTGCCAAAGGCATGCAAAGCGTGTAATTCTTCTTCCTCAACATTAACTACCATAGTGTATTGGCTAGAAGAACCATCAACTTGGTTCTTCATCATATTTATCATATCCACCGTCATTTTCATCATGTTGGGGTTGGCTGCAGTCCGTGATGGAACTATGGGAGGAGGTGGAGGTATGTAGTTCCGGTCACAATGTTCCCCTTTATTAGAAGCCCGATGGTGAGAATTCTCAGCAAGGTTCTCAAACAAGGGCCATGACTCCTCATGTGGCTTTTTCGTGGAGGTCCCTCAACATGACAAATCAACACTATTTTGTCTCAACTCCACTAGCCCGATGTAGAAAGTTTGAACTAGCTGCCACAATGGTATCTCATGATGGGGGTAGTCACGCAGGAAATTTTGAAACCTTTCCCACGCCTCATGGAAGGGTTCACTTTCTTTTTATGAGAAGGCAGTGATACATCTTCACATCTGGGTCATCTTGGCTATCTGAAAGAACTTCTTGAGAAACTCATTATTTACCAAGTTCCAAGTCACCAACTCAGGATTGGAGATATAACATTCCTTGGAATTTTCTTTCAATAAGAAGGGGAAAGGGTTCTGTGGATTGAGTCATCGGTAACTACGGGTGTGCGAAAAGTGGAACAAGTTTCAAGGAAGGCATCAATATGGTGATAGGGGTTCTTGTTATCCATCCCATAGTAAGTAGGAATGAGTCCAAGAAGTGCAGGTGGAATCGAGAATTGTTGACCCAGAATTTGGTCAAATAGGGTGGCAATTGAGGAGTTGTAGTTCCCCGGGGTGAAGTATTCATGGAGAGGGTGGTGGTTGGGTTGTGCTGGGATATCCCTGGGAGGTATTTGAGCTTCATGGTAACCCATCTCAGTTGTGTGGTGTAGTTTGTGGAAGATTTAGCATCTCCTACATATCTCAGGGTCATATAACACAGAGTCAGTACAAGTCCAACACGTATAACGCATGCACAACTGCCACTTGCACAATACACAAACAAGAAACAAAATCCAAGTTAGAATGATAGTATGGAAAAATAAAAAAAGAATAAAGAATAGAAATCATTAGGTCAGTAGGAAGAGCTAAGCAACACCAAATAGCTAGGTTGAGCGCCTCTATCCCTGGAAACGATGCCAAAAACTTGGTGTGATCTTCTCAAGGCCAGATACTAGCCAACTAAAGGTGACTAGATGCAACCCTAAGGGAAAACACACATATCTTTCAAAAAATTTATATGGACATAGTCCAATGCATAGGCTCAACCAATCACACGTACCCGCAATCGCACAGGGTCATGTTGTAGTATAGGCTAGTGGTAAGATTAGGGTTGATCCTCAGGGATAGAGGGGGCACTAGAGCTAGGTTGATGTTAAATATGCTCCTAAAGTGGAGATTAGAGTTTGAGGGTTTATAGTTGGTTTTGTTTGATTATGCTATGATTGCAAGCAAGAAAGAGCAAGAAAGAAACTAATTTAACAAAAACTCTAGATTACTCTAAGCAAGTTAAGACTAAGGAACTAAGAAAGGAAAGCAATTAGGCTAGATCAAGGAGTTACACTACACTAGCAAGCCAAGTTTTCAATGAAGATGCAAACTAATCAATGAGACAAGAAAGAACCTAAGTTATTACTAGTAAGCTAAATTAACACAAGCAAGCTCAAAGGATCCCTAACTACTTGAGAAAGAACTATCTAACAAGAACTAAGCAATTATCTAAGAATTAACAAAGGCAATTAACTAAACTGGCATTAACAAGCTAAGAAGGCAAGGGTGGATTTTAAGTAGTGTGAGGGATAGGTGGGCCATTTGGGAATGAAACTTGATATTAGTTGGGGGAAGGTCAACATAGCATTCAATTCTCACATTTCAATCTAGATTACCAAACCAAACAATAAGTCAAGTGCTATTACAAAATACACTATAGTACTAGTTGGAGAACTAGAGCTAGGTGTAATTCTAATAGGACTTGTCAAGTCTAGGTTTCTAGTGTAAGTGGTATTAGGGAAATTGAGAGCCAAGGGTAGGAATGGGAGTATATATGAGGGTGTTTCACCTCATTTTACTTGCCATCTAGCCTTTAGGAAACTCTAGCCAATTGCACTAATCACACTTACACTAGCTATTTAGATTTCACACCTACTTGTAGAAGAATAGTGATGTATGTAGGAACAAAGGGGGCTAGATAGGGATCCACTAATTGAACCTAGGGGCCATTCCTAAGACTGCCACATACATCCCACTTTCCCCTGGAAGCTAAGTGTCATCAAGCATCACAAAACAAGCAATTATTGTTTAGAAGCACAAACCACATGCAAGATAATGGGAAATGAGATAGAAGCAAGATGCAATCATCATAGAATGAAATTATGTTCAATACAAGTTATTTTTTTCCAGCATGGTATCAAATTCACATTTTAACCCCAAACAACCAACCGGAAGGGGCTTAGCTAGACATGCTCAAACAAAAGAGAAAAGAAATGTGAAGAATGAGGCAAGAATCCATGAAGCTCAGAGTAGCTTCTTCTTCACCTCCTAGCAGCTATAAGGCCTGTCTCCTCCTCAAAGAGGGGTGAAAAGCAAGGAGATATGGGGGATTAAGGTAGGGAACCTAGAAAACTAGCTTTGTATGGTGGAAATGGAGTGGGAGCGAGGTGAGTGGAGTAAATACACGGAAGGGGATGAAGGAGATCTAGAGTATCTAGGAAGAGGCTAAGGGAAGCTAACCTTCATGTTGTGGCCACCACATATGTTTATATAGGTGGTGGGGAGGCACTAGGGTAAGTAGGGGAAAAATGGTAAAAACAATGGAGAAAATAGGTAGGTTTGTGGTCACCACAACCGTGGTGACTGTGGGGGTTGCATGGCAAGATCATGGGAAGTGGAATGGATGAGGTGGAAAGTGGAGTTTGAAGTGTAAGTGTGTATGGTGGCCATGGCCGTGGCGGGGTGCCACGATCGTGTTGGGTAGAGGATATCACGGTCGTGTGGGATACCACGGCCATATTGGAGTAGGTAGCCATGAACGAGGGCTCTCTGAGGTCTTTGTGTCTTTAACTCACCATGAGCATGGTGAGAACCATGAGAGAGGTGGCCTTCAAGGGCCACAGTGATGCTGATGGCCACGGCCATGGTCATTCATGTGTAAATTGAACCAAGCCCCTGTTGATTTTTGGGATCTTCATGCATAAATCACAACGATCATCTTATTGAATATGGCCGAGGCAGGAGGCACTGGCTACGAGAGTACTGGGTTCCATGCCTGTGGGGTCTTTAGTGACCACGGCCATTGTGATGACCACAGCCACAGTCATTCATGTGAAAATGAGTGACTTCCCTTTGACTTTTGGAACTTAATTTCCCACGGCTCTGGTGATGTGCCATGACCATTTTGGGGCTTCTTGGTGCTGATCTCCACTTCAACCTCTTCATATAGCCTCCTTTTGCTTTGAATTTCTCTTGTGCATCCAAGGGAAGTTTGAGGAAGAGATAGGTCCACTCTTGGGTTGTAAAAACCCAAGGAAATTATTCATCTCTCTCCCATGCATTAATGCATTCATAAGTGCCCTAAAATACATAGAAAAGGAGGTATAAGTGCATTTTTCATAAATATCATATTGGAGAAAATAACTTGTAATATACGATGTTCAGATGTGATTATCATGCAAAAAGACACTGCATGAAGCCCTAAAAGAGGGTTGCATTACCTGACCCCACGAGTTTAGGTCATTCCTCCACCATAAGTATTTGCCATTCTTTGGTTCACCCACCCCAGGTCAGGACACTAGACCTAAAATGATGTTTAGGGTTTTATATTCAAGCCTATGTTTGACATGTATGTTCAAAACCCTTCAAATGAATCATTCATGCATTATTCCATGTACTTGCATTCATGGGAAAACTAGAGTACCCAATTTTGTGGTACGACGATTGGGTCACCCGACCTAGTTGTTTACTCTTTTTCTACTTTTCTACATATTAGAGTTTCATGATTCCCTTGACCCACTCAGGTTTTCATACCCTACCGTGTTACCATACTCAAATCATTTATGGATGATTGGGTTTTCCTAACCGCACCTAGGTCTTCCTAAGGTTTACCATCACTAGACAAAAACCCAATATAACTCATAAACATTTCATAACCATATCATCATTTTAACATTTATTGGTGAAGGATGCCTTAATACTACCTTTTCTTTAAAACCCTAATTAAAGATGAAGAGAGAAGTAAATTTTAGGGTTTTGTAAGAAAGGAGGTGAGAAGTGGATTAAATTATAGATGAGAAGAATTAGGGAAATATTACTTCATTTAAACCCAAGCATCTAGCTTGCCATATATCCCATTGTCTAAGGGAGTTGTGACGTCCCCAGATTCTGCCGCCTTGAGATAGAGAAGGCTCGAGAGGACAAATCTAAAAATGTTTGCTAATGTTTTAGAGAGCGATGCGGAAGCGACACACACATACATGAACACTCAACCATAGATATGCACCATAACATTTCTCAACATTCAACATGTAAATTTATTACAAGATGAATTATTACAAACTACAATTACATATTGAAACAAAATTTTACACAAGTTTGATCATGTATGCTAATAGGATCTTAACATTATAGGTACAACCTAATCACTGCTCACTTCCTGTCTTTTCTAACATGGTAGCTCTGAACCTAGTTTTGACATCTCGCTATCACACAGACAATGAGATGACATGCGAAAATGTGCAGAAAACACCATAAACCACATTTTACCAAAAACACGGGTTAATTAAAACCATTTGCAGAAAAAATATAAGAGAGAACTTATTACATTCAGATCCTCATCCTGCAAGGAAAAATGTTATATAAATATTTACAAGCCTTGATACGTGTCCATAGCTTCTAGGATCAGCTGTCCTGTTAGCACATGAGTTCATCACCTGTTTATACATACGTAACAGGCCACATCAGGCCAGCAGCAGGATATACAAAGCTACATCAATGATACATCATAAAACATTGTCAAAACACCTCCGAGGACCTGAGAGTATAGCGATGACTCTAGGACTCTACTACAAAACCACCAAAACAACATCAAGTACATCTCTTGCCTCCTAGTGCTCTTCTTGTTGCTCGGCCGCAACCTCACGACCACCACCACATTTAGCGCGATCACCTAAAGAGGTTGTAAACCAACAGGGTGAGACACACAGTCCCAACGAGAAACATAACTCCCCGTAAAAACTATAATACTCCAAAGAATGCTAAAGTAGGTAAAGTAGGTAACTAATATAAGAAAACTATATGAGCAGCATACTGAGCAGGTCTTACTTTATTATCAAAGTTACCAAGGTATCCAGGAGGCATATAACCCTATTTTCTTTATGGAACATGATTGACAAGATAATATTTATAAGATCTTACCACATGACATAAAGAACGTATAAGTAACTACAAGGTATAACAAGATCAACTACACAAGCAAGGCCTCAACCAATGTTCTGTGTTTTGCCTTAAGAAATAAATACTATTCGGCTAGATTACATATTATTATGCCCCGAGGAAGTGAGCCGTACTGCTCAAATCCAACCTTCGGTTGCGAAACCCAAGCATGTGCCATAAAAGGTCGATGGAATAGCCGGACTTCACGACCTCACCACCTCATGGTCAATGAACGAGTGCAAAACAAGTAGGACCACAGTCTCATGCTTAAGTGGCCTCAGCCACAGGGTCAGGCTACCCTCTACCTATCCCACCTTGGTACATGTATTGACGCTAGTAAAACTGAGCCACGGGAATGATCACCGTGCTCTGAGCCATGAATGCATTCATGCTCTCTTATCACACATCCTGAGCCATGGGCCTGTTCACCATGCTCCAACATATTGAGCCACAAGCCTGAAACTGTGCTCTGGAGTCTACAACCGAAGTTGCAGTCTAATCCTCCTATTTTCAGCTAGGAGAAACAACACATACTCAACAATATA
The DNA here is from genome assembly GCA_963693085.1 of Alisma plantago-aquatica. Lineage (NCBI taxonomy): Eukaryota > Viridiplantae > Streptophyta > Magnoliopsida > Alismatales > Alismataceae > Alisma > Alisma plantago-aquatica. The sequence continues at coordinate 350,992,778 of OY856415.1, forward strand.
CACTTTCAGGTTAACCCACAGGAGCACCTGTTTCACCATCACCAGCTACTGACGATGATGGATTTATGGACAGGGCAAACTGCATAATATGTTCCATTGTAATTAATTAGTATAATTTAAGTGGATTGTTGAGGCAACCAAGTTGTAAAACATAAATAGCATTAAATTACATTATTACGATCACCATCACATTATCATGGGATCTCAATCCCTCATTATAGGAAACCACTGCCTCTCAAGGCATCATCATCTTAGATCATCACCTGGGATAACAATCCCTCATCACATCATAAAAAGGATAATACCTCAGTGGGTACTCAGCCCTCATCATGTCCTCTGACCTATCTCATCATATGGTGATGCATGTTATCTCAGCAATAAGAATTATCATCATGTAGCGTTATTCAAACACATATACTTCATAGCTCTTACATGGCTATGAATTCACCTGATACACCTGCATAGTTAGTGTAGACATCAAGAGAGATAACTTAAATCACAACATACAATCTTTACCGATTAACATGTTATTAGGGTTACAAATGCACATGCTAGGACACAAACATTCATGATCATAATTACATGAAGCATACAACTGTATTAAATCATGATCATCCAATCATACCCCAATATTATGAGCATAGTCATGTATCTTGTCATCTTATATAACATCAACATGTCATGGTTCACAACCCATCAAACATAGGTGTGATAACAAGACACCACATCACTAGCTATGGTTTCAAGGTTAAGCATAACCCTCACTAAAGGTACCAGCTACCCTTACTGCAAGGGGTATCAGGTAGGGTAGAAACCCTCACTAAAAGTCTATCGGCCAAGGCACTTAGCTACGCTAACGACCAACCCCAAGCACCAGGGTGTATCGGGCAACCCAGACCTGATGTGCGTCGTGCAACCTGATCCAACGATGTGTCGTGCAGCCAACAAGCAAGGGGCATACCGTGCAATTGAGAACAAAGGGTGCTATTGTGCAACCCATATTGTGCAACCATGGAAGCATGAGTGCATCAAGAAGTAGGGTCAAGGAGATTTATCGTGCACCCAAGCTAGATATGTGTGTCGGGCAACCTGATGTATCGGCTAGGACCCTATTGTCCAACTAGGGTTAGGGTTCATATCGGACAACCTTCTACCCAAAGACATGGCTCCCAAGCTCAACACTGAAACGCCCACCATATACACATCCCCAAACAATACAGGGGAACCACAAGGAAGCCTATCATTCAACAAGATCAAGCACTCCATATCGACCACCACTAAGGCAAGCACTAGGGTTTCACCACCCAACACTATATCGGGCAGCAACATTACCAACTTGTGTCGTCCAAGGCACCAAACAGAGATAACAACTAAGCACCATATCATTCAAAGGGATAACACCTACTAGAGAAAAGGTTCATCTTGGTCAAGGCATATCGCCCAAGGTCACCAATAAGATCAAGATGATCATATCGGGCACAAAGCCAACCAAACTCAACATGATCATAACGGACAAGCTAAACCCAAGGTGAGGGGTGTCAGGTGACATCACCACAAAGGTGTATCGTGCAAGACACCATGGTTCATATAAGCCTGGTGATCACTAACCTCAAGATCACCATCATCAAAACCATAATAGATCAAGAGAGTTGGCTCACCTCTCAACAATCAAGAGATAGGGGTTTTGCACAACCTCCATCACATATTTTGGGCTAAATGATATATCATATCCATATCGGCCAAGGTTGCAACCTCTACTAGGTCAACATCCAACCAAGGCTCACCTCTCAAATCCATGGTGAGAGAAGAGTGTTTCTGAGAAACTAGAGTATAGACTCACCTCTCAACAATAAAGAGAGAGGAGTGTTGCCTACACCACTAGAGCCGAACTCACTTCTCAAGACCAAATGGAGAGAAAGGAGTTTTGCCCAAGAAACTCTACACATATGGTTCAGCCAACAAGCTTAAGAACACATCTATAACATGAACATATATCCACAAGATCAAAGATACTAATTAGAGAAAGAAACATATCTAACAAGATACATGGCCGGTCAAGGTGAAACATAACATACAAAAAGAAAAGGAAGTAGTATATCTAGGGATAGGAGTTATGTAACCCACCTTAAGAAAGCTCCAAGCTCTTAGCACTAAGCTCCCAAGCTCAAGCACCACCTTCGGCCACCTCAAGAAGAGAAACAAAGCTTGTAACCACCATGGCCGAAGAGTAAGCAAGAAAGGAGAAGAAGAAGATGCTAAGGAAGTATGAAGAAGATGCTCACCACAAGAAGAAGAACAAGGCACTCTAGGGTTCAGCCACCACTAGAGGAAAAAGAAGACTCCATGGAGAAGGAGGAGGATCGGCCACCTACTTGCAAGGAAGATGTGTCGCCCACCAAGGAAGGAAAGGAAGCAACACCAACTAAAGGGATCCTAAGCAAGAGAAAGAAGAGGCATATATAGAAAAGGGTGAAGGAGAAAACAAGGTAAGGTGTCACCCACCTAGGGACACTTGTCCATGGGAAATGCCACCCCCTTATCTTGCCCCATACACATGTCCAAGGCAATTTCCACATGCAAGCATCATGCACCAAGTGTCCACAAGGGTGGTGACACAAACAAAGCCAAAGGTCAAGGAGGGTCAAATGCCGACACACCCATGGGCAATACAACCTCTTGCCCGTCACAAGCCATGGTCGGCACACCTCATGGCCGACACAAAGCAACGCCACACCCCCTTGCCCGATACAAGGCCCATCAAGGCAAGGCAAAGCCCAAACAAGTCTCAAAAAGGCTCAACCAAGCCCAAGACAACTCAAGCAATGAGCCCAACCCTTACTCTCAACTCTAGAGGAAGCAAGGAGAGAGAGAAACACCTCTCAAGGTGACAAACTTGCTAATCAACCCTAGACTTGGGTTATTTGCAAGTAGCACCTCCAACTCTCAACAAAGCACAACAAACCCTAATCACCACTAAAGGTGATTAGCAAGCAACTTAACACTAGGGTTAGGCAAAGCAAATAGGATAAGCCCAAAATGGAGGTCAGGGTCCTTACACTAGTAAATACGTGAAATAGACGATCAACAAAAGTTGGTATGTGGTTGAAATTCTTATATAGTAACTTGCATGATGAAAGATTTGAGAAAGAAAGAAAAAGAAAACATTATATTAGGGCGGATAATCAGGTAAACCCAAGTTATCCGTCTTATTTCAATGAACATACATTACTATGGTGGACTTAGCACAACATCACATATATTATTGGGCCCATTCCCCACGTATCTTGTACCATTAGGGATCTCCTCATATACCATGTACCATAAGGAAGGTTCTAGTCAACATTAATACTTTCCCTCTCTCTCAATAGTGAGATTAATGACACCATCAGTAATGCAAGTTCAGTGAAATATGATTAATAACTTGGGTTTACCTGATTCTCCACCCTAATATAATGTTTTCTTTTAAGTTCATTCTCATATCTTTCTATCTACAAGTTACTACATAATTTTTTTGATCATTTATTTCACATATTTTCTAGGTTCAGAGCTAGAATGGGAGAAAAGATTGAAACTGAGCAGTGATCAAGTTGTACCTATTGTGTTAATATCTTGTTAGCATACATGATCAGACTTCTGTAAAATTCTCTTTCTATGTAAGTGTAGTTTGTAACAATTCATCTTGTAATAAATTTACATGTGGAATGTTTCAAAATGTTATGGTGTATATCTATGGTTGAATTTTCATGTATGTGTATGCCTCTTCCGCATCTCTCTCTGAAATAGTAGGTAATGTTTTCAGATTTGTCATATTGAGCTTACTCTGTCTCGAGGTAGCAGAATCTTGGGACGTTACAGTTGGTATCACAGCATTAACAATAGCTACACCTAACAATTGCTCATCATGAAACATAAGAGACTAAATTTCATCTTTCATTTAAACCCTAGAAACTCAGTAAGTTGTTTTATTGGAATACAGTTTGACTTAAACTCTAGGTTAGAACCTAGATGTTTGAGAACTAGATTTAGACAAGTGTGTGAAATTCTATCAATATAGAGCTCATATGTATAAGGTTTCTACACTAGTTCTCACCATTTCACTAGGTGGCATAGGAATAGACTCTCTGTTGTGTGTGGGACACTCGATTTGGCTGATTTTGTTTTGTTTTCAATCAGCTCGAACCTCAAATGTTTTCTTTGACATTTGTTTCACTTTATATATATATATATATATATATATATATATATATATATATATATATATAATTTATATATATATGAAAATGTTCCCTACACATAGGAGAGTAGGAGGTGTTCATGCAGCCTAAGTGAAAGGGAGTGACATAAGTCTAGAAGAGAGAGTAGATCAAGATTAGATGTCTTTAGACTTATTGGATATGTGACAATTAGAGTAGGTGATTTATTTATATATGAAATAAGCATGTGTTGTCTTATCTAAGCTTGATCTCTGATGGTATAAGTTTCCTTATAAAGTTTGAAGTTGTATATGAGTTGAATCCAGTTTTGAAGATTCTAAGCTAAGTCTTGATTATGAGAGTATGTTTCATTTACCTACTTAAGATTAGCTAAGTTAAGATAAAGTTGAATATGCATGAGCCTCAATCTCGTTTATAAAGGAGGACCTCCAGTGTTAGGACATGATATGTGGTGAACTCCAGAGAGGGTGAGACCCACATGGAGAGGGTCATAGGACCTACCCTGCAATATATGAAAAATGAGATACATGTAAAATGATGTGTCCTAAGATGGGTTACTCTTAAGTAGATGAGTTGAGTCATTTTGCATCATTCCATCCTATATGTGACAGCTAGGTAAAAAATGATGATGGGTATGTGACTCATAATGAGAAAGTCAAGCCTTTTGATTGAGTTAGGTCCTATCTTGAGTGACATATGTTTGTGAACCTCATCATTAGCTGCATGTGAGGTGATATGTGAACTCTGGTTCTGATAGTAAAATGCCTTGTGCATAATATACTCATAAATGTTGTTCCTTCCAGTACACTTTATTAATATGTGATACTAGAAACCTCACTTGAGCTATATAGATGATTTATATATGAGGAGTCACTCATATAAGCTTGACCTATTCTATACTCCCTTCCTATATCATACATGTAATGTTCAAGTTCGCAATCATGATAAGATTGGTTTAGTATATTCTCTTTCCCTCTATATCATCCATAAAAGATATACATTTGAAATCATGAGATACAAAAAAAGATATCTTTGGATCATATCTTACATGATCACAAAATATAGTTCTTAACATTTATCCTTGTTAATCTATGCTTCTATGTTTGAGCATAACTCTCGCACATGTTAGTGAGGTGAAATATTAGACCTCACATAATATCATATCAACCCATATGTGTGATCAAACCCTAATTCATAGTGTAATCAGAGGTGTAAATATTAAAATACTAGGATGTCAAGTTATGAAAAAACTATGTAAGTGATGCTTCCATCTACATAAGGTGGGGTGGTTACACCCTAGATGCTCTAAATCCTAAGATGACAACTTAGGGTGCATATAGAACTATGATGCCTTTAAACCCTGAAAATGGTAAAATAGTGATAGTAGAGACTCCTTGATATCACCTTAAGTAAGGCTAGTAAATTTTGAGGAAGAAATTCCATAAAAGGTGGGGTGAGTGTGATAGCCTATATTTTAGGATTTTTACATACAATATAAGATTTGAGGACTATGAAGATTATATAGATGGTTAACCCCAAATTGTAGAATATTGAATGATAAGGATTCAAAACCTAGAGATAATATAAGATTATATCAGGGGTATAAGAGTCATCCAATGATGAGACTGATGTATAATCAGGAGTATTATGATATCAAATGGTCAAATATCTCTAGATATGTTTGAGAAGCTGTCTTTGTATTCATTGTATAGTGTAGTCACCAAAACTTATATTGAAGTGTGTAATAAGTTTTCTTTGTTAACTTACTTGATCTAATGAGAATTGATTGAGGATCAAATGATGACTATATGTGACTGTGCTACCTCCCACCCAAGACCTACTATTATTTCATAGGACAAACATAGAATTGTTGGTATCAAAGATTACATTCTTGAGGACCAATGATAAAAAACATCATATCATTTTGGTTATTCATTTGAGAGTATTGATGTTTGTATTTAGTTGAATTATTAAATTACTAATGATTTATCACACAGACAAATGAATAAAGTTTTGTCACGTGGGAGGAACCAAAGATGCGGCTTTCCTCTGAAAACCAAGGAGCATGCTGCCGTATTCTGGAGCATGTGGAGGTAGTCATCTGGAGGAATATGGGGTGTTAACCTGATTTGTTAAATCCATCACGATTCTAGGATCTCAATGACTCCTCTGATGGGGTGCCTAGTAGTACGAGGGTAATAAATAGAGTCAAATCTCTCTCTACCTCTCCAATTTATTTCATAGATGGTGCGTGATGGTTGAGGCTCTGTGATAGTGTAGGATGCAGCCATGGGAGTATTCAGTCATGCTCCTCAAAAATGCTCCAAGATCATACACAATTTGCTCGTGACTGCGATTGTTGTCTTTCTACAATCGAGATCCTCCATTATCATGGATGATGAAGTAAAGTCTAGTAGTGGTACTTCCATGGCAAGGAGAGTGAACAAGATGGTAGCACTAGTCCACAATGATGAAGATGTAGTACTCTATCTTGCAGATCTGGGTATCTTTACATAGTTTCTCTATCTGCTCTTCATGTTCTTATAGTGGCAGAGATCAAAGTATGGATCGCTAAGATCAACACCCGAGTATCCGCTAAAGGTGATGAAAAAGGGTCGTGGCCAACAGAGCAGTGGTGAATCTCAAAAAATGCATGATGTTGTCAGTAAGACATGAGCATCACACAGAAGGCCGCCTCTTTGACCCTTTAGGAAGCAACACTGAGTGGAAGGTAGGTCCATCTCTTGCATGAATCCTTGTTGTGATTCATCTTTGCGGTGTTGTATCGAGGATGACAGCTCAAAGATAGGAGAGGATAGGATCTTGAAGACCTTATGCCCTAGCTACCTTGAAACCATGAGGTTAACCAAAAGTGTTGGTTCAATCTACGGGGGACGAGGTCCTAGGATGCCAGCTGTTATGGATGCCTCACCGCTTCCTTCATTGCAGTGATGCTTCCCCTAGAAAATGAAGGATGCACTCAGAGAATGTGAAAGTGGGATAGGAGAAGAGTGGGTCGGCCCAGCACAACCCACTCAGAGTCAGTCGATTCAAGGAGAGTCTATGAACCCCTCACCCCTTGAGACCACGTGGCTATCATCTAGGATGCCTAGAGAGGAGATCCAGTGGTGCAATCTCTTTTTCGGTCAGATATATACCTAAGTTAATGTTTATATCTTAGAAATATGTTTAAAATAGCTCCCTTAGTCAATAAATGCCCCAAAAATATACACTACTCAGAAAAATTTCCTCTACAATACTGAACCCTTAGATTAGGCTTTTTTTGGTAGAAGCTAGGAAGCTATTTTATTCTACCCGCCTTCCTCCTGCAGGGATCAATGTTTGAAAAACTACATTATTTGTAGGGAAATTAAACATGGTAGGACTCCTACCATTACAAAGTGGAACGGAGATAGGTAGACCCACATGGTCGGTCGGAGGGTTCATGCAGATATGACCCTCATTGTAGTTTTTGAGGTGATGCTTTGCTAGCGCATCAACTATCCCTATGCACTGTCTAGGTGAATTCAGAATCTTCACATCCTCCAGTTCTTGAATGAGACTTATGATATCCTTCTACCATGGGCGGTAAGCTGGGTATTCCACCGGGTTACCATTAATGGCCTTAGTTGATTTGCTACTATCTGTGACAATTGCCAACGACTAATTTGGATTGCTTGTATGTGTCTATAGAGCTAAATGGATGGCCCTAATCTCGGCTTCTATTACCGATTGAGTGAAGATAGTGTTTGCTTCGCCTCTAGTCCATTGTCCCATCTGTTTTGAAGGTGGCAGCTGCTACAACTGCCATATTTCACTTAACTGTTGCATCCACAATAGTGGTTATTCTCGATGTTAATTCAGACCATTGGCTAGTGTCATCCTCTCCTCATCTGGGAATTGGTGATTGTCTCCTCATTTACCCGATATCCATAGATTTACATATAGCCCGCAGAAAGCAAAGAAAGTTTACCGAATGCTCCATATATGCCCACGCTATGGAGCTGAAAATGAAGACACCTTACATGCACTTTGGCTCTGCCCCTTGGCTAGAGAAGTGTGGTTGAAATTGAACATGCAAACCAACAGGAGAGACCAACAGAAACTACATGCTCAAGTATGGCTATCAAAGTATCTGGTAGGTAAAGAGGAAGATAAGATGAGATTTGCAGCCTCTTGCTAGACGATCTGGCGATCGAGGAATGCTTTGGTCTTTGAACAATCAAGTGCACAAACCAATAGACAACTCATCCAAATTAGATTAGGCTTTTGAAGCACAACTAATGATGGTATTTAATTTATATGATAATGCTTATTTTATAAATCATATTATTGGTATAATTAGAATGTCATGGAAATTAAATATGAGAAGATCCTTTATGAACCCTAATATCATTTAGAAACCATATTATGACTCTGATCTGAGTATTAGACCCAAATACTTAGTGTATTCCAATTAAAGACAATTAGATGACCTTTTAGTCAATATTAATTGTAGAATATAGATAAGGCATCATGATAATATGTAATTTAACAGACCTCAATAATGACCTATACATCATAACAAAAATACCAGCGACCAGATTAAGGTCAATTTGACCCTAGGTTTTGATATACCCTAATTTGGACCTAAAATACTAAGAATATTGATGACTGATATATTAATGATGATTATTTGTCATTAATCAGGTGATGACCAGAGATGTAGATGGTCTAGAATACTTATTAGAAATCTCTAAACTCAGTCATGTGGGCTTTATCCAAGTATATGACTAGTTTACTTGTGTGAACTAGCTATGACATATTGCTTGTTCTTATTTGAGAATATTTCTTGGATGTACTATGATTATAGTATATTTTCCATGGCACTAAGAACAATAATGAATATGATGGTTTGTAGCTACTAAGTGTTTACATTTCCTCTCTTTCTCTCTCCCTTTCTAAATATAAGGTCAAAACATCCCCATAATCAAAGGGGTAGGGAAAGAGAAAGTGTGACACCACTTAGTAGTAAAATCGTTTCAAAAGACATCTAAATATATGTGTTTACCTAATTTTCACATTAAATAATGTTTTCTTTTACTCTTTATTTTCTTTTATCAAATTATTCAAATGCAAGCATATATGTATGTATCTTTCTACCCACATACACAACACCTTGTTTTTTTGATTTGTTGTTTCCTATATTTTCTAGGTTCATAGCTAGCATGGGAGAAAAGACATGGAGTGAGCAATATCGAGGTTGTACCTATTGTCTAGGATCTTGGTAAGTATACATGTTTAGACTTGTAAAACTCTTCTTTCAATATGTAAATGTAACTCATTTTGTAACAAATAATTTTGTAGTATACATATGTTGAATGTTGAAATTGTTATGATATATGCATTATAGTTATTTGTTCATGTATTGTATGTCGCTTCTGCAACACTCTTTGAACAATTAGCTAGAATTTTTAGGTTTGTCCCCTCGAGCCTTCTAAGTCTCGATATGGAAGAATCTGGGGACGTTACATGAGTCCTCATATACAAATTTAATGACGGCGAAGAAATATTTCCAGCTTCCAAAGTCATGATCCTTTCTAGACACCATTATCCTAGGTTATGTACTAATAATTTTCCTTATATGTCTATGGATAATTTGAAATTATGAACAATCAAATATTATTTGAAATAGTTGGTTCAGATACCAAAGGTAACAACCATCACTTTTGAGTGTTCCCTAGATAAAAAAGATTTTATAGTCGACAATTGATACCTAAAAATTCCAAGATCCAGATTTAGCAAATAATAAATAACAATCAATAATTTCCATTAATTGAACAAATATTTCTTACAAGTTTTATTATGAGACTCCCCTAAGGATTTACATAAATTTCTCAAATGAAAAGTAACTTATACATGAGCAACTAATAAATAAGAGAAAAAGTATCTAACTAATCCTCCTTTATTGAACTTTATTGTCTTCAATTTCTTTCATCTGAATCAGCATGTCTTCATGACTTTATATGTAGTAGTTACCTAAATTGGAAAAAAAAAAAACATAGATCATTATATTGCTATATTATGTATGTAGTGTAATGAAAATTTGTACAAGTATAATGACAACATACATTACATTAATGAATTACTTGCAAATATGAAGTGAAATTTTTATTACATATTCTAACTGTTGTTCGGTTTGCCATCTCACGTATAATCACTATCCATAATTGGAATCATGTGCATCACCCCTAGATAGTGTAACCTACGGTTTAGAACATTCAAGTTTCATTATGTGATACTCATATTGGCATTATAGTTGAACAAAAAGTAAATAAACATCCAAAATTTCATTTCATCAAACTTTGAGAAATCTTTAACAAACCATCACCAATCAATCAAGTATTCATAAGATAACCATTAACCTTATTGAAGAACCATGTTGATCATGCAATCATATTTTGACCACTTTAAGCATATATCATTTAATCAATCAAGCATAGATTCAAGAGATATTCAATCTGCATACATGTAAACCCTAAGGTGCCACCATGAAATTATTTATATTAAACCTTACTTAGGTTCTTACGTAGCTAGGATTAGGGACTAGGGTTATCTTAATGTTGTATATAAGGGTTAGGATCGAAACCCTAATATTACCATATATCATTTGTCATAAGGGATACAAACTTTAACTTAACATTAGGTCAGACCCTCATTATCAATTTAAGAATTTTATGATACTAAAATCAACTTCATTTGATTAAACAACTCATGATCATAATGACAAAGTATATTATGTTATAAAACATGATTATCATATGTATGACAAAGAACCTTGATCATGGTCATTATTATAAAGATTATATTAAGGACTTGTATTCTCTTCCGTATCCAACATTTTCAGGCTACATCATAGGAGCAAGCACATATAACATGCCTAATATTATAACTTTGAATTCTAGAGTATACTCATATTAATTTCATTATAATCATGCATTATTTAAAATTTTGAACTATAATTATAGTTAGACACTAAAAAGGGTTTATTAGATCCCCATTTTCTCATGATCGATTTGATATATAATATTACAAAAAGAGGATGTTCCTAGAAACTATTATGCCTAAAAAAAACTAGAATGCCTATTTCTGGTGTCAGTTGTGTAACCACAACCAATGACATATATACCGTTATCATTTAAAATTCTACCTGATCAGGAATTACAATGTTAGTTATGGTGATTGAAATAATGACAAAATTAGCTACAACTTTGATTTTCTTCCTAGAATCAACAACATGGAGCAATTCCATGTCTCTTTATTCATGAGTCATTGGTTGTGTCGTTGATTTCTATTTTGATAGCAACTGTCACTCTCTTTATGTTGTCAGTTTGGCCATCCCGAAAAACCAACACAGAAGGCCATAGTTGTAGTGTTGCCCACTTAGGTGTCGATAAACAATCGATGATGTAGAGTTATTTTAACCTACGCTAAAGGTAGTGTAGTACTAGTGATCTTGACGATCTGCCACCTCTTCTGGAAGCATTTTCCCATAATTTCAAAACCTAAAATCTAGATATATATAGACCCCCATACCCAAAGTATTCCAGGCCCCTTTTGTCTCTCTCGAAGATAGAAAACAAACACCCCTCTCTTTATTTTTGTATTTCCAATGATTAGAGGATCCTTACTTTGACACCACCTGCTCTGCTAGATGTATAGAACTATAAGCTTCTCTAACTGTTGCACCTAACTACTACATATACTATATATTTGTGTATGATCTATAATTTTTGCATCTGACCTGATCTATTATCATATCTTATATGTTATCTTCTATAACTACTTTTCATTTCTTATAGTTGTCAATTTTTTACTACTTCTGAAAGAATTAGATCTGGTTTCCTAAACATGCCATTTCTAGTCATTCTATAACATCCTACGCTTCGGTCCTGGTCACTAATTATATATCTCCATTGTTGGAGCACCAAAGGTGACCAGGACTAAAACACATCTACAAATTGGGACTTTTAGGTCAATGATGGGAAAAACACACACATCTCTCTCCCTAAAATCCCAACCATAATAAAAATTACTTTTCTCATCATTTTTTGTTTCTTAAATTAAATAATTTTTTATTTACTCAAATATTTCATCACACCACCACCCTTAATACCGATATACCTCACAAGATGGGAGTTCTTATCCTTCCCAGTCTATTACTATACTACCAAATCTAATCTCTAGTTTTACATTTATTTCTTTTTTTATACATCAAGGATAATCACTCAAAATCCTTTGTAGCATCATCGACATACCTTTTATCCTAGCGTTTTGTACAAAATGTGGTGAAGGCTCTGAATAAGCTTTATTTTTTATACAAAATTTCATTTCCAAAAAAGCATGGAGGTCTTTTCCCCAAATATATCTTATGTTACCCTTTATTATCATCTCTCAAAGAAATTACACTCTTTTTATACCTGAAGAAACAAGCATGCTTGAAGTGAAGCATGTGGATACTCTACTGGCTCCTAGATTCAAGTTATATAAGGATCCATGGGATCTTCTTGAAGATAATTGGAGATATAGAAGAGAGGTCAGGAAGCTTAATTATCTTACTACAACTCATCCAAATATATCCTTTATTACTAGTGTGGTTATTCAATTCATGGAAAAACCACATACTAGTCATATAGATGTTGTCTTTCGAATTCTTCAATATATTAGGAAGAGTCTTAGAAAAGGTATACGATATTCAAATCATGGACACCTCAAAATACATGGATTCTCATATGCTGATTGGGAATTATGTGTTAATATTCCCATGTCTATATCTAGATATTGTGTATTTGTGGGATGCAATCTAGTATAAAAAAAAAGTTAAAAGCAAATTGTTGTAGCTCAATCTAGTGTTGAATCTTATCATTGAGCCATGGATCATGTAACTAGTTATTACTTATGGACCAAGAACATCCTAGTAGCATTTAAGTACACCTAGTCTAAGGTAATGGAGCTCTACTGTGATAAATAAGTTCTTGTCCACATTGCTTCCAGTCCATTTTTTCATGAAAGAACTAAACAAATTCAGGTTGATTGCCATTTCAGTTGACAAAAAATACACGATCATAAAATCATACTTGTTCCAGTCTACTCAGATGATCAATCAGCATATTTATTTATTAAATCCCTTAATTGTTGTTGGGTCCAATTATTATGTAAAAGCTTGGTGCCTATAATAACTATGCACTAGCTTGAGGGGGAGTGTAGTCCCATACTGTCTAAATGGATTATTGGCCAACTCTCAAGTCCATATATATAGGTGTGTCTTGTTAATACGAACTTAAGTAGCTTTGCCTCATATATATATATATATGTGTGTGTGTGTGTGTGTGTGTGTATGTATCTTTCTTCCATGTAGTCAACACCCTATGTGTTGACCTGATTGTTTCACACTTTTCAAGGTTTATAGATGTCTTGGAAGTTGATTTCTTGGTGAGATGTGTTAAGGTGTACTTATTGTAAGATCCCAACATGTGAACATGAGCAAACTTGTATAATTGTACTCTTCAATATGTAATTGGAATCATGTAACCAACAAAGTTTCTTGATAATACTTATTGAATATTTATATTATGTTAGTATTTTCATATTTTTGTTCTTCACATATGGTAATATTTTACTCATCCGCATTCATGCTTTTATAATACCATGTTAGTGACAAACTCTTGAGTCATTCATCCATTGAGTTTGTAGTCATTGGAAGGTTTGATTTGAGTAATAAACTGTTCTGTGACAAAAATAAGCATCTTAATCCATATTTCGAAGATCCACAATATTATAAGTTACTAATAAACAATAATGATTCCCCAAAAGTGGTAATGTTTAAAAAACATAAGTTAAGTCTCAATAGAGAGAGTTATAATATTCTTGAATTTGCGAAAGTCATAAGTTCAAACTATCCAAATTCTCCTTGTTTAAAGAAGGTGACCCACATCTTCAAGTAAGATTATTTAACCTAAAACATCAAAAAATAAAACTAGGTTAGTAGGTAATTATGCTAAGCATGTGGGCACAAACAAAAAGTGTGTATGTAATTTGTAATAGATACATGGCAATCAAATATTTTAAACCTAACAAACTTCACATTTCTTAATACATTTCAACTGATAATATTTATCATTTCTCTTTGTTGAACTAGTCAATTATCCATGAGTGGATACCTCAGTGTATGTCATGTCATCGTGCTCATCTGTGCATATCCCAACATTGGATTCTTTCACCTCACTTCAAATAAATTTTTGATACACCCTATTGCTAATTATTCTACATCATAACTGAGCAGTGGTTTCTCCAAAAAAACCTTGTGAGGATAGATTATTGGGTTCCATAATCATGTCTTAGTGACACACATAAAGCCTTATATTTGCAGGTAATAAAATCATTCAATGAATTCATCATATCAATCCAACATTCATACAATCTCAAGAATTGGAAACATGATAAAAGCATATTTCATAACACGTGTGATTTAAGGAAAAGATATGTCGAAATTCCAAGAAGAAATTCCAATTATTATCTAATATTAAAATTAATATCAAACACCAAATGTTACTAACATCTCAAAATTCCATTTTAGTGTTTTGAGTTTAGGTTTAGGATTTGGATGGACGACAAGGTTTCGGTTCCATGGACATAATTTTGTGTATGGAAACCATAAATCATTATAGTGATCCTTGAGAGCCTTAACTCAAGCCTTCATTATTCATATCAAGGAAACCAAACATTAATATTAAGGATATCATAAAAAATTTTCATATGTGTTGCCTTAAATAATATCAATTATTATCATCAAATCCACTGTTTAGGGTACAAAATTATTGAAACACTTGCTTTTGTAATATATTGGTCCATAACAGATAGTTCACTCTACATTTAACATTTCATTATATATTCATTGATGATCTGAGGCAATATAGTCACTATGACATTAGATCTAGGTTTAGAAAATCCCAAACATCAATAGCTAGTTATTAATCACACCATGAATGGAGTTTTGGGATATAAAGGAATTATAATTAGAACTATCCTCTATAATTATTGTTATTGGATCCATCATGTTTTTATGATAAAAGTGACAACTCAATCAGGGAAGAATTTGAATGATTTATTTACTAACATGGCATTTCCTAGTATTTACTAGCTATTTGCCATAAATTAGAAAAAATGTTGTGACTCGGGATTGCAAATCATGTTTGACTAGATGGATTAGATAAACTTCTTTCCACTCACCTACTAAATCTGAGAGGGAGCGGTAAGTGTCTTGGGACACTTCCATCTATCAAGTATGACATATCCTTTGAGTATGACCATGATCTATGTCTATGATCCCCTCCTTGACAATGTCGATCCTTGCCATGATGGGGTGAGGACGTGATACTGTGTCCTTTCTAGAATATAGGGATAAAGGAGGAAGATTCCATGGTTGTTATTGTTATATATCCACACAGACATGCCCTCGTCTCATGAAACCAACGGTGACCTTGCTTTATTCATCATGGTCTAACGTGATACTTCCTAGAATGGGCACACCAGTGGTGCCACAAAATAGGTGAGAGGGTATGAGGATGAACGATGAGGTGTCGAGGAGGCTTTCATTTGTGAAAATGTGCAATTGAGTCCAATAAAGATAGTGTAGGTGGATGGGAATCTAAAAATTGAGGGGTATAGACCTTGGTTAGGGTTTCTAGAGTTGGTAGCCATCTAAGTTGAGAGGCGGGGAGACTATAAAAAGGTTTTTTTTATGGTAAAGACATTGTGTTCCCCCAAATCATCCATGAGTGGGTACGGTTTAGTGAGAGGAAAATGTCAGTGGGGTTATTGTGGAGTGAGGGTGGTTGGAGAGAGAGGGAGATAACTAGAGTTGAGAAGAGAGACTACATAGTTTTAGTATGGGTCGAGAGGTTGAAGAAAACATTTGGTCCACTCATTGTGGATCCAACGGTCATGCTCAACATGAAAAATAAAACGAATCTAAACTTGCCTCCCCAAAGTCCTGATTATATCAAATGTTGCATACATTAACATTAATGCATTCATTTATAACAAAATATATGAGTTTTGATATTTTATCTTCATATTCTGAAATCTGATTAGTCTATGATTTTAACAACTATAGGTATAGCATTGAATCTCCATTTTACCAAGTCTCATCCCCTTAGAAAAACATTTGATTGAAAAATAAAAATCCATTAAGATATTCATAAAAATATATGGCCCATATAAGATAATTAATATTTTAGGCAACTACAAAAGTCTATGGCTTAAAATTCCTAGATCTTGTTTATTATTCTGTCATCTGGTAAACACAAATTGTAGCAACAAATTGTTTAATTTTGATATCCTTCTTTTGACATTTAAATCACCCTTATTCTGATGTTTTATTTGAAATTGTATCTGAAATCACCTATATTCATATAAAATGTTCAAAAAATAACTTTCCAATAGTCTTAGAAACAAAAGGGATCACCATATGTAATATTTACTCAATTGTACTTAAATAATTTGTTGATTAGCACCCCAAAGGATTGAAGAGTAAGTATAGACAAATACATCATTTATTTAGAGGGTATGTTCAATTATCCTTTTTAGTTACAAATTCTACATTATTTGGGGAGAATTTCATAGACCTCACAATTTATGTTGTCATTTTTTGTTGAATTTTCTCAAATTACTAGGATTTGATCCATAGAACTTTGCACTAGGGTTTCCAGTGCATTACAAATGGAAATTAGGATTTCTCACCAAATCCCAACTAGTGTTGAATTAATTATACAAGCTTATGAATTGGGTTGATTCATTGATAAAAATATTTATAAAAACTGTTTTGAAACTAGAGCTTCTATTTGGATTGTATTTTTTCCAATTTTATATATATATATATATATATATATATATATATATATATAGTGTATATATATTATTTGGGTCCTTGTTCACATCAAAACTACCTCACTTGCACAAGTGACCTTTGAGTTTATCATATGTATATTTCTATGGTTAAATTTTACAATAAGATTTCTTACTAACACTATTACAACATTTTAGTACGTTTTAGTGAAGATTTACCCCCAAAACCATATATCGTCGAAATTAATATGATTCTTTGCCCAACCCCAATCAAACAACCATTGAAGATTGTTCTTTGCTAAACCCTAATGGAATATCCCTAAAATGCATAAAATCATGTACATGAACTAGTAAACATATCAATATAGAATTAAGCTCATTCAAGTAAAATTTCATCATTTAACTATTAAAGCAGGGTTAAAACTTGGTCCGAGGTCTTAAATTTGTTAGATAAGAGAAACCAATAAAATTGTGATCCATATTTATTCAATTTAGGATATAATATGCATCTAGATAAAATGACATCCCATTTTCACTATTGGCATAGTAATTGTAGAGAAGTTGTTGAAACAAAGAAAATGTATGCAAGAATATATGTTAACTTCAAAATACTCTTCTTCATTAATACAAAAGTAACAGAAGGAATTGATATTTAGATATGACTTTACCTTAAATGGTCTTGAATTACCACTTCCTGAGTTATTTCCAATTGATTTGAGTTGTATGATATCAACTAAAACTTTTGATTTACGTGTGTTTCATCCATAGGAAATGACACAAAATGTTAATAAAATAAAAAGATAATTGTAAAAGAAAAAAATACTAGAAGTAGGTGGGTCACATGTGGCTATGTCTTCTAGGCCCACATATGTCTGTCATAAAGCATTCTAGAATAGATAATTTCTTTTCATTTTGACATCAATATGTGTGGTCATGTGTAAGTATACAAAGATACTAAGTGAATGGAAGTTAGTATTATGTGTAATAACAAGCTTGTGGGTCAATATGAAATTACAAATACTTACCTATATTGACCTAAGTCTTACACATTGCCCATATTTTGATAATGACTTAACCATTCCATTTATATGTATCTAATGTTTGTTTGAAATTAATTTCAAGTATTAGGTACAGGAAAAGGATCGAATCTATCAAGATCTAGTTTTCTCTAGTTCATGTCAAAAGCAATGCAAATGCACTTTTGTGGAAAACACTCCAAATCACCTTATATGATTTTTGCAATCATTTTTATTGATGATTTGACTTGTAACTCAGATGAGAAAAAACCATGAAACATTAAATCAAACATTTGACCTCTCAAAAAGAATATTCCAAAATTTACAGGTTGTTTGTCGATCGAGATGCAAACTCGACTGTTCCCTTGGTGGATTTTGAGAATTGTTTTGTTTGATCGAGTTTCACATTCAAATAACTCAACTGATCCTTACACTCATAAAAATTTATTTCAAGCAATCAGTCGAGTTGCACACAGGTAAACTTGACTGATGCTTCAAATTAGCTTTGGTGCATAGTGTAATCGGTCGAGTTACCTTTATGTAAACTCGACTGACTGTACTATATGAAGAATGCATAAAAAGTGATTCCAACTATTGGAATGATGCAAAACCCAAAATGACATCCATTATAACACCCCAAATGGCTACAAAGCATTCTTAAGTGTTCCTACCCTCTAGTGGACACCCCTTACGATAAATAGGACCTCTTCGAGTTCATTCCAAGGTTTCTCCTTAATGCTATTCAAGATCCTTTCTATAGTTGAGTGCATATAGTCCACTTGAGCCCCTTTCTCTCTCTTTATTACACCTCAATTTTTCCATATGTATGATATATAATCTGTTTGAGACAACTACTTCATTGTATACTTGTAAATCTCTCAATGCTTCTCTTTTCCCAACTCTTTCTTCAAGATCAAGTTGATGATAGCTTCTCCAAGTGAAGGAGAAGGTGCAAGCTTCTTCAAGTTGTATAAGAAGGTGCAAAAATATTCTTCGAGTGAAGGAGGAGGACAAGGTTGAAGATCTAGGAGTGGAGTGGGTAAATCCTTCAAGGGAGAAGACTCATTGCAAAGAGGGGATCTCCTTGGCCAAAGTTTCCAACTATTTACAAGAGTGGGTAAGACCTTGGTGAGGTCGAAGACTCTAGCTATGGATAGGTAAGAGCTTGGTGGTAAGGTTATTATCTCTGTTGACTTCAAAAGGAAGCTGGGTATCCTTATCTCGAAAAAGGAAGGTCAATTGTTTGTCTTATAATTGAGTATAAGTATGCATAGGTTACAAAATCCTAGGGTTTCACCTCTCTAGGTAGTGTACTGACTCTCTCCTAGTTTGGAGAGTAGAACCAATATAAATAACTTGTTCAAGTCCTTGTTTTCAAAATCTCTCACCCTTTCTATGCATGTTTATGTTTCCATCAAATATACTATTTAAAAATGTGCCTAATTGAAGTAACTTGAAGGTCTATGCATGTTTATGTTTCCTACATGGCCTCACATCGTAGGAAAAGAGTCGTACCTACTGGAGAACCTTCCTCTTCCTTAAATCATCACCCCACATCCTATGATGACACCTCCTTCATATCCTCTCAAGCTCTAAATTGCCATAAGGAACTCCTTCCTAGGAATCCCTTCCCTTTTTCAGCTTTATATGAACCTCATTTCACCACGAGTGAGGTTATCAAGAAGT
This sequence comes from Alisma plantago-aquatica, assembly GCA_963693085.1. NCBI lineage: Eukaryota > Viridiplantae > Streptophyta > Magnoliopsida > Alismatales > Alismataceae > Alisma > Alisma plantago-aquatica. Next base: position 351,012,579 of record OY856415.1, read on the forward strand.
TTGCTGAGGTGTTTTCGACCCATTTCCTTAGCACATTGTGTGTAGAACACTAGTGCTTTGGAAATTCTATCACTAGCACCAAGGCGGTCTATAAGTTTTATGCAAATATCTAATGGAACTACACTACAAATATGACATCACACGATACTCAGGTAATTCTGACTTATATGATAGCCGATACTAAAATTACCATCTCTGAAGATTCCTTGAATATCTTTTTCAATGGTAGTGAGGTTACTGACATGTGGAGGTTCGACTACCATAACTATAATGTCTTTCTTGACCATAAGGAATTCTACAAAATCTATGATCTTACACTTCCTAACATTCATAAGTTTTTGAAGAATCATGATGTTCCTTATAGGAAGAAGTCAATCCTGACATCCTCTTCCCTTGATATCAAAACATGTCATTGCATTGGTAGTATGATGCAATCTCCATCAAAATAAAAATCAAACGAAGATTGTAGAAAACATTGTTGTGATAATGTAATGTCTCTTAAAGAATATAGGAGTCAAGTGGTCTCATGACATCATTCATTACATGACCTATTTTGATTTTAGGAAGAACACCTGTGGTAAACATCTTCCTTATCCTACCTTGATCTGTGGTCTCTTTGCATCTTTGACTCAAAAATCTCTTTTCCATGATCTCCACTACAAAGCTAGTCAAATAGGAGTCAACATCAATGCGACTACAATCAATAAGACTTTTCTTCCTACCTCCGCAATGACACTTGGAGCCTCCACCTCCACCCAACCACCTCCTCCACCACCACCTCGTCGTGACCACACCTCTTTTTTTATATCCAATGAAGCCCTCATGGGATACATGATTCATCAATAGGCGTATAACCTTAGAGTTCATGATCACCTTCACCAAGATCTCTTCCAAATCATGTCAAACTTGAACAAATCATGTAGCCATCCATACCCTACCTACCAGGCATACCCTAGAGCTGACAATGTGTCATATGCATACAATCAGTTCTACCCTAACCCCCACATCCTACTGCTTTAGCTGCCACCCCTGTTGTTTATGGTTGACTTTCCCCTGCCACTGCCTCTAGTGCTTTTACTTTGCTAGCTCTTCTTGCTGGTCCTACTGCCACTCAGTTTGTTGGTTGTGATGGAGTTGATCCTCTTACATTCCCGCAAGAAAATGCATTACCTGAATGTGGCATATCATGGACTGAGCTGAATGCCAAGTGTCCTGGTCGTGCTTTTGAACCTCCTATTGATGAGGAGATGCCAGACCAGGACACTGTTGATGATGCTAAGGGAACTGATGATGACGACTCTGATGATGACTTTGTTGGTTCTCCTGGTAATGATGGTGAGGCTACTGCTACATCTTCTGGTGCACCATCTGATGATAATGAGGACTACTAGCCTGAGGACAAGGATGATGACATATTTGATGTAGTAGAAGCCATAGATGTTTAGATAGTCTTTAGAGTGTATACATATATATACATATATATATATCTCTTTTTGTAGATTATCAAATATATATATATACATATATATATATATATAAATGTATTGTAGGTACCATAAGGGAGAAATTACCTAAGCCATATTGTTTTATTGTTTATATGATCATTTTTATGTCAATTATCTACATATCATGTGACTTGATATAGAACCATAGTATATAGATGTGTAATGGTTATCCCTGAAAAGACTAACCATGCAGGAATAGGTAAGCATGAATTGAGAGAGAGCAATTAACATTGTTCAGTCATGTATCTTCTTGCAATTCACAAGGTAAAGGTTTAACTTTCACATCCTTTCTCAAAGGTAAATGTTTAAATTTTCATATCCTTTTCGATATATTGAGGAATGGTTTGTCATTGTCAAAAAGGGGGAGAATGTTGACCTAAGTGTTAACATTACCCATATTTTGATAATGACTTAACCATCACATTCATATGTATCTAATATATTTGTTTCAAATTGATTTCATGAATTAGGTTTATGAAAAGGATCTGATGAATGCATATTCATCGTGGTTTCAGTCGCCATCTTTGGCCCAATTTTTCTCCAATCATTTTCTTTTATTGACTAAATCTCCTCATATACATCTTTACTTAGCTTGATTAGATTATCCTTAATTTTATTAAAACTTGCATCTATGTGCAGGCCCACAAGCATTGTGACCCATCCTCTAATCACGACCCTTTCTTTCTTTTCTTGTTGTTCCAAGCCAGAGGCACCACAAGCTCCTTCCCTACACCACAATCGCAGTGTCCTTCTCCACCAATCACGGTCATCTCCTCTCTGCACCAACGGTCAAAATTCACCACACCTCAACACCACGAACATCTCCAACTCACATCGTGATGTCAACCTCCTACCAGATCACGACTCATCTACCGAACTGCAACATCACGATCTTCTACACCTCGACTTCCACCATCCTCCACATAGTAACCCGCGGTGGCACAACTTCTTTTTTTGATCGCGATCTACGCCCCGCCATCACCAACACCTCTCCCTCTCACATCCAAGTCACGACGGCCACGGAGACGACACCAACTCCCTCAACCTCGCTGGTTTGCATCATTGTGACCTCCCACTGGATTGTGATCGAGGACTAGCTGCTCACACCTCGACCCGCAATCTCGACCATCCTCCACACATCGCGACCTTCCAGCAGCCATCGTCAGCACAGCCAACTACAGATCACGACTCCCGACATCCTTCTAGACCGTGGTCACCTTCAGGTCGTGATCACCACCTCTCATCACTGATTCATGATCCAACCATCTCCAATGCACCTTCCTCCTTCAACCTCACCCATGGTGGTTCTCCCCCTCCGCACCTACAGCTACCCTAATCGTGACTCGCGATGACAACGAAGACTCCCGCCTGACCGTGATCAACACCTCTTCAACTCTCCCTACAGATAGTGGTCTACTGCACCTCCTTCCAACCATGATCAACACCTGCATCTGCTATTGGATCGCTCTCTACTTGGTCACAGTCGACCTTCTCCTACAACTGCTCCCTCCGCACATCGTGATCAATCCTTCCACCAACAGCATCGCCTGATCATGATCATCTGCCACCAACATCGTGACCCCCTGCTCAAGATCTACACCAGCCATCAACCAACCACGACCAGGTCCCTACCGGACCGCAACCTCCCCTGCACCTCGACTAGGGTCACCCGCCGCTATAAATAGCCCCGACATCAGTCTGTGAAAGGTATAGACTCCACCGCCGCCAGGTTGTGCCCAGGAAGTACTCGACCAATGGGGAGTCCAATCCACGACCAAGAGGTGACCCCTGTGGAACTATTGTGCAAGCTTCATCTCTTCCCATCTCTACGCCCTCCCATATCTATGGTGGAAACCCAGATCTGGTCCGTTCAGCCACCATCCATGCCGCCGACGCATCCACAGGCTGCTCCTCCTGTTGCGAGCAAGGAGGATGAGAAGAGAAGGAAGGTGGAGAGAGAAGGCCTACCCCGTCTGTCGTGGTGTCCTTCCCTCATCATCTAGATCTACCCCGATGTTGTGTAGATGACCGTCTCTCCACCGATATGTGATAATCTTCTCCACCATGTCTATGGCAAAATCTTCCCTCTCTCTTATTTTTCTTGTTTCTCTCACCTTGAGCGAGTAGTTTCCTTTTGTTGGGGTGTGGGGACTAGCCCCACTTCCCGTGCTGACATATCCTTTTATTAAACATTCCATGGCTTGCATATAACTTTTCATTTCGTTGTTAATCGTTTGATGTGTGCTTGTGGATTGATCACCTACTTGCATGATCTATTTCATTTCTATGTTGTGAGAACTTCAATACGTAGGTTTTGAATGATGATTAACACGGTTGACTCCCTTATGAGAACTTCTGATGGGATTCCCTGAAGTTGTAAGTGTGTGATCTGTGAGGTGACAAGACATCTAGCCCACAGTGATGCTTCTATGTGCCTAACGCCTGTATATGGAGCCCACAACTTTAGTTGGATATCTATATCTTTGGAGCTGTAAGTGTGTGATCTGGATGGCGACGAGACATCTGATGCATAAGGTGATGCTTACGCGAACCTAACATCCATATGGAGGGTTTGTAACAGCTCCACTTGGATGGTTATATCTAGCATGGATGTGTGTCTTTGGATATGTTTGCATGTGTAGCGGTGGTGAAACCCGAGTCTATCCCAGCGATTCCCATCATTAGTCTTTAATCAACTTTTAATCCTACTCTTTACTTCCCTGCAAGTAGTTTAAATCCAAATCAATCAACTCCTGCGTTAAATATTAGTCTTACCCAGACTGGATCGACTAGCAAGATTCATAAAAATGTTGTCCCTTGGGATTCGATCCTTAACTGTACTGCGATAAGACCCGTCCACTTGCGGGTGGTATTATTGCACAAGATTTTGGTAAAAACTCGGGGATTGCAACCCTGGGTGAATTTGTTAGTGCAGTAAGAACCACGTACGGATCAAATCTATAAAGACCCAGCTTGCTCTAGTTCAAGTCCAAAGAAATGCAAATACACTTTTGTCAAAATCACTCCAAATCACCTTAGATGATTTTTGTAATCATTTTATATTGATGATATGACTTGTAACTAAGATGAAAATTTTTTGGAATCCTTAACTCGAACATCTAATCACTCAAAAAGAATTTTTAAAAATTCATTACAAGTTATTTGTCGATCGAGATCCAAACTGGACTGATTCCTTGATGGATTTTGAGAATTCCTTGGTTTGGTGGAGTTTCTCATTCATAGAACTCGACCAATCCCTGTACTCAGGAAAACTAATCTCAAATGATTGGTTGAGTTGCACACATGACAACTCGACTGATGCTTCAAATTAGCTTCGACACATAGTGCAATCGGTCAAGTTACCTTTATGAAAATTCGACCGACTACACTATACATAAAAGGTATGAAAAATGATTTCAATCGTTGTAGTATTATAAAACTAGAAATTATATCCGTTGCAACACTCCAAATGGCTAGAAAATGTTCTTAAGTGTTCCTACCCTCTAGTGGACACCCCAACTATAAATAGGACCTCTTGGAGTTCATTCCAAGGTTCCTCCTTCATGCTATTCAAACTCCTTTCTATTGTTGAGTGTATCTAGTCCACTTGAGCCCCTTTTCTCTCTTGATTACACTTCAATTCGTCCATATGTGTGAGATGGGATCTGTGTGAAAGAGCTATTTTATTTTATACTTGTAACTCTCTTAAATCTTCTCTTTTTCCAACCCCTTTCTTCAAGATCAAGTTGATGGAAGCTTCTCTAAGTGAAGGAGAAGGTGCAAGCTTCACTAATACAGATCCGTCCTTTGGTGTCGGTTATTTAAGCCTTTTTCACGATGGTTTCCAAGCGACACCTATGTTGGCACCGCTAAAAGTCGAACCCTTTCAGCGTCAGTTTTCCAACCGACGCTAAAATGCTTCGTGCCACCGAAAACGTGCCAACAGGGCCCCATCAACTTCGATTATAAGTAACTTAACTGATGCTATAATCATCCGCGCCACAAAAAGTGCACCATATAGGACGCTATCGGCATCGGTTTTCTACGAATAACTGATGCCATATCATCTACTGCCACGGCCGTGCTGGACACGGTCATGCTGTCCAGCACGACATCAATTTTCTACTTACAACCGATGCCATCTCATTTGCCGCCACAGCCGTGCTGGCCAGCACGACATCAATTTTCTACTAATAACCGACACCAATGCCACCACGTCTGTACTGTCCAGCACATCGTTAGTTTTCTAATAATAACCGATGCAATATAATATGCCACCACGGCCGTGTTGTCCAGGCTATCCGGCAACATTAGGCGGTATTTTTTTCTATTAATCGACGATGTAAGCCTTTGTTGTCGGTTTTAGACAAGTAACCGACACCTATGGTTTGATTTTTTTTCTTATCAGTTTGTAGGCCTGCTGTGGCTGGTCGCAGGATAAGAACTTGCAGTTCAGTGGAACTGAACTATAGGTTTACGACATCCATTGATATCAGCCAACAAACATGCTACAAACCTGCAAAATCAACAAATATTCTTTTCACACATTCACACATAGGCAGATTCATTCAGACATCAATTAAATTTTCACATTCACACATGTAGAAACATTCAAATACATGTAGAAACATTCATATATGTAGAAACACATGTATAAACATTTGATTACAAAATATCATTCATCATCGCTATCAGCATCCTAATTATATCTTACAGTCCCCATTGCTTGTATGGCTCTTATCCATTGTTCTCTTACGTCATTTAATATGTCCATCGTATATGGAGCATGTACATCTTTTAAGGCTTTACCTGTAGTGGGGTTAGTTTTAAATACCTGCAAAGAGAATGATGTATATATATAAGTAATAATATATAAATAAGATTGATATATTTCATGCTATCTAATGAGACTATATATAATACCTTAGGTATGGCATTGATTTCATGTGTATGTTTGATAATCATGTCCATAAACCGCATCAAATAGTATGCACATGCCCAACCTTTGTCTTGTGTAGCACACTATAAAATGGATACAAAATATTAAAAAATACAAATAAGTACAGTTCACATAAATAACATATACATTGGAGTCGGGAACTTACTTTCACGTTCTCCCAAATTATTGGCTGGTTCTTTTTACTGAGGACCTTTCCTCCAGCCTTTTTGAACACATCTAAACCCCTACATGTTAATGTAACATAGTAATTTGCAAAATTAAATAGTAATGTAATAACAAATGTTAACGTATATAAAAATGACATATTTCTCACCAGAATAATGCCATTCTCATTACGTGTCCAATTTTTGGATTCAATGTACTCCCCGTAGGATCTAGATAATAGACATGGAACGTCCCGGGGAGAATAACTAGTAACTCCTAATGCTTAGCACTAGAGGTAAAAAAGTTAAAAATTAATAACTCAAAATCCACAATAAAAATGTAATTTTCTTCAGTCCAAATTATAAGCAAAGTAAACTTACTTCACATTGAATGGAGCTATTATTATCGTCTTATTTTTTTGACGAAAAATGGTAAAAGCATCACAACAGTATTGTTGAACGCTGTCAGGGTCTTTAGCTACCAGACTAATCAATGATGGAATAAAAAATCCCACATGTTCAAATCCAAATTGTTTACATTGAATTTCGACTAAGTAGCTGCAAAACATGTATTATGTATGCATTAATATATAAGAAACAAGATCACCGGATCCTACACAAGGTATATGGATGCATAAACAAGATCTCACCTTATCCATGCCTCTATCATTGATGTATTCATCCAATCATACATCAATAACTCAATAATATCTTATATAAATAGAGAGCTTTCGTATGATTGACCTGTATAATCCACTTCTAAAGAAACAACTATAGGGTAATGTATATTATGTGCGTGTAGCCATACTGCCATTCCCTTACAAGTAGGACCTAACGGGAATTTTAGATCATTTGGAACCCAACTTGGTAATGCAGGAAGTGGAGGTGGAGGCCTAGATGCTCCAGGTGTCTTCTTTTTAACCTATATATATAATTTCAGATCAATTGACCTCATATATACACATTAAAAATTTAACGTAATGTAAATTTATCTTACAATTTCAGTAGTGTAGACGACATTCGCTTTGGGCCACAATATCACCCCGCCTTCTACCTCAGCAAGTGTATCAATATCTGGGTGGGCATATGGCAATGCAGCTTCCCGTGAATCGGGGAATACACGTATCGGGCTCACACAAACGTAACCCTGTGGCATTGGAGCTTTGTGAATCGTTGCCCCAGGAAGGGACGGGTAAGATTGCGGCTTTGCAAAAATATAATCTTTAATTTTTAAATGACATGGCTTCAACGCCTACAAATTTACGTAAAGAATGTTATACATATATACATATCATCTTGAAAACATATCATCTTGAAAAGACTAGATACTATGTCATAAACAATACTTACAGTAGACGTGCTAGGTGGTGGGTCTACATGATTACTCTCAGCATGTGCATCAGGAGAAGAGCGGGTCACCATAGGATGATTGGAAGCCTGAGATGACTGTCACCACAACATTTCTTCCTTGACCTTCTTAGCAACTATATCCTCGACTCTCTTATTCTCATATACATGGAAAAAAGAAACATTAGCTTCTTATTATTGAATTCCCTTTTGCAGTAACATTCTAAAAAAAGAATAGGTTACCTCTTCTTGTAAAAGTCCCTCTCTTGTGATAGGTTTGTGCTGGAATGGCCCAAAGAATGCTTTGATGCCCACACCAGCGCCTGCACCCCTAACACGTCCAGGTGGCTCTGGGTTACCCATAGCAACTGTCAATTCATCCCTTATGCCCTGAGGGATGAACGTGCCCTATTTCCTCTGCTCGTGCAGCTCCTACTAATCACCATCAATAGAAATTGGTAAGTAAACACCACAAATAATCAATATTCAAATGACATGCATTGTTGAGTTGTATTTTACCATTTTCACAACCGCCTCAGCAGTTACAAGCTTCTTTATTTTACCCTTCTTATTTTGCCTCCATACTATCCAGACATCATGGTGAGGCATGAGTGTGGTACATGTAGTAGTAGACTCATGAGTAGAAGCAGACTCCGCCTGTAGTCTTTGGCGAACGCCTACATAGCCCTTTGGACCCATTGTGTGGTCATACACATTCAATGCACACCTTTCTCTTTGCGCCTCACTGAATGCCTAGTTAGTATGCACATTGATTTGGTTAGTAATATTAAAGGTTAATCTTGAATAGGTGAATACTACACATATTAATTAAATTGGGAGTGATGCTTAATACCTTGAATTCTTTAGTTTGTCTTGAAGCAACAAACGTGTCCCAATCTTCTTTGCCCAGAAAGTTCCACTTTTCAAGGGATGACTTCTTCTTCTTATCACCATCTTTTATGTATTGTCTGTTGAGATTTGTCCTATAGTTCCTTAGCATCTTTCTAGTGTGTTGCATCACACTTTTATGATGCAGCTTATCATCCAATGCAAATAAATTATGTAAAATAGAATTGTTATTAACTAGTATCCAAAAATAGAATTGTAAATAATAGAATTTGTAATCTACAAAATAGAGTTGCAAATAATAATAACCCATGCATAAATCCTTCCATATCAAATCTTTCATCACCTAAGGAGCTTTATGCCAATTATCATACTTAACACCACAATGGTTTCGAGTGACACACCCAAGATAGTTTACAAAATTATTGCGGTTCACTCCAATTGCATTTCCTGCATTATCAAACTCCACAACCAATCTGGATCCACTGCCCCTTAACGCTATTAACTTCTTCAGCAGAGTGATGCCCCTTTTCTTGTTAACTTTTTGGTGATGTGTATCAAGTGCCTCCAGTGCTTTAGAGGGTACATGTGCATCATCAACCTAAAATTTGACAAAATAAACACACTAATTTAGCCCAATATAGAAATATAGGATATATGACATAACTAGAAGATAATGAATTTCTATATCAATATAGGATATTTTTCAAAACTTACATAGGTATCCTCACCATACTCATCATGGACATCATCCTCATCATGGACATCATGCTCAACATGGACATCATGGTCAACCATCTGAAAATGTCATTAAAAAGGCAAACATTTAGCATTTGTATTAAATAGAAGATAATGAAACATTATATCTGAAAATGATATTGATATTAAAAAAGCAAACATTTACCATTTTATATAGTTCACATATAAAAATGAAACATTGAAAAATGAAACATATAAAAAATATAAACATGCATGCCTCTAAAATTGCGATCTTTTATCAATTAACAATCCTTCATTTTGATCTCCGCGCACATATAAGTCATCATTAACTTCAATATTTTGTGGAGTTGGCAACCCAACTGAGAATGGACCGGAGTCATCATACTTATCATAGTACTCATCTTCATCTATAGGATCTTCAATGAACTGTATTTTACCATGAAGAACAACCAACCATTTATCATTTGCAGGATCATCGATATAAAATACTTGTTTCTCCTGTGATGCCAATATGAATGGTTCACCCTACTCGCCAATCTTTTTAAAGTTCACTAAAGTGAAACCCAATTCATCCACTATAACTCCTTTGGTGTTATCAACCCAATTACATTTGAAGAGTGAAATTCTGAAATCTATGTAGTCAAACTCCCATATATCTTCAATGACACCATAATATGACATTTTTGCTTCACATGGACTCTTATCCTTTGCACTTGCAAAATACATAGTCGACGCTTGAAGGGTGACCCCACTATTTTGGACGACACTCTTATCATCTTGGCGCTTTGTGTAATATGTGAACCCATTAATGTCAAACCCTTCATAAGACATAACATTCAATTTTGGTTTAAAGGTGAGGCATTTGAAAGTTTCCGTAATATCATCTGGTGTTTTAGATAGTTGATGTAAGGTTTTATCTTCAAAACACTTAGTAAAAGTCTTGTTATGCTCTCTAGCAAGCCACATTGAACTGGCTCGAGGATGTTGTCTCTTGATGAAATTGGTATGTTCCTTGATATAAACACTCACTTCGTCCATGTTGTTTAAAATATACAAGTGACCTTGTTCCAACTACTCACGGCTGATTACTTGCACCTGTGATCCCAAAATTCCTTTGTCCTCCTCAATATTCTTGTCATTAATGGGAGCGTCATTACCACTTAGAAAGTCATTGCAAAATTCCGTAACCTCTTTCGCCACGTTACCCTCAATAATACTCCCTTCAGGCCGATAACGGTTTCGAACATCACCTTTAAAAATGCTCATGTATCGTTCAAAGGGATACATCCAATGCAAGAAAATTGGTCCCAACATTTTCACTTCCCTAGTCAAGTGGACAACAAGATGTACCATGATATCAAAGAAAGGAGGGAAATACATCTCAAGCTGACATAGGGTAACAACCACTTCTCTTTTCAAATTATCGAGAGTATCAGGGTCAATAACCACATTTTGGACAATCTTTCAAATCCACGTAGGCCTTTTGAAATAATACACAATCATTCAGGCATGCATGTACCTTCTTAGCCTCCATTCCCATTGAACCACCTATCCCATCCTTGAACACCTAATCTCACTAGTACCTACAATCCTAGTTTCATCTTATATATAATAAATGTGTACCACCTATCCCATCCTTGAACACCTAATCTCACTAGTAAGTTTATAATGTGTATTGGATTTTCAAGAAAATTTCGGCAGCGTTTCCCCGCTGTTCTCCAAGTACATATGTACTTGGAGAACAAACGGGGAAATGCTGCCGAAAGTTTCTTGAAAACCCAATACACATTATACACTTACATCCTAAGTGAGATTAGGTGTTCAAGAACAGTCCCAAACCGGGGACTATCCAAGATTTACTCCTAATGAGTAAATCTTGGACGGGTTTCTAGGCCAATAAATACATGTATGTTGTCATTCCAGTACATGCAATCCTAGTTTCATCACAATTGATGTTAGGGTTTCATCACAATTTTAGGTATCATATAGAGTATGTCGATGTTAGGGTTTCATCACGCAATAGGGATTCATGTATATGTTAGGGTTTCATCACAATTGATTTCATCACAAGATTTGAACATAATTGATTTCATCATATAATTGAACATAATTGATTTGAACATAATTGATTTCATCGTATAATTGAACATAATTGATTTCATCATATACTTGATTTCATCACAAATTCATAATTGATTTCATTTGAATATATACCCTTCTCCCTCCTTACCAACAGCAAGCACGGTCGTGTGGGCTGGCACGGCCGTGGCTGTGATGGCCGACCACACGATCGTACTGGGCAACACTAATTTCAGGATGTATTATCTAAAAAACGTGCCATTTCTTTATTATAAATAAAAACTAATATCGTAGTATATAAGACATGCTAGTGCACATAAAACACCCACACACACATTAAAGGTATGATACTTTACATATATATGTTAAACATAATATCAAAAAAATAAAAATATACGTCCCCTCATGAAACGTATTGCTACTTTAAAAAAGTAATATGTCCCCACTAGGGACGTATTGTCTCCAGTAGAGCAATGCGTCCCTAGTGAGGACGTATTACTTTTTTTAATTATGATACCATGTATCTTATATATACATATATATGTTAAATTACTAAATGAATATAATCTAAATTAACTTATATACAATTAGCCACATATTTAAAATAATATCCGAAGATAATAAAATAATAACATAATATTATATTTATTAAAACATAATATTTATTAATGTAGATAAAAATATTTAAAATTAATAGATATAATACTAAAATTATATAATAAAGTTTAAAATTATAGAAATAAAGAAAATATATACATGTATTTTTTATAAACTTAGAACAAAAAGTAATATAGAAATAAAGATAAGAAAACACTAAAATAAAAATTAATATGGTAGTATATAAGACACGCTGGTGCACATAAAACACCGACACACACATTAAAGGTATGATATACATAATATCAAAAAAATAAAATAAAAATGTCAACGATATAAAGTAAATATACATCAACAATAATAATAGATAATCAAAATAAAATATATGATACATATGATCATAAATGCAACACATAAAAAATCGTAATATATTATGAAGAATTTTTTTTATTATATTATACATATATATATAAATATATATATATATATATAATATATATATATATATATATATATATATATAATATATATATATATATATATATATATATATATATATATATATATATATATATATATATATATATATTGTGCATATCAACGTGTGCTATATGTTGCTATATTAGTTTTATTTTTCTTTTTTCTAAGTTTACAAATAAATATATACATATATATGTATGTATGTATATATTTGTTTTATTTCTATAGTTTTAAACGTTACTATATAATTTTTGTATTGTATCCATTAATTTTAAATACTTCTATCTACATTTATAAATATTATGTATTAATGAAATATAATATTCTATGATTATTTTATTATGTTAAGGTATTATTTAAAATATATGGTTAATTGTATGTAAGTTAATGTAGACTATGTTCATTTAGCAATTTAACATATATATGTATTTATATAACCTATATGGTATCATAAATAGAAAAAAGTTAAAAATAAATAAAAAAAGTAATACATCCTCATTGGGGACGCATTGCTCTGCTGAAGGCAATGCGTCTCTATTGGGGACGTCTTGCTTTTTATAATAGAAATACGTCTTCCGAGGGGACGTATTACTTTTTTAAAATAGCAATACGTCTCCCGAGGGGACGTATTGGTCCCACCAGGAGCAATGTGTCATCTTTCGGGACGTATTACCTACGTGCTAATTTGAAAATTAAGTTCGGAATTGTGTCATTTTGTAATTAAAATAACCAAACATGCCATTTTGATTTTTTGGCCTATAAAAAACGAGCAGCGGCATGAATAGCAAAAGAGTGCGTCGTGGTTTTGTTGATAATTTGCTGTAGTTATACTAATTAGCAGTTCTGTTTACAATTACAAATCAGTTATTGGTGTTGTATATTAAATTAAAGCATTGAAGTATACTCATTTAAAATGATTTATCAATACAGTGGTTGAAGATTCTTACGCAAAGCCTACAGTTCTTGACATCAAAGCGACTTTCCTTCACACTATGTTGCATTCCACACTTACTCGCGTACTCTGGCTTGTTCACCAAAAGACCTCTGCAAAAACTTCATATCACTCCTATTAAAGGACAAACATTCAGAAAACATCCTTTTCCATCTAGAATACACAGATACCAATTGAAAGCAGCAGCTACACCAAAAAAAGCAAGGTCTTCAGAGATTAAATGTACAGATCAAGTTTTTTTCTATTGAGATCAAGACAAGCTCAAAGGGTATGCATTCAGCAAACAGAAATATTCTACCCCGTTGCATTCATTAATTATTAATGTTTCTGTTGCAGTACGCGACTGAATCGAGAGCGCTGTGTTTCAAGGCGAGAGATTATATAATAAGAGGCTCAGACCACAGTGCAGTAGAACCCAGAGCTCTAGCGCTGCTTTACCAGTTCACTTTGTCACTCCAGGTAGAAGTCACCGTCTCACGGACGAGCAGAAGACATGTCACCTCATGTTCTTATTGTCGCGGAATCCCCTTTCAACAAGATGATCACTGAGGGCAAGCTCCGCAATGCGGATGCTCCATGCAAAGGTACATTGCAGCCACCTTTGGCCTTTTTCATCTAGTCTAATGTTTCTTGTTTCTCTCAACTTCTTGCTGATGGTGAAATTCTTCGCCATTCTTGTAGTAACTGTTATAGAGAGTCAAGCAAAAGCTATGGACCTCTTAGGCGATCAAGAATCAGGAAAGGTACGTATACCAGCCATAGTCATGGTTTTTGTTGTTAAAACAGGTTGACTAAGAAATTGCTTCCTATCATTCCGATTGTTTGTTCAGGTTGATTCAGAAGTGGACATGGTCATTATAAATTATGATGTTTCTGGTTGGTGTCTAGTCAGGCGGATCAAGGTACAAAGTCCACGCATCTTACTTTATTTACATTCAGAAAAACTTTAGCCTGAATGTAAAAAGAAAAACTTTAGTTTGACATCAATAAATTTTATCTGCCTGTTGTCTGTCGTTCGTAGGAGTCCGCTACTCTGAATCGAATCCGTGTAGTGATCCTGCATTCCGAATCAGATCGCGAGGAACTGAAAAGGTATCTGTCTATTGCCAATCGCTATTCCGTTTCTGTTTTTCATTTACAACTGCACAAAGAAACCCTTTCTGGTTTTCAGTCAGTAAATTATATGTGTAGACGTATATCATTCCATAGAAAGTTCGGACGTTTTAAATCATGAATCTTTCTTGTAACGCAGTTTGCTTACACTCTGCAGGTATGTAGATGACGATACTACGATGGAAGACTACGCGAGTGGTTTCTTGACGAAGCCCTTCACCGCCAGTCACCTGCACGACGCACTGAAGTTCCTGTAGCATTCCGGTCAAGATTAAAGCAAGATTCCAGAATTTAGCATGATTCTACCTTTTACTCATTATAAAATAGCACAGGAGAGGATTGTCTTACAGCATTTCCTAGAACGGAATGATGTGATGTGATGGGCGCATAAACCAGTTGAGAATAAATCTTACATGTGATCAAATAAAATACGTTACTCAATTTTGTATGTCATTTCATCAAATTTTTATTGGTTTCTATTCCATCATACAACGAACTTTAATTAGTCATATCATAGTTTAGCGCTCAGTATCTATTCATATAGTTTAAACTATTCATTGGATATATATGAATGCTCATGTATGGCAGGTCTTGCTTGATTTCCTAAACCCAAGATGTATTAGTATTTTTGGATAGCATTGACAAAAAATTAAGCACCTTAAACTATTAGTTTCAGTAAGCTACTCCCTCATGGAATTATTAGATGGTGTCTATTGGAGCTAGCAGCAAAATCTGAAGCTGAATTGCGACTTCTTAGTCAATAAAAATTCAATGTTATATTAAAGAACGAATAGTATGAAATAATTACATGAAGTAGATTTGAAATAATTTGATGTCCAACTACGTAGCTACCCGCACCATAAATTTCGAAACACTTCGAGAAATACAATGAGATAAAAGTGAAATAATTATCATCTCCAATTTCACATGCTCGTGAAAACAAAAGTTTAACACATCCTTGTCAGTGAAAAAGAACAAAGCAACCAATTTTTTTTGCCACAAAAGGACTTAACCACCAACATTCCTTTGTCGGATGTAGGAAAACAAAAAACTTAGAGAACAACGCAAGCTCATCAAGTAAGGTGCAACCTAGTCTTCTTTACAAGAAGAATGATGAATACAACGAGTTAAGTAAGAAAGATGTTCAAAATAATTGCAAACCAATCATTGAAGATAATATGTTGTCATTTTTGTAGTAGCTTAGTTCACTTGGCACATTCTAGTAGCGACTTGATAGAGTTTCTTGGTGTGGATCACAAGTTGAGGAAGCTCGAGCACTTTGACATGCGTTAGACAGGATCATCAATGTCAAATTACACACAATGCATATATCATATGAAGAGGGATATTGGAGTACATTTCTTGTTAGAATGAGGTTAGGAATGATCCCTTTGCGGAATAGAACCAAGATCAAATGAAGTTGTAAAAAAACAATCATTGAGCGTCTTTTTATACTAGCGAAGGCACACCTGCACATACACGTCCATCACTGCATTAGTTCAAATAATAATAGACACATGAAAACTTCCAAAGATGATTAAAATGAACTTGTAGTGAATTTCACAATCATGTTTGAAATAAACATCTACCGTATTGTTAATCAAATATACTTTTTAATAGAAGTGTATATTGCAAAATTTAATAACTAAATATATTTTTCTATAAGTGAATTTATTATGAAAATGAATTAGTTTTTATTGCTCAATGCAATCAAACAAAGCTAAAATATATATAATAAATATTGTTGAACATGTAACTTATAAAGCAAACATGTTTAGACAAATATTGATATGGATATACATTTTCATTTAGATAAGAAAAATAATATGACTAACACATAGACAATAATCTACATGTTATACATAAGTCGCTTTCCCATCCAATATCTCAATAGCATTTGCTCATCTTCATATGATGAATCATTTTGCAGTGGATATTTGTTGATAAAATAAAAGAAGATTAACATTATAGTTATCTACTTAAGTAGTAAAACATACAAAGGTACAAATAAAGTGATTTCTTACTTGTTTTGGAACAACATGCTCAGTTTATCAGGATGTAGCCCCAAATAATTTAAATTTTGAATGCATATCTTGTAAAGATGTATAATACTCATGTTGTTAAATGATTATAAATCATATGACAAAATAATTTTCAAACAACTACTAAAACTTACATCTCTAGTTATAATTTTTGTGAATTATGTGGTTCTATAGTTTTTACAATTCCACTTCTACTTGTTAATACATGTAGCTTTGGGATGATTTTTGCTATATGTAGTATAAAAGAGTTACTTCAGATTGCATCAACATAACCAAAGCATAACCATAGTTTATGCTCAAATGTATTAATATAATATAAAAAATAATATTTGAATGAAAAGGAAAAAGGTATCAATTACAAATGTCATGATCAATATCTCTTACATTCTTCATTGATATCTAGTGATTTTATGCCTACAATGTTGACCATCTGCTTTGATGAAGCTTGAAATGATGGGTTTTTTGAAGAAAATGATTGGGCAACTTGAGGATTTAGAAGAAATCGCATATGATTCCATTGCACCTTTGATATTATTTCATCTAGCATGTCACACTACTACAGAAACGGCCTTTGGCGTCGGTCGTTTAACCCCATTTGGCGTCGGTTTCTGACCGACGCCTATGTGGGCGCCGCTAAAGGTTGAACACTTCGGCGTCGGTTTTTTAACCGACGCCTATTTGTCCTATTGGCGTCGGTTGTTTAGTAAATAACCGCCGCCAAAAGTGTTCGCGCCACAGAAAATGGCGTCATCTAGGGCACTTTGTGCGTCGGTTATTTACTACACAACCGACGCCTATATGGCCGTGCTTCCCTGCACGGCCGTGCTTGCCGTGTTATTACTATAGGCGTCGGTTTTATATGAATAACCGACGCCATTTACACCACGGCCGTGCTATCCTGCACGGTTGGGTTGTTTGTACTATTAGGCGGCAGTTTTATCAAATAACCGACGCTGTATGTCTTTGCTGACGGTTTTCGATAAATAACCGACGCCTATTTATATTTTTTTTTTTCATATCAGTTTGCAGGCCTGCTGTGGCTGGTCAGCAGGATGAGAACCTGCAGTTCAGTTTTCTGAACTGCAGGTTTACGACATCCATTGATATCAGCCTACAAACAGGCCGCAAACCTGCAAAAGTCACAAGCAAAATTCTACACAAGTACATACATTCAGACATCAATTCAATTCTCACATTCACACATATAGAAACATTCAAATACATGTATTAACATTCAGAAATATTCATTTACATAGTATCATTCATTATCGCTATCAACATCCCAATTATATCTTACAGTTACCACTGCTTGTATGGCTTTTGCCCATTCTTCTCTTACTTCATTTAATGCTTCCATCGTATATGGAGCATGTATATTTTTTAAACGTTTACCTGTAGTGTTGTCAGTTTTAAACACCTGCAAAGAGAATGATGTATATATATAAGTAATAATATAAAAATAATATATGATTGATATATTGCATACTAACTAATGAGACTATATATAATACCTCATGTATGGTATCGATGTCCAATGCGGCATATTTGATAATCATCTGCATAAATCGCATCACATAGTATGCGCATGCCCAGCCATTGTCTTGTGTAGCACACTATAAATTGAAACATACAAAATAATACAACTAAGCACAATTCACATCAATAATATATATATTCGAGTCGGGAACTTACTTGTACGTTCTGCCAATTTATTGGCTGGTTCTTTTTCCTTGGGACCGTTCCTCCAGCCTTTTTGAATGCATCTAAACCCCTACATGTTAATATAACACAATAAATTACATAAGTAAATAGTAATGTAATAAAAGATGTTAACGGATATAAAAATGAAATATTTCTCACCAGAATAATGGCATTCTCATTACGTGTCCAATTTTAGTGTTCAATGTACTCCCCGCAGGATCTAGATAATAAACAGTGAATGTCCCGGGGACAATAACTAGTAACTCCCAATGTCTACCGCTAGAAGTAAGAAGTTAACAATTAATAACTCAAAATGCAAAATAAAAATGGAATTTTCTTAAGTCCAAATTATAAATAAAGTAAACTTACTTGACATTGAATGGAGCTATTATTATCGTCTTCTTTTGCTGACCAAAAATTGTAAAAGCATCTATACAGTATTGTTGAACATTATCAGGGTCTTTAGCTACCAAACTAATCAATGATGGAATCAAAAATCCCACATGATCAAATGCAAATTGTTTGCAATGATCTTCGACTAGGTAGCTGCAAAACATATAGGCGTATGCATTAATATATAAGAAACCAGATCACCGGATCTTACACAAGGTATATGGATGTATAAACAAGATCTCACCTTATCCATGTCTCTATCATTGATGTATTCAGCCAATCATACATAAACAGCTCAATAATATCTTGTATAAATAAAGAGCTATCGTATGATTGACCTGCATAATCTGCATCTAAAGAAATAATTATAGGGCAATGTACATTATGTGCCCGTAGCCAACATGCCATTCCCCTACAAGCAGGACCTAACGGGTATGTTAGGTCAGTTGGAACCCAATCAGGTAATGCGGGAAGTGGAAGTGGAGGCCTAGGTGCTCCTGGTGTCTTCTTTTTAACCTGTACATATAATTTCAGATCAGTTGACATCATATATACACATTAACAGTCTAAATCAATGTAAATTTATCTTACAATTTCAGTCGTGTAGACGACATCTGCTTTGGGCCACAATATCACCCCGCCTTCTGCATCAGCAAGTCTATCAATATCCGGGTGGGGATATGGCAATGTAGCTTCTCTCCAATCAGGTAACACACGTATCGGGCTCACACGAACGTAGCCCTGTGGCATTGGAGTCCCGTGAAACATTGCCCCAGGAAGGGACGGGTAAGCCTGCGCCTCTGCAACAACGTAGTCTTGCATTCTTAAGCGGCATGGATTCAATGCCTACAAATTTATGTAAAGAATATTATACATATATACATATCATCTTGAAAACATAACAACTTGAAAAGACTAACTACAATGTCATAAACAATACTTACAGCAGACGTGCTAGGCGATGGGTCTCCAGGATTACTCGCAGTCTGTGCATCAGGAGAAGAGTGGGTCGCCATAGGCGTATTGGAAGCCTGAGATGCCTGCCACCGCAGCAATTCTTCCTTGACCTTCTCAGCAACTACATCGTTGATCTTCTTAGCAACTAAATCCTCAACTCTCTTATTCTCCTATACATGGATAAAAGAAACATTAGCTTCTTATTAATGAATTTCCTTTTGCAGTAACATTCTAAAAAAAGAATAGGTTACCTCTTCTTGAGAAAGTCCCGCTCTGGGTTTGCGCTGGGATGGCCCAAAGAATGCTTTGATGCCAACACCAGCGCCGGCACCTCTAACACGTCCAGGATGCTCTGGGTTACCCAGAGCAACTGTCAATTCATCCCTTGTGCCCTGAGGGATGAACGTGCCTTGTTTCCTCTGCTCGTGCAGCTCCCGCTAATCACCATAAACAGAAATTGGTAAGTTAACACCACAAATAAGCAATATTCAAACGATTTCTCTAAGAGTTGTATTTTACCATTTTTGCAGCCGCCTCAGCAGTTACAGGCTTCTTTATTTCACCCTTCTTGTTTTGCCTGCCAGCTATCCAGATATCATGGAGAGGCATGGGTGTGGCAGACTCCTGAGTAGGAGCAGACTCCTGAGTAGCCGCAGACTCCGCCTGTAGTCTTTGGCGAATGCTTGCATAGCCTTTTGGACCCATAGTGTGGTCATGCACATTCAGTGCACGCCTTGCTTTTTGTGCGTCACTGAGGGCCTAGTTAGTATGCACATTAATGATTTGGTTAGTAGCACTAAATGCTAATCTTGAATAGGTGAATACAATGTATATTAATTAAATTAGGAGTGACACCTAATACCTTGAATTCTTCAGATTTTCTTGAAGCAACAAAATTGTCCCAATCTTCTTTGTCCAAGAAGTTCCATTGTTCAAGGGCTGGCTTCTTCTTCTTATCACCCTCTTTTATGTATTCTCTGTTCAGATTTGTCCTATAATTCCTAAGCATCTTTCCAGCGCGTTGCATCACATTTTTACGATGCAACTTCTCATCCAATGCAAACAGATTCTGTAAAATAGAAATGTTATTAACTAGTATCCAAAATAGAATTGCAAATAATAGAATTTGTAATCTACAAAATAGAATTGCAAATAATAATAACTCACGCATAAATCCTTCCATATCAAGTCTTTTTTCCCTTGAGGAACTTTATGCCAATTGTCATACTTAACACCACAATGGCTCCGAGTGGTACACCCAAGATAGTTCACAAAATTATTGCAGTTCACTCCAATTGGATTTCCTCCATTATCAAACTCCACCACCAATTTAGATCCACTACCACTTAGCGCTAATAACTTCTTCAACAGAGTGATGCCCCTTTTCTTGTTAAGTGTCTGGTGTTGCGCATCAAGTTGCTCCAGTGCTTCAGTGGGTACAGGTGCATCAACCTAAAATTTGACAAAAATAAAACACACTAACTTAGCCCAATATAGAAATATAGGATATATGACATAACTAGAAGATAATGAATTTTATAGAAATACAGGATATGTTTTTAGAACTTACATTAGTATCCTCGCCATGCTCGTCATGGACAGCATGCTCATCATGGACTTCATGCTCATCATGGACATCATGCTCATCATGGTCAGCCATCTGAAAATGTCATTAAAAAGGCAAACATTTAGCATTTCTATTAACTAGAAAAAGACAAACATTTAGCATTTGTATTAACTAGAAAAAGGCAAACATTTAGCATTTGTATTAACTAGAAAAAGGCAAACATTTAGCATTTGTATTAACTAGAAAAAGGCAAACATTTAGCATTTGTATAAACATACATGTCTCTAAAATTGTGATCTTTTATCAATTAACAATCCTTCATTGTGATCTCCGCGCACATATAAGTCATCATTAGCTTCAATATTTTGTGGAGTTGGCAACCCAACTGAGAATGGACCGGAGTCATCATACTTATCATAGTACTCTTCTTCATCTATAGGATCTTCAATGAACTGTCTTTTACCATGAAGAACAACCGACCATTTATCATTTGCAGGATCATCGATATAGAATATTTGTTTCGCCTGTGATGCCAATATGAATGGTTCACCCTTCTCGCCAATCTTTTCAAAGTTCACCAAAGTGAAACCCAATTCATCCACTATAACTCCTTTGGTGTTATCAACCCAATTACATTTACAGAGCGGAATTTTGAAATCTATGTAGTCAAACTCCCAAATGTCCTCAATGACACCGTAATATGACATTTTAGCTTCACGTGGACTCTTATCCTTTGCACTTGCAAAGTACATAGTCGACGCTTGAAGAGTGACCCCACTATTTTGGACGACACTCTTATCATCTTGGCGCTTTGTGTAATATGTGAATCCATTAATGTCAAACCCTTCATAAGACATAACATTCGGTTTTGGTTTAAAGGCGAGGCATTTGATAGTTTCTGTAATATCATTTGGTGTTTGAGATAGTTGATGTAAGACTTTATCTTCAAACCACTTAGTAAAAGTCTTATTATGCTCTCTAGCAAGCCACATTGAACTTGCTCGAGGATGTTGTCTCTTTATGAAATTGGTATGTTCCTCGGTCCAGTCTGGATTTTATCCCATCTTTAGTCTTACCTGGTATATTTAATAGAGTACCAATGATGCTATTCTCGAAAACCCAATACACATTATACACTTACATCCTAAGTGAGATTAGGTGTTCAAGAACAGTCCCAAACCGGGGAATATCCAAGATTTACTCCTAATGAGTCAATCTTGGATGGGTTTCTAGGCCAACAATAATAGATATCTACAATGAAGCCGGATTCCATACAAACAGTATATAATTTAGTGATTGTTCATTCTAATTTATACCAATGTACAAGTAATATAAAAAACAATGATTGTTCACATTCTAGGCCAACAAACACATGTGATGTCATTCTTATATATAATAAATGTGTACCACCTATCCCATCCTTGAACACCTAATCTCACTAGTAAGTGTATAATGTGTATTGGGTTTTCGAGAAAATTTTGGCAGCATTTCCCCGCTGTTCTCTAAGTACATATGTACTTAGAGAACAAACGGGGAAATGCTACCAAAATTTTCTCGAAAACCCAATACACATTATACACTTACATCCTAAGTGAGATTAGGTGTTCAAGAACAGTCCCAAACCGGGGACTATCCGAGATTTACTCCTAATGAGTCAATCTTGGACGGGTTTCTAGGCCGACAAACACATTTGATGTCATTCTTATATATAATAAATGTGTACCACCTATCCCATCCTTGAACACCTAATCTCACTAGTAAGTGTATAATGCGTAATTGGTTTTCAAGAAAATTTCGGCAGCATTTCCCCGCTGTTCTCTAAGTACATATGTACTTAGAGAACAAACGGGGAAATGCTACTGAAAGTTTCTCAAAAACCCAATACACATTATACACTTACATCCTAAGTGAGATTAGGTGTTCAAGAACAGTCCCAAACCGGGGACTATCCAAGATTTACTCCTAATGAGTAAATCTTGGACGGGTTTCTAGGCCAACAAATACATGTGTTGCATTCTTATATATAATAATTGTCTATAAACTACATGCAACATGGTTAATCCTAATCAACAGAGCATTATTAAATAATAAATCAAGAAATCAATAGTTTCAAACAAAAGGTCTAGGAATCTTTACTAGACATTATATGCATCCCTAATCATCATATTTAACATACTACATTATTATGAACATCCAGATCAGATTAAGATCATACTATGTTATAACCATTGGTTTAATAACCCTATTTCCGCATGTACATGTTTATCAACTTTAAAACCCTATAATTCATGAAATCATTCTAATTCAATTTAATATGTTGGGATCACATAAAATATATTGCAATAAGACATGTATGCTCGCGGGGAATGATTATTGCACAATGGGTTTGATTAAATCTAGAATAAAATCTTATATAATTGTTTGCTATAAAATCACACATAATGCACCACAAGGGTATCTTCATAGATGACCCACAATCTCGTGATATATTTCAATAAACTCAGGGTCACTCCGTATATGAATATCAATGGATTAGCATGACACTAACCCTGGTAATGAGGCATGACAAAGATGGGTAAAGTGTGGGATAGGAGATTTGAATCACTTGTGGAATTATTTTTGCCTCACCTTGCCAATATAAGGAGAGAATGAGCTCTCAATTTAATCTAGATTGGGCCTACAAATTTAGAACATTCACTAGGAAAATCCCAGTCATTTGCAATCCAAAAGTCCATCATAAGGCTCAAACAACAATGTATGCAATGGTAACTATAAACTGAATATAAATACATTATGAAGACCTAAAGGGAACCCATATACGTGGAGGAAGGAAGGAAGGTGGAAGAAAGCAGTACCTTGAGGGAATAGGAAGAATGCCTGGCCGAGAGAGCAGCAGCGTGGCCTGAGCAGAGACCTACCCCAAAGAAGCCACCGGCGGCGAGGAGAGGAGAGCAACTGTGCGCGGCGAGGAGAGCAGCAGTGCGCGGCGGCGAGCAGGCGGCGGTGGTGCAGGCAAGCAGGCGGTGGCGAGCAGGCGACGGAGCAGGAGACTTCAGAGCGCAGCAGCAGGAGCAGGAGCGGCGGCGAGCAGGCGGCAGCGGTGGCGGCGACGCAGAGCTGGTGTCCAACGGTGGCAGGAGCGGCGGCGAGCAGGAGTGGTGGCGGAGAAGGGGGCGCCGGAGAAGGGGAGCTGAAGAAGAAATCGCCGGAGAAGGGGAGCTGAAGAAGAAATAGGGAAATCGCTCGCAATGAAACAGAAGAAAGGGGAAGAGTCGGGCGATCGAGGGTTATGAAGTTCCCAAATAGCGTCGGTTGTTTAAAACAACCGACGCCTAAACATCTTTAGCGTCGGTTGTTTGAAAAAACCGACGTCTAATTGGACGATATTTTCATGAAATTGTTTGGCGGGAACCACCTTCAGCGTCGGTTATACTCTAATAACCGACGCTGAAGGTGACACTTTTCGCGCAAATTTTCATCACACATAGGCGTCGGTTTCTACCTATATAACCGACGCTGCTAATGACACTATTTTTTTTGATCGAAATATGGATTTCGCGGGCGACTTTAAGCGTCGGTTTGTTATAAACAACCGACGCTGAAGACAAAGCGGTACCCGTGTCTGGCTGGTCTTCGAATATAGACGTCGGTTTTCATAAACAACCGACGCCTAACATAGAAGGCGTCGGTTTTCCTTAATAACCGACGCCCAGAAAAGTGTCACTGAATGCTATTTCTGTAGTAGTGTCATCTCCATTTTCCTATGTTGTAAAATAGTATATTGGTTAATATATTAACAAAGAAAAACTTTCATTCATAATTGATATATTATATGTAAGTATATACCTTCATGCTTATTTTTTGCAATTCAGTTGCAGTGTATCCAAACATGTTTTGTGCTGGTTTGTCAAATAATGTAACATGTATTGAACTAAAAACATCTAAAACTTCAACTTTGACAAGGTAGCTATGTGGACAAAACAACCATTATAATTTCTAATAAAAATGTTCTAAATTTGTAATTGATTCATAGTTACCTCAATATGATATATGTTGTGGAACACTTTTGACACATCATCCCTTGGTCAGTTCCATTCTCCACCTTTTTCTTACATTTTTGGCATGTAGTGTGTAAAGTCCTTGACTTTTGTATATGTGTGCCACCATACCCTTTATCTCGTATATTTGATCCTATAATTGGAAAGGGTTACATGTTTATATCAATTTTAAGTATAATAATAAAGTTAAATAAAATATTATTTACCTTGATTAGTATTTCAAGCTCAAGAGATTCGTGTAGCATATCTGTTCTAATCCTTATCAGATGTATATACAACTCATTTATAGATGTTGTAACAATTGATAAATTTTCTTGAACATCATTTGACATCCTATTGGAAGTAGAATGGTAATCATATGTACGATGACTTGTTAGATAATGATTACATTACCTTCTTCTCATTTCTTTCACTCTTGGAATATGGGGGTCAATCAATATTCTAGTTGTGTATGTACTTGACATACATAAACCTAAAGCAGTTGTGACCATATCATAATTCCAAACAAGAATTTGAAATAAGAGAGGTATAAAGTATCATACCTTGAAAAAATCTACTTGTAGCCTTGTTAATACCATAATATTCCTCTTATATTTAAGGTCTTTCAAGTTCTCATGTGAGATGGTAGCTAATTTACCCCATAATGTACATGTAATAGTAGCATGCATGTATATGTGAAATATTATTATACTACAATTATTTCATAGGAAATCTCCACAATGTTATCTAGAAATGATGTTATCATTGCATTGTTATTAGTAACCTTTCATTTTGTAGGGTAATATTCAATTTGGCCACTACATCTCCATTTGTCTTCCGTCCACAAATAAAAATTTGTCAAAATATCACTTGTTGCCATCTACCTATAAAAAATGTTTGTCGATGAATTCTTAAAATTTATGTGCCTAATTTTCTATTTTTAATTTCTATAGTAGAATTACTTTAAGGATACCACTCATATTTGTATGACCCATGTTATACCTAGCCTATAACATGCAATGATTATTAGAAATATTAGTCTATGCATATATGTTCTACATAGGATGTGTTATGCAACCATCTAAGAATATAGGTTTGGTAGAGACGTGCCCTTTAGCTGCAATAAAAATCCTAATTAGAATGTGAATATTTTGTAGGTCAATGCCGATGTTCTTAGATTTTATTAGAATGTATGGAAACATGATTGAAAAACTTTATGCAGATTTAATTGACTAAGCTATGCATGCTTATGAGTTATACCTAGCCATATGCAAGGCTGATTCAAAATATTTATCGATGCTTATATGCTCTAATTAGGGTGTGTTATATAAGTATATGGGAATCTATGCTTGGTAGATTAAGCATATTATTCTATGTTTCTATAATGTGCATAATTATTAGGTGTTTTGCTCTCTACTTGGATACTGATTACGTATGAAAATAGTGGATTGCAATGCATGATGGTCTCTTATGAGATTGAGGTACATAAGGGTCGATTCTTCTACTACCACACATATTTATGATCCATGTTATACCTAGCCAATAAAATGGTGTCAATAAATTTCTAAATGTTTATGAGTCTAATTTCCTATTTTTAATTTCAATAGTAGAATAACATCAAGGATACTAAAGAATGATTACCTATATTTTTATGATATACATGCTTTTTAGGACATTTACTTTCTACTTGGTTACTAATTACATTTGATTATAGTGAATTGTAATGTATGCCAATGTCTTGTGAGATTCAGGTATGTAAGGGTTTATTCTTCTATAACTACTCATATATTTATCATTTTTGTTATACCTAGCCTAC
Source organism: Alisma plantago-aquatica (assembly GCA_963693085.1). Taxonomy (NCBI): domain Eukaryota; kingdom Viridiplantae; phylum Streptophyta; class Magnoliopsida; order Alismatales; family Alismataceae; genus Alisma; species Alisma plantago-aquatica. The sequence continues at coordinate 351,039,834 of OY856415.1, forward strand.
AATATGCAAGGATGATTAGAAATATGTGTCTATGCATATAATCTCTACTTAGGATGTATTATACAAGCATCTAGGAATCTAGGTTTGGTAGAAACGTGCCCTTAAGATGTAAATATTTCGTAGGCCATTGCTCACATTATTAGATCTTATTAGAATCCATGGAAACCTGATTCAAAAACATAATGTAGATTCTACTGACTAAATTGTACATTCTTATGTGTTATACCTAGCCATATGCAAGGCTGATTAAAAATATGTCTATTTTTATATGTATGTGTTATATAAGAATATGTGAATCTAATGTTTGTAGAGACGTATCCTTCAACTGTAATAAAAATCCTAATGGATGATTTGACATTGATATGTAGCTTTTTGAAATAGTATATTCCTTCAGAATTTGCTCATTTTCCCAAATGAATGCTAAAATCTTTATCTTTTTGCATCAACAGAAATATAGAAATCCTAATCCTCAAAAATATACCATCTCTATTATGATTATGTATGTCAAATCAAATTTATATATCATTTATAGGTCTCATTTGTGAAAAAAAAGGTTTAATCTTGAGAAAACATGTCTTGTTTGTGTTATATAAGCTTCTACGCATATATCTTTGACCTATATTTTCTAATTAGGTTGTATTGTATAAGAATATAGGAATCTATCTTTGGAAGAGACGTGTATGCATAATATTCTTATTCCATTACTGAAGTTCTTAGATCTAATCTAAAAGGAATGAAAATATGAAACCTAAGTTTATGCAGATCTTGATGATTAAATTATTCTTATGAGTTAGACCTAGCCTATAATATGTAAGGCTGATTAGAACTATATGTATATGCTTATATGTTCTAA